>CM028755.1:39086674-39478437 GCA_016801395.1 Leptodermis oblonga
TCTGGAACGTTGATGTCTCTTGTTTTTTTTTGGAGTGCATTTTGTGGTTTTGGAGTGCTGTTTTTTTTTATTTCAAATAAATAAAATCGAATGTGAGTGGAAATTGAGAATAAAATAAAAAAATAAAAAAAAAAGTGTAGGGAAAAAAATTTGGACTAAAACTCATGTTTTTTTTTACCTAAAACTGACTTCTGGTTTAAACCTATAACTCAGAACCTTGTTTCTTACATACGGGCTGAAATCCATTTGAGCTGAAACCAGAACTCAGTTTTAGCTAAAGAACAAGCTAGGATTCGCGATTTATTTTTGTCTAATGTGATCCTACAGTAAACTGATTGCGTCAAGCTGGTGGTTTCGTATTGATTTCTGTGAAAGTTTACCAGTTTATTGTTGAATTGATGCTGGAAAAACTTACCGTGAATAAATATTTTTTTTTGTTTAAAAAAAATAAAATCAAATTTGAGTGGAAATTGGATAGAAGATTCAAAAATTCAAAAAAAAGTTTTGGGAAAAAATTTGAACTAAAACTCATATTCTTTATCTTGGGCTGAGTTCTGATTTCAACTCAAAACCTTGTTTCTTACAAATAGGTTGAAATCCATTTGAACTGAGTTCTAGTTTCAAACCAGGACTCAGCCCAAGGTAAAGAATAGGCCCTATACCATTTTGGCATTTGGTGGGTGTGGAGAAGGAAAAAATGTTCTTTGAGTTGTGTGGTTTGGAGCTGGAATGGTTTGCCGCATTTAATAATTTTATTTGTTTAAATTAATTAAAATCAAATTTGACTGGAAATTGACTAGAAAATAAAAAAAAATTTTAAAAAAATATTGGGATAAAATTTGGTCTGAAATTGATATTCTTTACTAGGTTTCAGTTCTCGTTTGAAACCAAAACTCAGAACCTTGTTTTTAAAAAATAGTTGAACCCATTTGGATTGAAATAAGAACTCAGTTTTAACTAAAGAACAGGCCCTTTATTGTTTGCTTTTGGTATTTTGAAGGTTTCCATCCTGATTGTGGGATCGAACTAGGGCATTTGTTAATCTTGAGGCAGCCAGAAGGTGTGATTCAATTGCGATGGGGTTTTTCGTGACAACCCTAATTTTTGTTGTGATCGGCGTTATCGCATCTCTCTTGGCTAGAATTTGCTGCAACAGAGGGCCCTCTGCAAATCTGTATGTTATCATTATTATCGTTGTTTAAAACCCTGTATTTTTAGCTCAATTCTGGATTCTGTGACTTCCTTAAGTTTATTTAATGACTGCATTTTGTAAATTCAGATTCTATATGTCCATGGTTTATTGGGACTTTATATGTTTTCTTATCTTTTTATAGTTTTTGATAATAATTTCACCTTACAAGTGAAGGATAACTATTATGGTTTGATTTTTGTTTTTGGGGTGAATTGTTATTGTTTGCTGTAATGTGGATTATCTTTGAGATAATGCCAGAACATTTTTTTTTGAAAGTTTGAAACTTTGTAGCTGGATCCGTTGTTTCATACCTTGTAGTCGTCCATTTCCATTCTTGTCAGTTGGTTGATGTCTTCAAAGTTGATAAATTTCTGTGCTCATTTGAGGTTAATAAGGAAAGCTTCCGTCACTGCACTAAAATCCTAAATATTCTTCAATGTTGTGGCTCCCCATTGCAATTCTTTGATTGGGTGCTTGATCTTGATACCTAAAATACATGCATTGACTTTTTGTACTGTGATTGTTCTTTAGTCGAGAATATGTTTCTGTAGCACTTTAGTAATGTTTATACACATGGAGCTTAGATTATGCATATCTCTTGTTATTGATATTATATTTAATGTAGCATCCATTGAGTTGGATCCATAGTTAGTTAGAACATTAACTTTTAATGAGAAGCTTGTGTTTCAAGTTGAATCAGGGAAAGTGTTGATTTATCATTCTGAGGTTGGTTGGATTTTAGTACTTATGAGATGTAGCTTAACTGCAACCTTCTTGTTGGGCAGTTGCGCACTTAGATGTGACGGAAAAGAGTTATATTCTTGATACATGGAAAGAATTGAATTGCTGGGCATACTTCATGTGGCTCAATTTTTATTTAGCATGATGCTGCGATATGAATCTGATTTATTATTAATTCAGGCTTCAAAAGTGCAACTGGAAAGCAACTTAATTTGAAATCTTGAACATGTCAATCATTGCAAGCATCTGTCTATGATGTCTAAGATCAATGTTATTCATATTAAATCCTTGTCCTGTTTTTTTTTTTTTTCTTCTAAATTTTTTCTCTTGCTTTTCCACATGAAGTTTCTTTGACTTACCTGCATTCAAAAAGTTTTTTTTTGCAAGATTTATCTTTGAAGTATTCTTCTGATTTAGCAGTTATTCTAGGATGCACAAACATGCTTATGCAGTAGTGCTGTCCATTAATACCAGTTATGCGGCAGTGACTTTTGAAATTCTCAAAGTGGCTAGAAGTTGGATAAAGTTCAATTTATATGTCTAAGGGTGTGGCTTGACTGTGTCCTATGCCTTGGTACCTATTATTTGAAACCATTATCACCTTCTGGCTGTTTCCCTTGGTACTTTCAATGAAGCTATATTTTTCCTGTTTCTTAAACTTAGTGAGCCTTACTTTGGATGCCTAATTGCTCTATATCTGTTTCAGGCTGCACCTGACATTGATTATTACTGCTACAGTATGCTGTTGGATGATGTAAGTTCACATTTTGTTAGACTTGTTTAAGTTTCTATTAACACACGAGTGTTATGTTGTACTACGCCATCGGGTAACTGCTACAGTATTCTGTTTTTCTTTGTGTGTGTTGTTTCACCTCTTCCATAAATGTGATATTTTCAAATCAGTTTCAGGCTTCCTTATCTTTGAGTTGCTTCTCACCTTATATTGCCTTGTAAATCATTGTATAGGTGGGCTATCGTGTATATAGCACAGATGAAACCACTTATCGTTCCGATCTTGAGCGAAGAATAAATTGCTTATCTACAAGGCGAAGTCTTCTGCATTGAACATGATGGATGGTGGTGGTGGAATCACTTAAAAGGGACCATAATGTTTTGCTCGCTGATGTTTCTACAGTTTTTCTTGTGTCAGATTTGTATCTATTCTTTTTATTCGAGGAAAGAACTTGATATTCATTCAGATGTGCTCAATTTTCATTCTATTGTATGTACAATTTTTGTGCACGGAGGATGAGACATGTATTATGAGGAAGAACACGATGATAGTCTAGATATGTAGTTGGTATCTCATCTGCATGTGTCGATGAGCATGACAGATAGAGGTATCTATAAATTTGTCAAAATTCTAGAAAGGTAAATGTAATTTACCCTTGTAAAAATGAAATATATATATATATATATATAGAGAGAGAGAGAGAGAGGGAGAGAGAGAGAGAGAGTTAATTCAGAGGTTCATACGAACATTCCCATTTCACTTCTAGCATCCATCTCCTCGAAACACAGCAACACGGCCCTTCTCATTGGCCAAGTTGAGATGATCATTCAATCATAACTATTTATTTAGTGTTATGATGGTTCAGTCTATAAATAACAACACAAACCTTTCTTTGAGTTTGTGTTTCAAAATCTCCACTATTTTTGTTTGAATTTTGACTTTGTTTTTGGTTTCTTATAATAATTTTGTCATTCTTAATATGATTTTTTACTATTTAATTACACATATTTAATACATTTTTTATATTAAAAAAGTTTTTTCAAAACAACTTATAATGAACCGACCTTAATATTCACTACAATACAACCATAATCACTTTTTGTAATTAGTGATGTGACTTTTATTGATTGAATAATTAGGTGATGTTATGAGTATTTGTTTCCTCTTCCATTATTATTTTTATTATTCTTTTTATGAAATATTGTGATATTTAGTTTGCGTTTGGACAAGTATTTCAAAAATGTTTTAGGGGTTTTATAAGTGTACTTGAAGTACAGTTTTTGATGTGAAAATGAAATATGCTTTATAAAGTTTTTAAAATTATTATTATTTATATAAGTTATGTTTGCCAATTTATCTTTTTTTTCTTCATTTTACTTAAAAATATACATAAACCCACAACATCACCTTCCAAGGTAAATATTTGGGGGTCAACGTTGTTTTCTATGAATGTAAAATTGTTTTCGAAGCTAAAAGGCAAGATACAAGAAAATCGAAGGATGGAAAGTGAAGGCTCCGTTTGGACAAGTACTTCAAAAATATTTTTATAAAGGTGTTTTTCAAAAACATTTCATAAAATATGTTTTTGAAGTTTTTTTTTTAATGAAATATGTGTTTGGACAAGTATTTTACAAAAATATTTTTTGAGTTAAAAATAGTTTAAAAGATGTTTGGACAACTATTTGAAGAAAAAAAAATTTAATTATATTTGAATATGTTTGGACAACCATTTTTTTTCCTCTTGGGTGGGCAGAGGTAGGGGTCCGGGACAGAGTCGCGCTGGGGCCGGGGAAAGGTCGGGTCCGGGGACGGTGCTGGGGTGAGGGCAAGGTCGGGGGTGGGGCCGGGGCCTGGGTGGGGCTGGGGGGGGGGGGTCAGGGTCGGGGTTAGAGAGTGATTGGGTCGGGGCCTGGGGTCTGGGTCTGGTTCGGGGTTGGGTTCGGGGTCGGCGCTGTTATCGGGTTTGGGGTCGGGGCCGTGGTCAGGGTCGGGGTTGGATTCAAGGTCGTGCTAGAAAAGGATTAGGTTTTGTGCATGTTACCTAATTCTATTCAAAGTTTGTTACTAGTTTGTTAGGTTATTACAAGTTTGTTACAACTAGGCTTACTAGGATAGTAGTTTCTAAAAAAGTTTACCTTCTTGAAACCTTTTTGTGATTTGTTTTTACTTCTTTATTTCCTTTTTTTTCACTTGTATTTTCAGCCAATCCATTCCCTTGCAGCCGAAATTACCCATTTCAACCAATCCTAGTTCCTTTAGGATTTGGTTCTTGTAAGAAATCAATCTCTTGATTGGTTTCCAATTTCATTTCTTTTCCTAGTTGCTTTAGGACTAGAATTCAGCCACCCCTCCCCTATATAAAGGGCAGCCAAATCCCATTTTTCATTAGTTGATTAAATTGATTAATGTTGGATAATTCTTAGGTGACCTGGGGCTGACGTCATACGAGACGACCTGGGGCCTGACCTCATTCGTGGCCGACCTGGGGGTTGACCTCATCTGTGACCGACCTGGAGGCTGACCTCATCCATGAACGACTTGGAGGCTGATCTCATCCGTGGACGACCTGGGGTACAGTGTTATGAGTGCGCGACATTGGCTAGTGCGCAACAAAGGGCGTGGATTTTAAGCACCCCTTTATAGCATGCAGGTGACACGTGTTGGAGCTTGGAGAAGACACCAGGACTAGCTAGCTTAGGCTGCTGGAGCCTTTTCTGCTTTTGGCCTAAGATAAATACTCAATGGCTTCCTCACTAAACAGGTAATTGAATTCCAACTTAGCTTTGAGATATTACTCTCTTTCTCTTCTAACTTAATCATCGGAATTAAACAGAGGAGTTCATCCCAAAAGCAGGGAGCAGAAGGTGAAGGTCGACGTCACGTGAGCTCAGCGTTAAGTTGGGATTCAACAATTAAGTTATAGTTATATACTTGTTTAATCACTCACATTTATTTTGGGCTTAAGTAATTTGCATGCTTTAATTACTCAAAGTACAGGAACTATAGGCTATTAGATAATTGCTCTGTCTAATGCTAAGCTTTGTTTTGATTCTAGTTTTCTCCACTTGGTTCGAATTGCGTGTTTAAATTACATAGTTAATTTAGTAGTCTGCCGAATCCAAGGGTAAGGATTATAAGAATTATGAGTTGTGCCTTGCAATTAGACTTTCCTTGGCATTTTCCACATCGAGTTCTTGGATTTCCGGCGTGGAATTCAAGGGTTCACATCACAAAGGGTGCTCGATTATGTCGAATGATGAAGGTGGAGCAAGGGAATCAAGGCTGCTGCTTCCAATGGGTAGCCTTGATGAAGGGGTGTTAGACCTAGAGTTTTAGGCTCCATCCTTTTTGTGATCGAATTAAGAAATTTTTATTTTGGAAAGAAATATTTTTTTTGAAGGAAATATTTTTAGGAATTTGTGTAGAAAAGAGAAGAAAAAGGTAATGATGTGTTATTTTTTGAATTTATGTGAGTGAATTTAAAGGGAATTTTAAATTTGAATTTAGTAGAAAATAAGGTTATTTCTTTATGTAAAATTTTGAAGGAAAAATATAGTGATTTTCTTAGAATGGAATGGAAAAGAACAAAGCCTTAATTTGGTTTTGAAGATGAGTCACAAATAAGTAATTAAGTTTAATGATTTTAAAGTTTGAGTGTCAAATTGTAGAAAAAGTATTTGTAGAAAAAGTGCAGCAGCATCGTATGTCAACTGACACTACACTAGGAGGATTCGGCGGCGCTATAGCGCCTCCATCCTCATCTATACATTTCTTTGTGAAATATAATTCGTTATATATAAAGAAGAGGTTAATTAATAAAGAAATAACATTAATTTATCATTAAGCCTATTGTCACGCTTCTTGCAGCGTCATATAATGGTAAGTTAATAACAAGTAAAGATGATAATTAAATGTAGCTCAAGATAAATTGTCGTACGAGGCAAACATAAACAAAAGTTCATCATTGTCGATTGTTCAGAATGACAGAAATAAAAAAAACCATAATAGCAGTAAATGAAAAGAGCAGGTCAAAAGATGAAGCAAGAAGCAAACAAGCAGAGAAGTCTTAGGATCGACAAACGCATGCTCTTCATGAATGACGAAACTCACACACGACAATTGTATTGTCAGGTCACATGATTCTTCAACACCGCAGAGCATTATAGGTGAATTGAACCACTCCAAATGAAAACATAACAAAAGGATTTTTTGATTAACCAAAAGCCTAATTCACTGCTTTGAGGTAATTAATCCATCCTTGCCTTCTTCTTCTTGCATTCTGCCACATTAGGCATATCTTCAGAAGTTACAGATGCTTCAAACTTGTCTGTCAAATTGCATTTCACTTTCTTCATAGGTGATGTCTTTGACTCTATATAATAACAGATTGTTAGCTTAGTTATCTTAGAAAATTGTAGAAATAGGATGGGAGTAAGACCATAAAATTTCAGCAAAATTAATGTATATAAACTTACCTGACAAATTAGATGGTGGAGTAACTGCAATTTCATCTGGTCCTAAAAGTGCAGTTCCTTCATCAATGAGAAACTGTTGCACATGGGTCTTGGGTGATGCTAAAGAAACTGACATTGGGGAACCTCCAGCAAGAACAACTTGCTTATGTGGTGTAGTCAGTGATGCAGCAGCAACTGTAAGCGGGGATTTTTCATCAAAAATTAATTCTTTGCTAGGAGTTTCTGCAGGTCCTAATGCACCTGAAATTTGACTGGAACCTCCTTCTCCAGTTGCTTCCAGCAAATAAGACACAAAGTACTTTTGTAGGTAATCCCCTTCTTGCTTTTTTCCAGGTTTGACATAAACGATGAACTCTTTTTGTGATAGAGATTCATTCAGCTTAGCAATAAATTCCTACAAAACATAAGATAAAATTAACATGTTAAAGAGCACTTGGATGACTCAGTAATCTTGGTTGTATCTTAAACATACGTTATATATTATAGTAGCAGATTAACTAACCTCTGTAACTTTTGTAAGACATTTTGTTGGTGTCAATTTTAAAGCAGTTATGCGGTTCCACCAAACACTGCAGCAATTATACTCCCACTGTTATCTTCTAGAGTGATATCAAATAAGCACCTGAAACATATAGATACAGAACATTAATCTGACGTTTATATAAATCTAGATGAGGGCAGTTCCCTAGATAATTGAAGGAATGTATATAATAATAAAAAGATGTTTATAATACCTTGGTTGTGCAACTTGTTTCTCATTACAATTATTGCATTTGAATTCTATATTTAATACCACTGAGGTCCCATAAGCATATTTCTTGCAGGCCATGTAATAGAATTTATGAGGAACTTCTTTTAAGCTGATGGTGCCCTTTACATAGGCAGACTAAAAAAAAAGAAATTTGGAATGAGTGTAATATTTCGGAATATATACATTGCAAAAAGTGTACAATGACTGTAAATAAGTTAGCAGCATTTACAATTAGAAACTATAATAAAACATAGATTATCAAAATATTTGAAAACCAATTAAAGCATCGACTAATGCAGCTGACATGTTTCCTCTTGATGAAGTAGTTCTGACGCTGATTGAGGGTGGTGAACTTGTTCAGAATTTGTATGTTCATTACCACTTACCAAGTATTTGTTACTACGTGTTTTTGATCGCAACACATTAGGGTGCCATCCAATCTCTCCTTTAGGAAATAAGAGTGGATATTGTAATGTGTCATAGCAGCCATAATAATGTTTTATCCTAAATGGAGTATTCGCATCTGTGTATACCCGAATATGAGCCGTTCTATCATAGGAATCATTATTATTTTTAGTAAAAACATCAGCAACCTGAGATGCAGTTGGAAGGTTTGACCTACGCTGATCTAACTTAGGGCTTGAATACAGAACAATGAGCTTATCATCCAAAGAGGGCAATTTGCTAACCTGTTTTAAAAATTGACAATAAGGATTATGTTTTAATATTTCCATAAGGGTGGACAATGTTGAAACCTCTAACTTATCTGAAAAGCTGAGTCTCCTGCCTAGTTCCTCCCTAGTATCATAAAAAAAGAACTGAATACCACAAGGTTGCTGAACAGTACTGGAACCAAGACCATTTAGAAAGTGATAAATTTGACCTTGAACTTTAAAAGTGTAAACACCAAATGTATTCCTAGTTAGATCCCGATCATACTTTGCCCCTGATGTTGTGAAAGCTAATTGATTATTATAAGTCCTAATGTTTTTCCTGAACTGGTCAGATTGATCTACATCCCCGGTTAAAAGTGACTTTAGTGGTTCATGCATGGAACACATTACAAGTTTAACCTCGCCACGCGAACAGCAAAAGTTTGGAGGTTCCAAATGAAAACGTTTTGCTCCACAGTCAAAACAATCAGGAGCAGAAGGGAGAACAAGTGTTTCAGTAGACATGTGTTTGAGTAATTTTGGGGATACAGGCACGCGAACTGAAGACACTGTTCCTACATTTATGGGTAAAAGTTCTCAGGAGTTGTAATTTTGTTGGAAGTTTGAGTAGTAATGAATAGTATGGATAGAGGATAGATTTGGCTGACCTCTAGAGGCCCGAACCCTAACCTCAGCGGCATGAGTTTCAGCAACTAAAGTATCTAATGTAGAAGTCGAGGCTGGCTAGGCTAAACAATCAGAACTACCACTACCAAGTTTTTTTTTTCCGAGCAGCCATATATGCTGCAAGTATAAGTGCACTACCAATTAGTTAGATTAACTAACTGGAATAAGTAAAGCCACAATAGCAAACAGATGGGAAGTTTTTTTTAGTTTACCCCTTTTTTTAGCTAGTAAGTCAGATTTCTTTTCAGGAGGCATCTCTGCATATTTTTTCCTCCAATCCAAATCCAATTTTTATGGTAGGAAAGTAAACAATTAGAAATATCAGACAGAGTAGATTTCCTAGTAGGAAAGTAAAGTACAGTTCCCTGGTAGAGATTATGGTTTCTTTGTTGAATGACAAGTACCTGCACAAGAAATAAGACAATAAAATAAAAGCTTGAAATGCAATCTAATAATAACCACTGGCATTTGTAAATGTAAAAATTATGAACAGCAGATTAAAAGCAAGATGTCAGGCAGGTACATGCCAAATGAAAAGTATTAATAATAACAATATAAAATATTTTAACGCAGGACCTCGGATATGAGGTACATGCAAGCTAAAAAACAGTAATTTTTGTACTGAGAACAAGAAAGATGAGTCAAAGAGGAAAAACACAACGAAGTACGCATTTACTGCAATACACGACATCCCTTACCATTTAGAAGCAGGAATACATAAATTGACAAGAAAATAAGAGAAAGTACATAAAGTGAGCATAGATACCATTAACTTGGGGAGACTACATGGTCAATGGGAACTCTTCATCAATTAGTATACACGTGTATTCAATTTTTACTTTTGAATTTGGTTTTCCTTAGTTTATCCCAAGTAGGCAACAACCAATGGTTCACAATGAAAAACCCAACTGTTCTCTCCCAAACAATGAGGAAATGGGAAAAGCAATACTAATAACAGGAAAACACAATTAGGCTGAACCAATGATTAGTACTAAATATTTGTGAAAAGAAAAGAGAAAACAGTAATCTAGTGTTTACGCCGTATTAGTACTGAATATATAAAAAAAGAATGGATTCATCAAAATGTTCTTTATTTCAAAGATTTAAAACTTGACATTTTAATTCTCCATATAACGAAAAATTTTGTTTCAGTAATTGTAGCCAACGGCTTAACTAAAAAAGTTCCAGAATATGTTTAATAAGTGCATAGAGGCAATTTAACATCTAAGTGGTCAGAGGCAGACAAAACAGTTCCTACAATTCTCAAAGCTTCCACCCACATGCTTCATTGAAATTTCCCAAGAAAAGTATCCCCTTAAAACATGAATGGTAAACATAACCCTTTGGCATTGCAGCAAAAACTATGAGAGTACACTTCTCACTTTCACCAACTGCTCTAGCACTTTCCAGAATTCATCCCAAAGTATCATATCAAATCAACTATAGCAATATATAAATTAATTGACACATACCCAATGAGTTAATCGCTTTGCACATACCTATGGACATTTCAAATCAAATAAAGATTCCAGGAAACGATTTTAAACCATGTGAAAAGCACAACATACTTTTTTAAAGGGCTCCAGGGGACGACGTCCAGGACAGGCTCCAGTCCGGGGAACGACTTCTCGGACGGGCTCTAGGGGACGACGTCTCGGACGGGCTGCAGTGGACGACATCTCGGATGGGCTCCAGTGGACGACGTCTCGGACTAGCTAACCCAGGCCTGACGAGAGTGGCATGCACGCAGCCACGAGCCAGCATAGAAAAAACGGGGGAAATGATTTTTTCGAATCAGATTTGGATTTTTCTCCAATCCAAATCCAAATTTTATTCAAAGGGTAGGCGGCTAGGGTTGTGGAGGAAGGTCTAGAAGCTTCCTAGAGCCTAGGCGAGGTCTATAAATAGATTCCCATGCCTCCCACATGTCTTTTTCCATTTTCTGAAAACCCTACACGCGGCCAACTTGAGGAGCTGCCACCGCGTTTCCCTTCCCTTGCACCTCCTCAACGAGTTCGTAGCAATCATAGGATAAGGGTAAGTCTTTAGAACTGATTTAGAACCCCGACAAACTGGCATGAAAGCATAGGTTAGGAGATCTTGATATTTCATGTGGGTTGTTTAATTTTTTCACAACGGGGTGGAAATCTATGCATGAGAGGGGGCTATACATGTTTAAGAAGGTTTAGGACTGATTGCATCTAGTGGGAATGATGGGAAAATGAGATCGTGAATTACTATGCAAATCAAGAACAAGAAATTAAAATCCAGAAAAATAGTGTACCATGCCATGTTTGAGGCCGTGAAAAAGGTTGTTAGGGTGGTTAGAATTGTATAAAAAGTGATTGGTTTGTTAGTATGGATGCATGTCTATGAATTGGTGTTTTTGGAATGGATTGAATCGGACTAGAGATGCAAAAACGGTGGCCCCGAAAAGGCCACCTCGCAGTGGCCGAGCTAGGCAGCAGTCGGCCAAGGAGGGCCGACGTTGCCCAGCCCATGCGCGCGAGACCAGCCCGTGCGCCCAAGGCTGTGCGTGCATGGCCAGCCCATTCGAGCGGGTTGTGCTAGCATGGCCGTCGGGTCAATTCATGCCCAACCTTGACTCCTTGACCACAAAACTTGACTCCTCAACCACAAAACTTGACTCCTTGGCCACAAGACTCAACCCTTAACCACAAGACTCGACCCTTGACAACAAGACTTGACCTATTTGACCCAACCTTGACCGTTTGGCTCGACTTGAAATGCTTGACCCAACCTTGGCTTGTTTGACCAAGACTTAACCTGTTTGACCCGACCTTGACTCGACTTGACCTGCTTGACCCAACCTTGACCCGTTTGACCAAGCTTGACACCTTGACCTAGAGTTGACCCTAACGTCCAAAGTCAGCCTTAGTCAACCCGTAAGTCAAAGTTGACCAAAAAGTCAACAATTGACCAAAAAGTCAAAGTTAACCTTGAAAGTCAAATCTAACCCGAGAAAGGTCAAACTTACCCCAAAAAGTCAACGGTTGACTAAAAAGTCAAAGCTAACCGAAAAAGTCAACTAAAACCCAAAAAGTCAAACATTGACTGAAAAGTCAACTAAAACCCAAAAAGTCAAAGGCAACCGTAATTGACCAAAAAGTCAAACTTTCTTTGAAAGTCAGCAACTCCTCCTTAACTAATGACCGTGTCTCCGTTATCTGCAGGAGCTGATCATTACCAGAGTTGACCGAGTCAAACGACACACGCACCTTCCAGAATTCTAGGTGAGGGATTACTCACTAGTTTCCTAAGATTTAAACGAACTATCTACGTAGTACTTCTGTGTAGATATATTACTATTGTGTGTTGATATTTGCCAATGAGGTTTCCCATGCCTTATCGTTAGCTTGTTTTCTCAATTGTACCTTATGTGAATCTTGCGTGCTTATGTGCTACGTGCCTACGTGATGCCTGTCTTGCTAGTTACATACTCTGATTCACATGACCTATCTACTTGCCATGATGTGGGCCTGTAACGAGGAAATAGCATGACCCGCCAACCTAGAGGGACATAGACTTCTCAAGGTAAGTTGCATGTCATCTAGGGTTACATAATGCCTTTAGATTTGTATGAAGCATGCTAGGGTTGCCATGATCACCTTAGCGTGAAATAGGTCAAGGACAACTAGATAAAACTTGGGCTGCCGAGTCCGCACTCCTTGTTTTGCTCGCCTTAGACGGCCTGCTGGTGAAAGCAAGTATGTTTTCCTTGTTCCGCTCACGTTAGACGGCCTGCTGGTGAAATCAAGTATGTTTTCCTGGTTCCGCTCGCCTTAGACAGCCTGTTGGTGGAAGCGAGTCCGCTTCCCTTGTTCCGCTCGCCCTTAGACGGCTTGCTGGTGAAGGAGAGTATGATTTCCTTGTTCCGCTCACCTTTAGACGGCTTGCTGGTGAAAGCAAATATGTGTTCCTCGTTTCGCTCGCCCTTAGACGGGTCTGCTGGTGAAAGCCGTGTCCACTTAAACAACCCAAACCCTTGGATAGATTCCAACCTAGCTTTATTAGAGAAGGCTTGTTTATGCAATCTACGTGCTAGGAGTTTAGTGGCTCAAATAGGTGCATATGCCTGTTGTGTCTATACTGCCATGTTCGTTTCCCGTACTTGCCATGTGATGAACTATATGCCTGATGTGCTTGACTTGCCTGCTTTAAATAGACTTTGCCTGCTTGTACTTGCGCTGTTACTTGATTATATATATACTTGCTTGTACGGATGGTTGCATGAACTGTGTACGTGCTTTCCTGGCTTTTCTATAAGGACCTACGGTGGGATTTTCTACAAACCCTGAGGTCTCTCACTGAGCGTAAGCTCACCCCACTCCCTTCCAAATTTGAATACAGGTGCTTGATTCGCGTGAGCTAGAAGTAAGGCCGTTGGGCGTCCAAGATAACCTCAACGGGTCTTTGTAATAGATTAGCTCATGAACCCTGTTCTGGAGGATAATTTTGGCCTAGGGCCTTCCTCGGTAATTTTTTCTTTTTCTGCTACAATGAATTGCTTGACAGTTTAGAATAATTATAAAGAATGTATGGTTCTTTTTGTTATATTCTGTATCGATTGGTGGGCGAGAGCCCTGTATGACGTCCCCGCACTGGCTCTCTTCTCCTCGTCAGGAATGATTTTTCGAGGCAGGGGGGTCAGGTGTGGGGCGTCACAGTAGTAATAACCTGGTTTTGTCTTTCTTTTAGAAACAGATGCATCAATGAGTTGTGTTTCTCTTCCAGCCTCTTTTGTATATTGTTTAACTAAATGTTAACAGTTATATATTTTTACTGGAACTTTTTTTTAAAAAAATTTAATTATTGTGTGTACTTTTTTTTTCATATTTAAATTATCACATTGTTTGATATTTTAGAATAAAGCTAAGTTCTTCCTCTTTCCTCTTCTTTCTCTTACTCAATTTATAATTCAGGTCATGTATTGCATAAATTATTTCTTGCGTCTTCTAGAACTAAGTGACATTAGTAATGCCTTCAGTGTGCGTGACTTTGATTATAGTGTTGCTGCATTTATAATATTTTTCAATCTCAAACCTACATTGCATTTTCTTAGCAACAAACTTTAGCCCTTTTTTCATAGAAACTCACGTGACATACATTCGTTGGTTACATTTTTATAAAATAATTATTAATATCACTTAATTGGAAAATAAATAAATGCCACATGAGTCATTATGAAAAAATTATTAAAATTTATTGCAAAATTTATCATTATTCTTCTTTTAAAAAAGTATAATTAATAAATTAACAATAACAATTTTCTTTCTATTATCATCTCTTACCGTTTAGAGCACCACGCATTCAGCATTGCGTGGTGTATCGCCACTAGTGTTTAAATAATATATGATAAAGTAATTAAGTAATGAAAATAAAAATTAGAAAATAAATAAAAAATTAGAAAATCAGGGAAGGGCCAGTTTTACTTACCCCTAGGTAAAACCGATCTGACCGCTTCATGGAGCGGTTTTACCCAGTCCTGGAATGGGTAAAACCAATTCGACGGTAGGAAAAAATATCTCACAGCCTGAAGGAGCGGTTTTACCCAGTCCGAGAGTGGGTAAAACCGATCCGAGGAAGGTGACAAAAATACTCCGACCGGTTTTACCCAGTCTTGTAACGGGTAAAACCGATTCGAACGGTTTTACCCAATCCTTGAATGGGTAAAACCGATCGTGTGTTGGAAATGAAAAACAATAAAATCCTCAAAGAGACCTATGACCTAGGGGCATAGCCTCCTAGGTTTTGGCTTATTAGGCTACTTAGGCCTATAAATATTCTCCTTTTCATCCTCATAATTCATTAAACCAACACAATTATAATCTAAAAAGAGAGAGAAAGGGTGAGAAAGGAAAGGAAGGAGGAAGAAGAAGAAAAGGTTGGAAAGGAAGAGTTTGGAGCAGGAATTTAGATTCCACAACGTGGATTTCGTGTTAGGGAACCTCCGGAACGTAAAGGTAAGGAATTCAACTCACTCATCACGTTAAGATTTACAAAAGATGCATGAAAATGGAAAAATAAAGTTTTCAATTTTCTTAATGAATTTTGATATGAATCTTTATGTTTTAACGTTGTTTAAGTGTTATAGATTGGTAGGAACGTTGTATGTGTTGTAGGATTGATTTTGAGCAAAAAGAATCAAAGAAAAACATGTTTTATGAATGGTTTGATCAAAACCCGAAGCTAAAAGCTTGAAGATGAAGTTTTATGGGCACAATCAATTTTAACCGATCCATTGGCGGGTAAAACCGATCATCTCTCAAGAAAACCCGTTAAAACAAATCCAGAAATGGGTAAAATCGATTGGATCTATTTTAACCAATCAGGAATCGGGTAAAACCGATCGGAGCGGTTTTAACCGATCCAAAATTAGGTAAAACATATCCTTTTCTGAAAATTGCAATTTTTGCAAAATTAACTTAAATCCTTTTGTAATTCGTTTTAGTTAATTAAATCCTTTTACTTGAATATGGAACTAGGATTAAGGAACACTTGGGATTATATAAATTAAAAGTTAGGATTTTTATAACCCTAGGAAAGTCAAAATTTATTTGGAATAGAACAGAAACTGAAACTTTCGATATTTATAAACTGCAGATAATTGGGAAAATAGTAAGCAGGCATCTCAGGACCGATGTGAGTTTATCACTGAAAAGGGATACCGTTTTAATGCAATTAATAATTAAATGTGAATTAAACTATATTGTGTGACATGTTTTAAATGCTGTCGAAAAATGTTTGAAATGCTTTTGTATTTAAACTGCCAGTTGTGTTTACGTACTGGTTGGAATACATCTGTACTTGTTACGTTTCAGTTGTACTTTCTTTGTGCACTGAATCTGTTATATGATCATGAGCTGAGTCTGGATCCATTATATGATATCTAATTTGATCCCACGAGCCAGTATAGGGATTGGTCGTCTGGATCATATGCGTTCCTGATTTCGAAATTAGTCCCGACCACAGGGGCCCTAATTATGTATATGCTTGGGAGATGGTTGTTGATATGTTTACGATTATGAATATGATTATATCGAGGTGAGCTGGCCTTCATTCATGTATACGTTGGTGAACGCCCCTCATCCTTGTTATTTATGATTATGCTAAGATGAGTTGGCCGTCGTTCAGCGTTCATGTATAGCTGGCGATCGCCCCTCATTCTCGCGGTGAGTTGGCCTATCGTTCATCATTCATATAGAATGTTGGCGAACTCCCATCATCCTCATTATATGTTCTATGAATCCTGCATGAGTCATGAATTCTATATGTTAGGATTTGCTTGAATTATGTGCATGGATAATTTATGTAACTTGGTAAATGTTTGAAAAAAACGGTGAACTCTCACTGGGCAAGGGCTCATTCCATTTTCCCGTTTCTTGTTTTCTGTTTCCAAAATTTTGTTACAGATCCTTGGTATGAAGATGACATCACTCATTACCAGTGCTAGGATGGACTACATGCAGGCCAAACCTATTATATTAGCCGGATGGGATTACATAAGAATGTTATGTTTAGTACGCTTTTGTATTAGGAATTAATGTGTGTACATTAAGGTTTGGTGACTTATAAAAAAGGCATGATAAGTCTATTTTCTGTATGACACTGAGTCCTGGTGTGAACCAGACAGGCATCAGGTGAAGTCAACCCTTTTTATCCGGGGTGGTGAATCTGGGGTGTCACATCATTGTCGACTTTCTCTTATATTTTGTGACTTCAGCATTTGATTTTTGTTACCGTTGACTTGTCTTCTACATGTCGAGAGTGTAAGTCGACATCCTTATCTTTTCCAGGACTATAGATAATTTTTCATGATTATCTATCCGAGTCAATACGTTTGTAGTGCGATTCGACATTAGATCCAAAGAGCGAGTAGACTTGTGATAAGTTTCCTTCAAGCATAAGGTAGTGGGAGTCAACACCCTTCAAACTTATGTAGTGTGAGTTGACATACGATGCTGCTGCACTTTTTCTACAATTTGACACTCAAACTTTAAAGTCATTAAACTTAATTACTTATTTGTGAGTCATCTTCAATACCAAAATTAAGGCTTTGTTTTTTTCCATTCCATTCTAAGAAAATCTTTACCTTTTTCCTTCAAAATTTTACATAAAGAAACAACCTTATTTTCTACTAAATTCATATTTAAAATTCCCTCTAAATTCACTCACATTAATTCAAAAAATAACACATCATTACACTTTTCTTCTCTTTTCTACACAAATTCCTAAAAGAAATTTCCTTCAAAAAAAATATTTCTTCCCAAAACAAAAATTTCCCAATTCGATCACAAAAAGGACTGAGCCTAAAACTCTAGGTCTAACACTCCTTCATCAAGGCTACCCATTGGAAGCAGCAGCCTTGATTCCCTTGCTTCACCTTCATCATTCGACATAATCAAGCACCCTTTGTGATGTGAACCCCAGAACTCCACGTTGAAAATCCAAGAACTCGATGCGAAAAATTGCCAAAGAAAGTCTGATTGCAAGACACAGCTCATAACTCCTAGAAACCTTACCCTTGGATTCGGTAGACTACTAAATTAACTAAGTAATTTAAACACGCAATTCGAACCAAGTGGAGAAAACTAGAATCAAAACAAAGCTTAGCATTAGACAGACCAATTATCTAATAGCCTATAGTTCCTACACTTTGAGTAATTAACAAGCATGCAAATTACTTAAGTCCAAAATAAATGTGAGTGATTGAACAAGTATATAACTATAACTTAATTGTTGAATCTTAGCTTGACGCTGAGCTCGCGTGACGTCGACCTTCACCTTCTGCTCCCTGCTTTTGGGATGAACTCCCCTGTTTAACTCCAATGATTAAGTTAGAAGAGAAATAGAGTAATATCTCAAAGCTAAGCTAGAATTCAATTACCTGTTTAGTGAGGAAGCCATTGAGTATTTATCTTAGGCCAAAAGCAGAAAAGTCTCCAGCAGCCTAAGCTAGCTAGTCCTGGTGTCTTCTCCAAGCTCCAACACGTATCACCTGCATGCTATAAAGGGGTTCTTAATATATACGCCCTTTGTTGTGCACTAGCCAATATCGCGCACTCATGACACTGTACCCCAGGTCGTCCACGGATGAGGTCAGCCTCTAGGTCGGCCACGGATGAGGTCAGCCCCCAGGTCGGCCACGGAGGAGGTCAGCCCCCAGGTCGTCCCGTATGACGTCAGCCCCAGGTCACCTAAGCATTATCCAACATTAATCAATTTAATCAACTAATGAAAAATATGATTCAGCTGCCCTTTATATAGGGGAAGGGTGGCCGAATTCTAGTCCTAAAGCAACTAGGAAAAGAAGTGAAATTTGAAACCAATCAAGAGATTGATTTCTTACAAGAACCAAATCTTAAAGGAACTAGGATTGGTTGAAATGGGTAATATCGGCTGTAGGGGAATGGATTGGTAGAAAATACAAGTGAAAAAAAAAGGAAATAAAGAAGTAGAAACAAATCACAAAAAGGTTTCAAGAAGGTCAACCTTTTGGGAAATTACTATCCTAGTAAGCCTAGTTATAACAAATTTGTAACAACCTAACAAACTAGTAACAAACTTTGAATAGAATTAGGTAACATGCACAAAATATAACCCTTCTCCAACACAACCTTGACTCTAACCCCCACCCCGGGCCCGACCTCGACCACGGCCCTGACCCCAACCCGACAACGGCCCCAACCTCGAACCCGACCCCGACCCTGAACCCGACCCAGACCCCGAACCCGACCCAGACCCCAGGCCCCGACCCAACCACTCTCTGACCTTGACCCCGACCCTAGACCCGACCCTGACCCCCTGACTCGCGCCCAGGCCCCGGCCCCAACCCTTACCATGCCCTCGCCCCAGCCCCGTCCCAGACCCGACCATTCCCCGGCCCCAGCGCGACTCTGTCCTGGACCCCTACCCCTGCCCACCCAAGAGGGGGAAAAAAATGGTTTATAAAATTTTTATATAATTTCTCGCATCAAATATAATTTAAAATTTTTTTTCTTCAAATAGTTGTCCAAACATCTTTTAAACTATTTTGAACTCAAAAAACGTTTTTATAAAATACTTGTCCAACACATATTTCATTAAAAAAAAACTTCAAAAACATATATTATAAAATGTTTTTGAAAAACACCTTTATAAAAATATTTTTGAAGTACTTGTCCAAACAGAGCCTTCATTTTCCGTCCTTCGATTTTCTTGTATCTTGCCTTTTAGCTTTGAAAACAATTTTAGATTCATAGAAAACAATTGAGCCCCATGCAAGTATGCCCAGCAATTCAATTCTTTCCATGTATCAAGAATATAACTCTTTTCCGTCACATCTAGGATTTTTTTTCCCCAATAAGCAAATTGGCGCAAAAAATTACCAAAATAAACCAGAATTTTTTTTCTATTCCTGTTCTATAGAAAACGAGACTGCAAAATTCGTTTTCACGAAAAAACAAATTTGGCAGTTTCGTTTTCGAAAAAATGGTTGCCAGGAAAAGAAAAAAAAAATTTATGAGAAAATGAATCACGGAGATTCATTTTCTCAAATAATTTTAACAGAAAACGAATTCGTGAAATTCATTTTTCGTAGAAAACAAATTCAACGAATTCGTTTCCCATAGAAAACAAATTCAACGAATTCATTTTCTAAGGAGTTAAAAAAAGAAAAAAAGTTGAAAATATTTAAACAGAAAAAGCGCACAGTACAAACGGGAACTTGCTAACGAGAAGACCGAAGAAGAAGTGGCCGAAGAGAGAAACCTCGCCTCCCACCTGCCGACCGACGCCACCCAGCCTCTCCGGCCGAAACCGCGGCAAGGCCAAGCAGCCGCCCCCCTCACCGCCCTGACGGGAGGTTGCCCATGAAAGCCAAATTGGGACTGACAGAACCCTAGATTTTGGGGCATTCTGGAAGGATACCCAATTTTCGGTAGCAGCAACTCAATTAGCAACGGGTCCACTTCGATTTTGCTCGGAATTAGCTTGAGGTTAGTCCTAGGTTTATGAAGTTGTGAATAATTTTGGTGTTATTGGTAAATTGGACCCAAATAAGCATCTTTAATTTTGGGAAGTATAATTTGGGGATTCCTTCAATTAATTCCACTTGTGTGTAGTGTATTTGCCGGTTGGGGGAAATGGGAATAGCATGATAGAGTAGCTAAAGAACCATGGGATTGGTTCGTAACTATTTCTGCATGTTTCCTTGATAATTATGAAGTGCACCTTAGCAATTTAGCAAGTGTTTAAGACATTGAGTTCTAACTTTTGTAACTGATTGGATTGACATCATTTTTGTCTATTGACTACTTCTAGTGGGATTCAAATTTTTGGATTGTAAAGGTAGGATGATGGTGGCAGTTAGGATGTTAAAAAGTGTTAAAAATAATTGTGCTGGCTAACCTCATTTCTGATGTATTTGGCCTAATAATCAACTGCCTCTTGCATGTGAAATTAGAAAGGGAGAATATGACTGATTGCATAATTTGCATTCTTTCGTGAAACTAAGCTTTGACATGTTATTAGTCCTGTTTTTTGGCTTACAAACTTTGAGATAGTTTGGGCAAGGTCTCTATGGGAAAGAGAACAGTATGAGTCCTTACAGCACATTCTGGAGTAAGTAGAATGCTTGAGTAATGAGCCATAACCATTGCTAATTATTTTCAGAGCAATCAAGACTGGCATCCAGACTTTGTTTTCATGGAAGATACAAAACCGATCATTCTGTTCTGATGGGGGTATGGTGTAGTAGTTTCTATCAGTGTCTATGCTGAAGATGGTGCAATTGTACATGTAAAATGGTTGTAGAGTATTGTAATTGTTGTTCAAGTTTCATCACAGTGAAAAGATAATGATGAATTTTCCGCACTTGGAAGATGTAGGCATTCTGATTAAGAAAACTTTTGATATCTTTCGTTCAGCATTTTCTGTCCGTAAATGACATAATAAGTACTCTTCATTTTCCAATTGTATCTCTTTGACCTCTCACTGTTTCAAATTGTTCATTACATAATTGTCTTTTTATTATAGTTATACAGTGTCAGACATTGCCATCTTTAGTGAAAAAGGAGAATTATGGGGTCTCTAATTGGTGGCATTAATTGTTCTAAGTGGAAATTTCCTGAGCAAATATTTATTTAGACTTGAGGTATAACATGTAATTTTCCAATGTTGTTGCAGTAGTTAATGATGGTTCTACTTGAGCTGAATAATTTGATCCGGTATTTATAATATCTTTTCTCTTGAAATGTTTTGCCAAAAATGGTCAAAGTGTTTTGTAGTTGGTTGATGAGGTAGATGTTGGAAAAAATTCTCCATGTGTTCCTTGTTGGCCGTTGAACAATTTGGTCGGGTTTGTGTAGCAAATATGCGATAAGGATTCTGGAGTAGGAAAAAATGTCCACGTCTTGCACAACTGCGCGAGAGGGCCAGTACGCGCACGATGTATTTTTGCGGGTGTATGTTGAATATTTTCTATTAGTATATCACTTACATGGTTAGGCTTTGTATTATGTGCTGTATGTAGTTGGAAAACTTGTCAAATGTGCATGTAATGGGGGGTTGTGTGACAGATGTTATGTTACAGCATTTTGTTGCACATTAATTTTCGCTTCATTTGGTTTCATAATTATACAAACATTCTCAATTTCATGTTGTCATTTAAGTGTGTTGCCTAATGCTATATTCATCCATGATTATTTCCATCATTATACTTCCACAGTAACCAGTACGAATGATTGATGCTTTGAAATTATTATACGTAATGCTGTGGTTGGTTTCATAATCAGTTTTTTTGTTTCCTAATTTAGGCTATCTACAATGGAAATGGGACATGGGCAGAACCCTTTGGTATATTTGGACCCAGGGCCTAAACACCGCAGTGTACTAACATTGCAACCTAATTACCGCTCGGAATTGATTTGGGCAGACTCGGCCACTCCTCTGCTTAAATTCAAATCAAGTAGTCACGATGTGTGGAATTTTGGTGCTATGCATCCTCGCGTGATTACTCTTTTGAAAGAATCAAGCTTTTATGGCGTGTTCAGAGGGGGTGATATAAAAGTGGACAACCATTTAATAAATGTCTTAGCTGAGAGGTGGCGCCAAGAGACGCATACATTTCACCTTCCCGTCAGTGAAGCCACGGTGACATTGCAGGATGTTGCTGTTATATGGGGGTTGCCTATAATTGGGCAACCACTTATTTCTAACGGAGCCACACGAAAATTGGCTGAGTGGCAGGCATTATGTATGCAGTTGTTGGGGTACGAGCCAGCAGCGAATGATATGAGGAGTGGTCAGTTGAACTTGATCAGTTTAAACAGCCACTTGAATGACGATCTCCGCATTAATGATGATTCAACGGATGAAGAAGTTATGCAGCACACTAGATGCAGACTGATGCAGTTGATTGCCATGCTATTAGGTGATAAATCTGCGCCAGAGGCCAAATTAATGTACTTACCAGTTTTGGCCAACTTTCATGCTATATGAAATTATAGTTGGGGCAGTGCGACATTGGCCTTGCTATATCGGAATTTATGCCGGGCTACTCGGATGGACACGAAAGAGATAGGTGGACCCCAACTGCTGCTACAATTGTGGGTATGAGAAAGAATCCCAAAACTGACTCCTACTGTTCGACCCATAGTCCCCGCTCATGACTTCGACAATTTAGTCCCCCTACCGCGTGGTGCCGCGTGAGTTATGTCTTATTAATATTTCATTTCCACACAATGGTTCATTCTTGTTGTTTTTCTAACCACTGTCCTATATTGTGTTTATTATGTAGATGGAACAAGAGACGCAGTTTTGTGAATGTTGGCTCACACATAATATATCTATTTTGCGACCAATTAGATCATCTCGTTGAGGGAGACGTGAGTATTTCTTTGTTATTACAACTCCATTACTATGTCTACTTCCCGTATTGTTTACTGTTGGTATGTTCATCTTATTTTCGTAGTTTATCTGGAACCCATATGAGGAGGATGAGTTGCTGAAATTACCTGAATATTGCTTAACTGGGAGGAAAATTTGGCTATCACATGTCCCTCTCATTAACTTCTGCGTGGTCGAACTGCATGCCCCAGAGTGAGTTATGCGCCAATTTGGTTTTGAGCAGGGAATTCCTCCCGCCATCAATACGAGTGAACGGCTTCATAGTTTCGATTTCAGAGGACGAGTTACAGAAAAATGGGCGCTAACACACCGAGACCATATTGCTCATTGGGAACAGGCTGACCAGCACGTTATTGTAGAGAATATTTCTAACGCAACCATTGATTACTTTTATCCTTACATGACGTGATATCGCAATATCACTCGGCAACTGGTGGGTAATCCGGCTAAACCTCCGGATAAAGCGATGTAACCTTACAGAGCGCTGACTGAGTATTATGTAAGTTTCTCCCCTCCAGTCATGCACATCTTACAAAATGCTATATTCATTCGAATAATATGTAACTTACTTAATTTACATACTTTTAGCATCAATCTATGGAGTCGATGTATCATGTAGTGGGAGAGATGCTGGACAAGTTCCATTTTGATGGGTATCCTATGGAGGACAAGCTATTTTATGTTCGTGACCAGATCACTGCTACTCTCACTTGTGCTGGCGAAGGTTATCGCCTTGTCGATGGGTCATCCTCGTCATCTACGCAAGGCGGATCAATGTGTGGCCGATCTACCCATGAACATAAATCGGTGTCAACTCAGAGCTGACATCGTTCATCCTCATCCAGACAGCGAGAAGGTGGAGAAGATGTTTCTCATAACTCTAGCGATGATTGGTCATATCATCAAACTTCGTAGCATGAACATGGAACGCCTGACAGCAATACTTTTGATGCTTTCGCTAGAATTAGCACTTCTAGCCGTCCTCTGCGCGGGCCACAGGAAAAATTGCATAAGTGACGTAAGCCCCCAAACTAGTTTGGGGAAGAAGCGCGGCACCTTTCCATGCATAGCTAGCCCACTACAGATTTGCATGCTCAACCTCCGCGTGTGCAGCATCCCACGCATAAACCGCGTAGGCATACGCGTCCTCCTCCGTGTGGTACATAGTCATGATTTTATTGCCCTCTTTTGAAGTTTAGTAGTTAGCTATTGTATATTCAAAACATGTTTGTTTGTGTTAACATATAGAATTTGTCATCTACCTACTACTGAATGAGATGGATGTCGTAGATTTGGAACAATTGTGGTTTGTGTTCAATTGCTTACAGGTAGTTTGGTACATGTACAGGGAGAACTCTGGCAAAATTTTTCCAAAAAATTTGTTTTTTGGAAACAAACTTCCATCCTTGCCGTTGCAAATTGAGCCAACTATCATTATCGGCTCTTATGTAATGCCAAGCATGTTGTAATTCTGATGCCTCACCACGTATGGAATTTCTGTGATTTCCTTTTTCCTTCTGTATTTTATGAAAAGGAAAAACCTTACATGTTTTACTTTCATTGCTAAGAGCAAAATTCCTACATTTACGCATGTAATCTTATTATTACCACATAAGTGCGTGTTTTATGTCATTACTTTAACTTACGTAATTCTATGAAAATGTGTAAATTATCAATAACGTAGCTGTATTCTATATTCATGCTAATTTACACTAAAACCTATACAAAAAATAAACATCATTATATGTGTACTGTAATTCCTCTAAACTCGTAAACAACTTTTTTCGTTTAGGTTCTAGGGGACCACATAAATGCGCTGTGACAAATTTTCCCAGATAAATGATTTTATACACTCTTTTCCACGGTGATTATCGGCTTTTCCTAAATGACGTACCAAACCTTCATCGTGAATCTAGTTCCTATACAAGCCACTATTTAAGTATTGCTTAAATTGTTGTAAAAAAATTTATATTCCGACAACGAAATCAGCAATGTCAGTTTCAGGACAAAACGAATTACTTATGATGCTTTGACATTTTAAATGCTGCATAACAAATAAAGTGTTGGAAGTATCCTTTCTGTTCTTATGAAAATTATTACATTATTCGTTTTACTTATTGAGAAAGCGAATAATGAATTAGTTTACATCGTGCAGGAGAATACAGTGCATTATGTTTATTTTGTTTAACCTAACATTATTTTACTTACTCTAAAATACGCCCTTATTTATTTGCCGAATTTCACGAATCCGTTTTCTCTTATACTTTTTTTTAACTTAACCCTACGGTACCTATTTTATAACTAATTTTATTTCATTGACTTCGTTTTCTACGGGAAAGAAATTTTCTTGGCAAACGAATTCGAACTTATATGAAACCGAAAGCATTTTGTTCGGCGAATTCGTTTTTCAGAGGAACGAATTCGGCGAATTTGTTTTCAGAGAAAACAGCGAACTTGTTTTCCATAGAAAACTAATTCGTTGAATTCGTTTTCAGATAAACGAATTCACTAAATTCGTTTTTCTCCAAACCACTTCTAATTCGTCTTCTATAACGCTTGAAATTTTGAATTCAATTTTACTTATTACATGATTTCTTTTTCATCTTCCTTTATTTACCTAAAATCATATTACTTATTTTACAACCACTATTATACAATGAATTCGTTTTCTCGCTCTGTATTGTTTAACTAAACCTATATTACTTATTTTAAAATTATACTTATTTCATTGAATTCGTTTTCTTCTAAAATTAATTTTCTATTTCTACAAAATAACCTTAATAATACAATGAATTCCCTGATTCCGTTGTCTTATGAAAAAAATTTCCTCAAAATGGTTTTATTTCAATGATTTGGTTTTTTTCCATATATATTGCTGCGGCCAGCTAGGGAGCTGCAACTTATGTGTAAATAACCTTGTTTTAATAACTTCTTCGCATTGCGGGGCGTCCGGGCGTCGCCGCGGCTTCGGCCACTAGGTGGTGCTTTTCTGTTCCACAGATGCTCTTATTTTGTTAATATGCCTCCTTTTCAATTTTTTAGTTATTAGTCGACCGTTTCGCCGTATTTTTCTTCATGGGTTTTTTTTTTTTTTTCCTTATGTACACAACGACTTTCCCAAATTCGCTTTCTCGAAATTGTAATTTTTCTAAGAAAATTCATAAAACTAGTAATGAATTTGGTGGATTTGTTTAAATTCGTTTCTAGTTTTATGTTTTTTTTTTAATTAAGACTTTTAAAAACGAATTTGGGGGATTCGTTTTCCTCTAGAAAACGAATCCACCAAATTCGTTTTCCAAAAGTCTTAATTTTTTTATAAAAAAAACCTAAAACTAGAAACGAATTTGGTTGATTCGTTTCTACGGAAAAATGAATCCACCAAATTCGTTTTTCCCAAAAAAAAAAAAATTTCCTTTACTTTTTTCCTTTCCCGAAAACGAAGACGGCAATTTTGTTTCCATCTGAAAACGAATTTGCCGTCTTCGTTTTCTATAGATTAGGAATTTCAATTTTTTTTTTTGCTTGTTTTGGTAATTTTATGCCCCAAAAGTGAATATTCATGTAAAAAAATCTCACATCTAAGTGCGCAACTGCCCAACAAGAAGGTTGTAGTTAAGCTACATCTCATAAGTACTAAAATCCAACCAACCTCAGAATGATAAATCAGGACTTTCCCGGATTCAACTTGAAACACAAGCTTCTCATTAAAAGTTAATGTTCTAACTAACTATGGATCCAACTCAACGGATGCTATATTAAATATGTGATGTGAACCTTTGATTTTAACTTGTGAAAACAAGAACTCAATGCGAAAAATTGTCAAGGAAAGTCTGTATGCAAAACGCAGCTCTCAAAACTCTAGAATCCTTACCCTTGGATTCGGCAGACTACTAATTTAACAAGTTAAATTAAACATATAATTCGAACCAAGTGGAGAATAATAGAGGCGAAACAAAGCATGCAATTAGATAGAGCAATTATCAAATTAGCATATAGTTCCTGTACTTTAGCAATTAACAAGCATGCAAATTACTTAAGCCAAAATAAAAAAGAGTGAATAATAAAGTATAAACTTTCATTCAATTAATCACTGTCGAATTATAAAGCGCAGCACCCCTATTTATAGGTATAGGGAGCACGAAATTTACACAAGAAAATAAGGAAAGAAAACACGAAATTGAAACTTAATGAAACGATTAAGTAACTCACAAAAATCAGCAAGAAAAAGGAACTTACTTGCTGAAAAAGTAAAAGAAAAGAAGGGAAAATTTCGTCTTCCATAAGGAAAGGTTATGAACGAAATTCTCAAGGAAAAAGGAAGAAAAAATTCAGATTTTACCTTTAAAGAAAAGGGAAAACAGAAAAATAAAGAAGAAAAGAAAAAGAGAAAACTATGAAAAGAATTAGGTAACATGCACAAAACCTTAATTTTCCTCTTAACTCTAACCCTAATTGCGGATTGCTTCTCCTTGGGCTTGGGTTGGCCGAATGTGGGATCATGGAGTGGGCTTGATGGATTCGGCTCAATTGATGTAGCATGATGATGTTGATGTGGGAAGCTTCTGGAAGCTTTCGGAATCATTTCAGAAGCTCAAAAAATATTTCACTTCTAAAATTTTTCAAACTTTATGAAATCTCAATTTCTTCACTGGAAAGACTAGTAATTACCATTTTCACCATTTCTGTAACTTGTAAATATCATTTCCACTATTTTCACAACTTGAAAATACCATTTCTACCATTTCCTTTGTTGGATGATTAGTATTCACCATTTCCACCATTTTCACTTTGATAGCGAATAGGGTAACTCTTGTAATCTTTATTTCTTTCTCATTAAGATCATTGGAGCTTTCATTTGTCTTCATAGATTCTGACTCATAACTTGTGTTGTTTTAGTTTTGGATTTCCTCATCATTCCCTTCCAGTTAAAAAGGATTCGTCCTCGAATCTAAATTGCTGCAAACACAAACAGAACAAGTCAGTACTATTACCATATGAACATAGATCATACTTACCAGACACTGCTTTCAAGGACACTGATAATCATTCTTAATTCTTCAAGAACCTCTCAAGAACCTTTTAGTTGCTTGCAATAAACTATCAGGAAGCATCTAAAATCTCATGAATTTATCTATACTCTTCAAGAATAATTACTTATCAACATGAAATACAACATTTTAGCCAAGTATATGCAATAAGCAAAATTTGCCACGTTAATTAGGACAAATTTATGCATCATATGTATGACATACAAACTAGCATAATAAGATTCTAAAATAAAGAAATACACGTCATACATGCAAACTAAAGGTAACACGTTACACAATAATTCACAGTTTTTCAGGCAGACCATATGGTATGTTAAGTAGAAGAACATCCTCATGTCGAAACAAGTAAGAATTGAAAAAGTGGAACACAAGACGTCACCAGTTAAGTAATCCAACACTTAGAAAACCATTTGAGCATTAACATCAACAAGAAGGAAAAGATACCTACGATCGATTTGTCCAAACGGAATTTAGTCACAATTTCAGAAATTGGAATTTTTTAGTCATGCTTATAACCTGAAATAATGGAATCAAAAGGAGAAATAGTTTAAAGGCATACCGAAGGATACCCTGATACTTATTTTACCTTTGATTCCTAGACGCAAGAAGGTCCTTTTGTGAAACTTGTGGAGCCATAATCACAAGAATTGCATGACTCACAAGTTATTGTAATAAACAAAAATTGCATGTATAACTGATATGAGAATCAATTAATGATAACAGAGACAATTTTTGAGAAAGACATCATAAGAAATAGTGAACTACAAATTATACATTTGTTAAACCAAAAGATGTATCCCGTAAAATAATATACATGTTTAAGATTGACAAACCCTAGAGTTAGTAAAGTCTTTACATGAATGGTAACCAATAGAAAGAGAATCAATGTAAAAGTAAAAGTGTACCTTCATGAAGCAAGAGCTAAAAGATATCTTATAGTGTGACTTACAATTTCGATTCTCATGCGCAAGAGTTGCCGGAGTTTCTCGCGGAACCGCTATCAATTTGCTATACGTCGTAGAGGCACTAATCCAACTAGTGGAATCCCTACAAAACAAAAAAAGAATGTTGCTCGGAGGTATCCCGACAAATGAATTAGTGAGCAAAAAATCTGTAAACAAATTTTCAACAAAACATATGAAGTACAAAAGTAAACTTTACACACATATCAAACAACCATACACGTCCTCTAAATAAGCAAAGAAACTGCTTTAGAACTTGAATGGTACAAGGATCATGCCGTCCAATGTCGGTGGGCACGACTTCTTGTAGACGAGTTGAAATCTGATGAAGTTCTAAGAACTTCTCCATTTGGAGTTCCGAGGCCAAGTAAGAAGAAACAACAATGGCACCAAATCTCTCTATAGGTGTCAATTTGTACAAAATTGTAGTTTTATACACCGTTTGTATGGGTCTTGTAGAACAGAACCCTCATAGGTCACAAAGAACCATGGACAACCATGGCACCAAATCTCCCTAGCGTCAATTTGCTCAAGGCTGATCGATTCTTAAAGTACCATAAAATATCCTGCTAAAAACAAGTAAAAGTAACCTTACTCCCTTATCCCCCTAGTGCCCTCCTAACAAACTACACACAAACCCTGTGTATCGCTCTTTAGGGTTGGCGGCCCTTGTATGCTGTAACGCTCAACCTTTTATCTCAGTCCTGTAAAAAATTTTCACAGATTACTTTGGCAAAGGTAACAAGCAACAGCTAATCACACAAGCACAAAAACTATATAGAAAGTAGCAAAACATTTTCAAAATAGATACTTAGTTCTATTTTTGAAAAAAAAAACACTTTGTAAAAATAAACTTTTGTAGTATAGCTCAAATAAGAAGTACACCGATAAGAAACTTTCAGGGTGAAACCCTCAAAGTTCAGAGATAATAACAGTGCACGAAGACAAGATTCAAGCTATATTTTCAGAGTTCACGTACAAGATAGCACAAAAAGGTTAACAAGGCTAAAGAAGCAGGGCAATTCAATTGAAGAATAAGAACAATTAGCAGATTTGAAACAAATTAAGAAGTACTTAAACTATCCAAGATGTGATCACCCTCCCAATAGGTAATCAAGAGACCAATTCTCACCAATTATCCAAGTTTTTTTTTTTTTTTTTTGTGAAAACAAGAGTCCTTTACGCAACCAGAGCCAAGTGGCAGAAAAATTCCTTAGATTTTCGAGTGTAGTGCTGTGGGAGTAGTGTCGGTAATCGAATACTATCAACTTTGCAAATACACATGAAAGAGAAGAAGATTTCCAATGAGAAAAATATTCCTCTTTGATTTTCGAGTGTAGTGCTGTGGGAGTAGTGTCGGTAATCGAACACTATCAACTTTGCAAATACACATGAAAGAGAAGAAGATTTCTAATGAGAAAAATATTCCTCTTTGGTTTTAGAGTGTAGTATTGTGGGGAGTAGTGTCGATAATCGAACACTATCAACTTTACAAGTACACTTTAAACCTTGGAGAAACAATTCTTACTCAATTTTTGCCACAAAGACACAAGCATGCGAAGAATTATCCCTTTAAGCAATTTTTAGAAAAATTTTGGCAACACTCCGACACAAATTCAGGAATCCAATATATTTTCAAGAATTCAAAACTAATGTATCAAACATAGGCATACCAATCACAGTTGCAATAAAGGTGAGCTGCTTAACATCAACTGCAAAACTCACCATAAGTACTTAACACAGGGATAATTATCGCAAAAACAGCCCATAAAACTGAACAAAACAAGCAAAAATCGAACTAAGTTTTTTCAACTTCTTTTCACTTTCTTCCTTTTTTTTTTGTTCCGGTGCCTTTTTTTTTTTTGTGCTTTTAATTTCGGCTTGAAAGATCACAAGCAGCAGCAAAAACCGAAATTAAAGGGATTTAAGAAAAAAAAAATTCTTAAAAAGGAGCAATCTTTTCCACAAAAATCAGAACTTAAAGTAGAGTTAAGGAAAAGAAAATACCTTATGAGTTGATCGGGTTACTCCAACCTCCTCCTGTCGAGCAAACAGCCAAGGCTCTGATACCAATTGATGTAAACCTTGACTTCAACTTGTGAAAACAAGAATTCAATGCGAAAAATTGCCAAGAAAAGTCTGTATGCAAGACGCAGCTCTCAAAACTCTAGAATCCTTACCCTTGGATTCGACAGACTACTAATTTAACAAGTTAAATTAAACACGCAATCAAACCAAGTAAAGAATAATAGAGGCGAAACAAAGCATGCAATTAGATAGAGCAATTATCTAATTAACCTATAGTTTCTGTACTTTAACAATTAACAAGCATGCAAATTACTTAAGCCAAAATAAAAAAGAGTAAATAATAAATTATAAACTTTCATTCAAGTAATCACTGTCGAATTATGAAGTGCAGCACCCCTATTTATAGGTATAGGGAGCACGAAATTTACACAAGAAAATAAGGAAAGAAAACACAAAATTAGAACTTAACCAAAAGATTAAGTAACTCACAAAAATCAGCAAAAAAAAAGGAACTTACTTATTGAAAAAGTAAAAGAAAAGAAGGAAAATTTTCATCTTCCATAAAGAAAGGTTATGAACGAAATTCTCAAAGAAAAAGGAAGAAAAAAGTCAAATTTTACCTTTAAAGAAAAGGAAAAACAGAAAAATAAAGGAGAAAAGAAAAAGAAAAAAACTATGAAGAGAATTAAGTAACATGCACAAAACCTTAATTCTCCTCTTAACCCTAACCCTAATTGCGGATTGCTTCTCCTTGGGCTTGGGCTTGGGCTTGGCCGAATGTGGGTTCATGGAGTAGGCTTGATGGATTCGGCCCAATTGATGTAGCATGATGATGTAGATGTAGGAAGCTTCCGGAATCATTTCAGAAGCTCAAAAAACATTTCACTTTTAAAATTTTTTAAATTTTATGAAATCTCCATTTCTTCACTGGAAAGACTAGTAGTTACTATTTTCACCATTTTTGTAACTTGTAAATACCATTTCCACCATTTTCACAACTTAAAAATACCATTTCTACCATTTTCTTAGTTGGGATGATTAGTATTCACCATTTCCACTTTGATGGCGAATAGAGTAACTCTTGTAATCTTCATTTCCTTCTCATTAAAATCATTGAAGCTTTCATTTGTCTTCGTGAATTCTGATTCATAACTTGTGTTGTTTTAGCCTCGAATTTCCTCATCAATATGATATCAATAACGAGAGATATGCATAATCTAAGCTCCATGTGTATCAACATTACTAAAGTGCTACAGTAACATATTCTCGACTAAAGATCAATCACAGTACAAAAAGTCAATGCATGTATTTTAGGTATCAAGATCAAGCACTCAATCAAAGAAGAGGCATACTAAACGCAGTAACCATTTTACTAAACGCAGTAACATTTCCCTATAAAAAGTCCGAATTGCCCTTTAAAATATTGGCGCAAAAGCCGCCCCGTTCGGGCATAAAACATCCGAAAAAATCCCCCCCAACCGCCGCAAATACCGTCGGCAACCGGCGGTATTTTCCCTGCGGTGTTTTTCTAAAAAATACCGGCCGGCGGTATTTCGAATTTTTAACAGATCTTCTTATCTTTTTTTTTAACTGGTACTGTTCACCCGTGCTTGAACAGTACTGTTCACGCACGGGTGAACAGTAATCGGGTTTTCTTATTTTTCTTTTTTTTTTTTTGGCCAAAGGCATTTTAGTCTTTACATAGGGGAATGTTACTGCGAATAGTAAAACGGTTACTGCGTATAACAATTTCGAATCCTAACGAAATTGTTAAACACAGTAATATTCCCCTGTAAAAATACTAAAATACCCCTGGAACAAAAAAAATTAAAAAAAAAAATTAAAGTCACTGTTTAACCATGAACAGTACCCGCGTGGAAAAAGTGTGAAAGTAACCCACGCGGGGGTACTATTCATGAACAGTATCCGCATGGTTAAACAGTGACTTTTATCACGGAAAAAAAAAAAAAAAAAAAAAAAAAGGGAAACATGTCCCCGGGTTGCGCCTATAAATAGGCGCAACCACAGGAAGTGAAATGCAAGTTAGGCTAAGAAAACTCTAAATTAGTTAAATCGGATAAAACGGTTACTGCGAGTACAATCGATTAATGGTTAGTGCCTCAATTTAATATTTCTTTCGGTACTGTTTTATTTGTGAGATTATTTGTTTGTTTCATTAATTTAGTTAGAGGTTATAATATATTCGAATTTGTTAGTATTGAACCCAAAAATAATATTTTTTCCCCAGATCGTCGTAGATCTGTGAGATTGTCCCCGGAATGGAATGAAAACGGTTACTGCGACCATCATAGATTTTCTGCCGGAATACCGCCAGAATCCGGCGGTTTTTTTTTTTGGAAAATACCGCCGGAGAAAAATACCGCCGGAGTCCGGCCGGGCGGAATACCGCCGGATGGTCGCAGTAACCGTTTTCATTCCATTCCGGGAACATTTTTCCCTTCTTTTTTTTTTTTTCCCGTGATAAAAGTCACTGTCTAACCACGCGGTACTGTTCATAAACAGTACCCCCGCGTGGGCTACTTTTGCACTTTTTCATGCGGGTACTGTTCATGTGGTTAAACAGTGATTTTATTTTTATTTTTTTTTTGTTCCAGAGGCATTTTAGTATTTTTACAGGGGAATGTTACTGCGTTTAACAATTTCGTTAGGATTTTATCAACTTTGAAGACATCAACCAACTAACAAGAATGGAAATGGACGACTACAAGGTATGAAACAACGGATCCAGCAACAAAGTTCCAAACTTTTAAAAAAAAAAAAGTTCTGCCATTATCTCAAAGATAATCCACATTACAGCATCCAATAACAATTCACCCCAAAAACAAAAATCAAACCATAATAGTTATCCTTCACTTGTAAGGTGAAATTATTATCAAAAACTACAAAAAAGATAAGAAAACATATAAAGTCCCAATAAACTATGGACATATAGAATCTGAATTTACAAAATGCAGTCATTAAATAAACTTAAGTCACAGAATCCAGAATTGAGCAAAAAATACAGGGTTTTAAACAACGATAATAATGATAACATACAGATTTGCAGAGGGCCCTCTGTTGCAGCAAATTCTACCCATGAGACATGCAATAACGCCGATCACAACAAAAATTAGAGTTGTCACGAAAACCCCATCGCAATTGAATCACACCTAGCCTGTTCTTTAGCTAAAACTGAGTTTTGGTTTCAGCCCGTTTGTAAGAAACAAGAGTTATAGGTTTAAACCAGAAGTCAATTTTAGGTAAAAAAAAACATGAGTTTTAGTCCAAATTTTTTTCCCAACACTTTTTTTTTTTTTTTATTCTCAATTTCCACTCAAATTCAATTTTATTTATTTGAAATAAATAAATAAAAAACCAGCACTCCAAAACCACAAAATGCACTCCAAAAAAAAACCAGAGACATCAACATTCCAGATAAATTACATGGATAAACCCTTCCACAGTTTAATTCTAGGTGCATAATACAGTTCCGAACCTAAACCCACAAACAATATGCAAATCCAGGAAAACAGAGTCAGGAAAAACAGCACTCCATAAACAAGTTTCAGTCGAAAAAAATTGTTGCCAGAGGAAGAAGCCAGAATTATTTGCAGAGATAGTAACTTTTACTGCAACACAAATGTAAAAAATGCTCAAGAACCAGTCCACAATACATCCGCAGCTAAGACGTTACAATAACAAACCAACTCTAACAACATGTCCAGGAAGAATTTGCATTACAAATTCTCGAGTAAGTAAAAATTATAGGCCATTAACACTGAAATTCAAAGCTGAATCGGGACTGCCCTAAACGGCCACAAACAGAAAATCCAACCAAAATGAAATTGGGGAAAAATTGTATAACAAAAAAACCAAATAGTCTACCTTGAATTACAGATCGACGAAGTTAGGTTGCATTCCCGTCAATCTGTTCGAATCGGTGCCGGATCCAATTTTCCTCGCTTCCCGACGCTTCGACGATGACGAAGATGAAGGGGTCGTTGATGACTCTTGAGAAGCGAAGAAGAGAATACGGTCGGAGATGCCGCTGCCGTCGCAACATTCAACAACCGTTGCTGCCCGGCGGATTCTTTGGTTCGATCGGAGAGGGGATGCAAAAAATCCAAACGGCCGTTTGTGTGAGTTGGGGGAGAAAAAACGCGTTGCTACACGCGTAAGTGGGAGGGAGGGGTTTCAGTTCTAGGAGACTGGGTTTGCCCTAGTTTGGGCTAATTTTTTGTCTCAGACCCAAAATTCCTTCAAAGCAGGACTCAGTCCGGTAGTAAAGAAGATGCCTACATATGTATGCATTCAAGTTATACACATTCCACTCTTAAGGTGTTCTTTTGTGGCTATTTTTTAAGAATCATCACTTTTTTACTTCAAAACTTTACACAAAGAAATAACTTTATTTTTTCAAGAATTCAAAATTAAAATTTTAAAAATTTTCTCTAAATATCTACTCACATAAATTTAAAAAATAACGCAATCATTATAATTTTTTATTTCTCACCTACACAATTTTCCAAAAAAATTTCCCTCTAAAAAATTTTCAAAAAAATCAAATTTTCCCAACACAAGCCAAAAAAGAACATAGTCTTAGTTATAACTTGAGGATGAAATTAAAAATAAAAATAAAACATAAAAATGTGTATTCGACATGTTTAACAATTTGACGGTATACGTATGAATTTAATCTTTGAAATATAGCGATTATGTTATGAAAACACATGTATCGAGTTTAGTCTTTGGTGTATCGAGCTTGATTTTAGTTTTTAGTGAATCGAGTTTCGTTTCTAATTTATCGTGTATTAATTGTAGTTTTTAATATAACATGTATTGAGTTTGAATTCTAGCATATCCTTTAAAGTATCGCAGTTATAATTGTGGCTGGTGAAGTATCATGTGTTGATTTTAAGTGGAAGAGAGGGGTTTTAGTTCTTGGAGAGTGGGTTTGAGTCCATTCAGTACAAAACATGGGTTTGCACTAGTTTGGGTTAGTTTTTGGTGTCATACCCAAAATTTCCTCAAACCAAGTCTCAGTTTGGCTTAGGCTTTGTTCTCTTAATACTATGGATAAAAAAATTTTTAATTAGAGAAGAATTTTATTTTGGACGAAATTTCTTTTGAGAATTTGTATAGAAAAGAGAAAAAATGTGTAATGATTATATTTTTTTTAATTTATGTGAATAAGAATTTAGAAGAAATTTTTAAATTTGAATTGTGAATTTTGTAAAAATGATATTATTTCTTTGTGTAATATTTTTGAGAAAAAAATGATATTTTTTTTTATTATGTTCGGAAAAGAACATAGCCTTAAAGAACAGGCATAGACACTCAGTACCCAGAAACTCAATGACAGACACATTTCGCTCAATTAAGTAAATACTATCGATTCCCAAAAGCAAAAGTCAAGAAATAACAAGTTTATCAAACACCAACCAAAAAGAAAATACTCTTATCCATACAGTAGCTAACTGGTGCAAATTTCTTCTCAAGTTAACCTCCACTCGAATTTTTAAAGTCCCAAGTTCTATAAACGTAATACATCAGAAGAACCAATGATCAAATTATAATATTCAGAAAACCCCCAAAAGAAAGCAACCATATCATGCCATAAACTTATCCTTCCACACCAAAAATCGAATCTAACCCGTTCTGCAACAACAGATGTAAAGTCCAAGAACACACAATCCAACTACAAGAATCCACATGGAATAACCAACTAACCAAGCGAAGACCCAATAAAGAATCGCAAAACCTCAATAAAATTCATAAATTAAACGACACAAAATGAAAAAGAAACTAGATTACCAAGAAAACAAGTATAGATTTAGGCAGAATATGCAGACCCAGATAGGGATCCTCTGTTATCATATCAAAAAGAGATGGAGAAGAAGCTTATTTCCGGATAGAAAAAGTCAAAGCACAGTGAAATTCAAATTTATCGCCCAAAGTCGTTTTGCCCAGAAATCGGCGGATGGAGGAGACAATTCATCGGCCGAACTCACCACTGCCGTCGGGGGAAGAAAGAAGTGAATGCAGGTTTCAGTCGAATTCATCGACCAAGCTCACCACTGCCGTAGAGAATTTTTCAGTGGCAAGTGTCCTCTTCCAAAGAGGGGAATTTTGGACTCAAACCAAGTTGGAGTTTTGGGTTCAGACCCAACTAGTGCGAAACACTAGTTTGGGCTAGTTTTTTGTCTCAGACCCAAAATTTCCTCAAATCAGGACTCAGGTGTAAAAGACCAGGCCCTAAGTGATCTTAGTTGTAGGGGTGTTCATGGGTTCGGTTTTTGGGTTCCTAGGTTTCTTAGAATTGGTTTCTTCGAATAATTTTTTTAAAGCCCAATTCAAAAACCGAACCAATGAACACCCCTACAACTATTTCTGAGTTTAATCCGAATTAGGTTCATACTCGTTTTCTGATCATGTGTTCATATTCTCAACATTCTCATTCATTATATCCTCATTTTCTGATCATATGTTCATAATTCGTTATCCAATACTTCGCTAGTAGTAAAGTATCGCTGATTTTATAACCTTTTTATACAAATTTTCTTTTTAGTTTTTCAGTTTTCAAATTTATTTGGAATAAATGAAGAAGGAAGTTTTGATGCATTTTTAACACAATTCCGCTTGGTTTTCTGGTATTTTTCTTTTTTTAGAGGTCATCTTTACCTCTGAATAATTAAAAATTAGTTCGCCAATTTCATTAAATTCTAAAGTTTTTTTAATAATTTATTTAAAAGAGGTCTTGGTCATCTATAGAGGGAGTTTCCTATTCGACTTGCTGATGAACCGGTGCACAACACTTGAACAATTAAATTTGATATGCGTATTTTCTTAATATTAAACATAATCTTAATATATCAAAGGCTAAATAGTAAATTCAATGTGCAATATATCAAAAGTTAAGCTCAATACGCGATACTTTAGTAGCTAAACTCATAATTACTCCATACGCAATATTTTAGTAGTTAAACTCATAATTACGATACATAAGAAGTTAAATCATAGGCTAATTAGACTCAATATATGATGCACTAAAAGTTAAAATCAACACATGATACTTCATCAGCCAAAATCATAACCGCGATACTTCAAAGGATATGCTAGAATTCAAACTCGATGCGTGTTATATTAAAAACTACAATTAATACACGATAAATTAGAGACGAAACTCGATTCACTAAAAACTAAAATCAAGCTCGATACACCAAAGATTAAACTCGATGCATATGTTTTCATAACATAACGGCGCCCCTGTATGGTATGCATTTTAAAAGATATTTTGAAAGGTGTTTTGGATTTTAAAATTATTAAAATTATATTGAAAATGTAAAAAGGTGTTTGAGAAATGTAAAAAGGATTATTGGAATTGATGAAAAATTATTATAAAATAAAAAGTGAGAGTAAAATGGAAATGAGAATTTGTTCCCATATATCATTTCAAAAATTAAATTCAATACGTGTACCGTCAAATTGTTAAACATGTCGAATACATATTTTTACGTGTTATTTTTATTTTTAATTTCATCCTCAAGTTATAACTAAGGGCCTGTTCTTTTACCTGTTCTCAGACCCGGTTCTGGCCTTTTTTTAGGTCTCAACCCAAAAATCTAACCTAACCCATGTTCTTTACCCATTTCTCAAACCCGGGTCACAAACCCAATTCCCACTTCCGCCGCTGCCCTTCCTCCGCCGCTGACCTCCTCCCGCCGCCGCCAGTGCCACCCACTTCTTCTTCTTCTCCTTCTTCTTCTTCTTCTTCTTCTTCTTCTTCCTCCCGGTGCTGTCTTCTTCTTCTTCTTCTTCTTCCTCCTGGTGCTGTCTTCTTCTTCTTCTTCTTCTTCTTCTTCTTCTTCTTCCTCCTGGTGCTGTCTTCTTCTTCTTCTCACTTCTTCCCTTCCCCCTCCTCCTCCTCCTTCTTCTTCTCCTCCTCCTCCTCTTCCTCTTCTTCTTCTCCTCCTTCCCACTGCCTTCCCGCCGTCGCACATATTCTTCTTCTTCTTGGTCTTCTTCTTCTTCTTCTTCTCCTTCTCGCGTCTCCTCCTCCTCCTCCTCCTCCTCCTCCTCCTGCTTCTTCTTCTTGGTCTTCTTCCCCCACAATTAATCACAAATTGGGTTGTGATTGTAAATTCCCCAATCAAACAAATGGGTTTGCTGGAAACAGAAAATTAAATCTTCAATCAAAGAATAGTGGTGTGCTGGAAACAGAAAAAAAAAAGAAGAAGAAGAAGAAGAATTTTGGGGATTTAGGTTTTGGGCTCACTGTGGCGGCGGCGACGCGGCGGCGGCGGCGGCTATGCGGCGGCAGAGCAGACCCGGGTCTGAGAACGATGTTTCTTTGTTTTGGGTCTCAACCCATTCGGTCTCAACCTAAAAACTCAGACCCAGGTCTGAGAAACTTAAAAGAACAGGCCCAGGAATGCATGTCCATGTGGATTGTCATTATGGATAGCTTTTAATTTATGACTCCTTTAAGACACTTTAAGTTTATGGATGTGGTTAGGGCTGAGAACGAACACGAACGTTCACGAACAAGATTTTTAGGCTCGATAATAAATGAACACGAACACGAACAAGGTGTTGAAAGCTCATTAATGTTCGTGAATATGCTTGATTAAAATATTAATTATATAATATAAATAAAATAAGTATATACAATATTAAAATTTTAAATAATACAAATAATTGAATCTTTATACATATTTATGTGTACATAGATATCAATATATGAATTTAAATTGAATTTTGATTTTTATGTAAGTTGATATAGTATATTAAAGTAACTAAACATTACGATTTTTTGTTAGTTAATGCGAGATAGAACGCACACGAATGTTCACGAACAAGCTCGGCTCGGCTCAATTAATAAATAAACGAACACGAATAAAATTTTAACTTCGATAAATAAATGATCAATAAATGAACATGTCAAATCTCGGCTCGGCTAGGTTAGGTGATAACATTATCACCCCTAGATGTGGCTATCTACTTGTTCGGTACAACCGTAAAAATTGTAAAAATCAGCTTGCACACGTTATCAAACACAGACAGATTCCGGGACAGGTTCGTGAAAAGAATACAAACGAACCCACATAATGCGGTGTTCCGAACCTCGAACCAAAATCCCACAAACAAAAAGGTCTTGATTTCCACTCGTGACAGGTGGTGTTCTCAAGCTGAAGTTTTTTTTGTTTGGGATTATGTGTCGTGTGCGAGATATCGGTTCAGATTAACAAATTTTTGTGTCCATACTTGTTAATCATAATTATATAAATTTAATTATTAATGTTATTCGGTCAACATTATTTGTTTGTATCGTGTCAAAGTCGGATAAGAAATTGTCAGATCTAAGCTTTTTGTCTGCATGCATGCCATCTGTTCGATTATATTGCTGACAGAACATTGCGGTTCTGATAATCTACTGTCTTCCTCTCCCGAAGCCCACAACTACTGCTTAGTGCTGTCTTGTCTTCTCCCTTTCCAATGCTAAAGCAGCCATTTCTAAACCGAAGCACTAGTGCGCGGTTCGAGTTGACAATTGGTTTAAGAGAAAATGGCTAGAAAGAAAAGGAAGAATGTCTCTGCGAGAAAGGTGAGGGAAATGGAGGAATGCTGCGATGAAAGTCACTCAGACAAAGGAAGTTCTGATGATAGTGGGGGTGATAAGAAATCAGCCCAGAACAGGGCCCTTGCCGATTGCCAGAGTAATGAAGAGAAGTCTGCCAGGGATAGTTTCTATGAAAAGCTTATGAAGTTGAATGAATCCTCAGGGCTCAGTTTAGTGTAAGTCTCTACTTATACTTGTTTTTGTTTGTCATTTTGTATTTTTTTCACCCTAAATATGTTCTTACATGCATGAGAATGTAATCTTGGAAGTTTCTGCTTTGGGATTTTTAAGGTTGAAAGTTTACCTTTTCATTTGGATTGCACCACTGAAAGCTACATATCCCTTAAATCACTTTTTTGATCAGTTTGTTCTGAGGAAATGGGAAAGAAAAGAAGAATATGGGCATGCATTTGCTGTTTGATCATGATTGTATTATTTGGTTGGATGATTGTGTTTTATTTTATTAAGTTACCTCTTTTCTTGCATTCTGAAAGTGTATATAACTCCATTCAACTCCGAATTTGCAGATTCAACTTTAGGGAAACGAAGCTGGATTTGTATCTTGTTTACAAAGAAGTGACTGAAAGAGGGGGATTTCATGAGGTATTGTAGTTTCCTAAACAGTTTTGTCCTATGTTGACCAGAACACCTATGGCTTAATATAAAAATAAAATTCTCTGGCCATTTTTTAGCCTAATCCAAGACATGCATGGATACAATTGATTAGAGGAGTTTGCGACCAAAATGGGAAATTTTTGTTTATGGGAGAGAATAATTTTTTCTAGGAATTTGTGTAGGAATTTGTGTAGTAAAGAGAAAAAAAGTGCAATGATGATGTTGTAAGTGAAATTTTAGAGAGAATTTTAAATTTTAAAATTTGAATTTAGTGAAAAAATGAGTGTGTTTGGATTGTGTTTTTTAGGGAAAAATGATAATAAGGCACTTAACCATTTCTGAGATCACATATCGTTTAAAATCAAATATCAGGTTTCAAAAGCAGGGAAATGGGATGAAGTTGTGTCTTCAGTGAGCATTAGAAATCATAGCTCGATATTGCCAAGCCAAATTCAGAAGGTTTATGAAAATCTGCTTTTCCAATATGAACAAATACATTACTACAGGACACCCGCAGAAGTTTCAGGTATGCAATCTGTTGTAACTGTTGGGGGATTCAATTCACAGCCCCTTGTTATTATGAATTTCCTTGAAAAGAAGATGCTTGTTCTCATTCGTACAATTTTGTTGGGTATTTCTTTTTGCATATATCCCGAGGCAAAAGATCCAATATACTTGTTTTCCTGAGCAGCAAAGTTGTAATCTGTAATCTTGTTTTCATGTAAAGGGTACTTTTTGATTGTTATGTAGGGAAGAGAAAGTTTTGTGACTGCTCATCTGAAGATGATCAAGCAGAGAAAGGGAAGTGCAGTGTTGTTCAGTTTTACCAAGTATCAAGAGGTTCGTTACTTCTTCGGGGTGTTAATCTGCGAGAACCTTATCAAAGTACATACTGTATGAAAAGTAGAAATGCAAGTCCAAAAATATGGACTATAGTGTATCTTTGTAGAAGTAATAACATCTGAATGTTCTTGTCTCTTGAGTGATAATGAGATTTTCAAACTTGGGTAGGGCCTGGCAGGCCAAGGAAGGACCCCACCTTGACGATAATTCGAGATCCTTCCAGCCCCCAAAAAGCAAGAACTGGTTATCAGCTGTTCCTCAAAATGGAATGTGAACGATTAAGGAATGTACACGGGGAAAACTGCAATAACTGGAACTTGAGAGACATGGCAATTGAGGCATGGAGGCAACTCTCTAAGAGTGACCGGCTGGTATGCTTCTTATGTCCTTTGATTATGTTTGTGAAACATTCCCATGTTTCTTTTATTCATGCTGAAACCTGAACTTCTAAGATCACCTGTAATGTTTGAATGTAACAGAGTTCATATTACTCAAATTTAGTACAGCTTACTTGTAATCGTCGGTAATGCTATCTAGCTCATAATTTGTGTAGGAAATTGTTACTTACGGGGCAGGCATTCTGTGTTGCTGGATTTACTCATGTGAGCTGTGTAATGACAAACTTGTAGATTATATACTGTGATCGGGAGTAAAATTTTATCTATTGAACTGCTGATCATGGTTAGATCTGATCCTTGAGCCTCTCCTCATTCACAGCCATACGTTGAAGCAAGTCGGAGGGAAAGGGAAAGATTTGGCAGAGATATGGCAATTTACGAGCAAAATAAGAGCAAAAAGGTTACCATAGCTGGGAATATACTCGATGGTTCAACGCCAACTTTAATCAACTTTGGTGCATCGTCTTCCCCTTTAAATGATGACTATTACGTGACTTTGGAAGGAGATGCTGGAAAATTGCCATTGGCTGATAAAGCAGTAGTCGAATCAGCCATTGAAATCTTGAAGAAAGCAAGACCAAATGACCCCATTTTCCAGATGAACTGGGATGGAGGCTGTGACTCTCCGGATGACACTGAGTTGAGCAACGAATCGCACGGACTCAACTAGCATCAGCTCAGCTGCTGTGTAGTTTTGATGTGGAAGGTTGATGTTTTTCTTTTGATCTAGGCTTATCTTTATCTCATATCACAGTCATCATGTGTGAGGCTTTTCTGGTGCCTAGACTACCATATTTTGCCCCTAGTATATGGCATCTGTATTAGATATGTACAGGTTCACTGTGTCCATGGTCTAATGTCTTTTGTGGCCATAGTTTGTACGGTACTCCTAGTGGCCTTCCACTAATGTTAAAGATGATGACTTTCTCAGAAAGCCATTTGAAAGTCTTTTCAATTCAACATTTTGTAATTCCTATCAACTTCTGAAGCAGGTTCACTCATTGATACTAAAACTGGTAAAAAAATGAACGTTCGAATTTTTTGGTTCTCAAGTCGAATTTGAGGTAATGTTTGAGCGTTAAATTTGAATAAAATGGATGAGACGATATTTTAAGTATTTGTACCATACCTGATACCATCAACGCATGACAACTTTGGACCGCAAATTAGCCAAAGGATATTATCGTCCCACAAAATTTCTGAAACTCCCTCCGCGCCACAAAAACAGCACCGAGCTTCAAAAAACATAGAAAGAACATCTAACAGAGTAACAGTCACGCATTGGTACACCCTACAGGGCCTACACACACTCAATGGCCTTGAGATCAATATCATCATCCCCATTTTCGACTTCGTATTCACAATCCCATCTCGTAAATATCTGTTTCTTGAACTCAATAAAATCAAGGAGATTCCTCCATCAACGGCAGCTAGGGGACGAATCCTGTTTCTTTTCTAAGCCAAAAATGATGGGCTTTTCATGTAAAGCGTGTGTGAAGTTAGAAGAAAGGAGTATTTCGGATGATAGTGGCACTGGAGGTGGGTGGGGGAAGGTGTCAGCAGTACTGTTTGATATGGATGGAGTGCTTTGTAATAGCGAGGAACTATCAAGAAGGGCTGGTGTTGATGTTTTTGCTGAAATGGGCGTCCAAGTCACCACTGAAGATTTTGTGCCCTTCATGGGAACAGGTAAAGACTTCATCTTTCTTTTGATTTTTGCTGAAATTCCTACTTGGGTTTTGAAATGCCGTTGTGATCTTTTATTTGTGTGATTTTCTCCCCCCATGAATGTGTACTAGGTGAGGCAAACTTTCTTGGAGGTGTGGCTGCTGTTAAAGGTGTCAAGGGATTCAATCCTGAAGCTGCAAAGAAAAGGTTCTTTGAGATATACTTAGATAAGGTGATCGAAATGTCTTTTGTATACATGGATTTGCTGAATTTGATTTCTTGCAGAAAAGAAGTACATATCTGTATCTGTATATATCATATTGCTAATTGCTAGATTAGATAATTGTGGAATAACGCTTCCTATCTACTGTCTTGTAGTATGCTAAACCAAACTCTGGGATAGGATTCCCTGGTGCCTATGAACTAATTGATCAGGTAATTCTAGGATAAAAATAAGGTTCTATTATTGTACTTCTGGTTTGTTGCAATTGTTTACTAATTACTGCTTAAAATTGATAGTGCAAAAGCAATGGCCTCAAAGTTGCTGTGGCATCTAGTGCTGATCGCATTAAGGTTGATGCAAATCTATCAGCTGCTGGTTTACCCCTGTCACTGTAAGACAAATTCTGCTAACAGATGCTTTGCATCTGTGTGATAGGAAATGGTAGTTATTATGAAGCTTAATTCCGCAAAATATAGGGTTTTCTTTTTTAGAGAATTATATTCAAAATTTCAACCCTGGTTATGTATGGGGTCTGCTGGAGTTTTTTGAGAAAATGATTTAGGGGGTTATCAGTTTAATAAGTTATAGATGCTAAGCAAGTTTCTGCTCTTAAGTATTTCAGTGTTAACCAAAAGGATGTAAAAGGTGAGAAATATATTCACTGGACCTTTGGTCTGCAAAAATATATGAATGGATCAATGAATACTTGACTTTTTTCTTATGCAATAATAGCTAAATTGAGAAAAACTTTCTGAAGAAGCCGAATTGAAATTGTTATCATTATATTGTCTAATGACGAGTCTATCCCAAGAAGAGCTCAGATGAAACTGTTTTACTCTTACAATGCTATGACTATACTTCCTAATGACAGAACCATGCCAAGAAATTCCATTTGATTGAGTTTATCCATGTACTTTAATGGATTTCTTGACTTTTGATTTTCTCCTTTTTCTAACAGGTTTGATGCTATTGTGTCCGCTGATGCTTTCGAGAATTTGAAACCTGCTCCTGATATATTTTTAGCTGCATCTAACATATTGAATGTGCCAACCAGTGAGGTATGCTTCTAAAAGTTAACAAGTTCTGTTTGGGTCACTGCACTATTCCAAAATTGAGAATTTTCTCATTTATTTCTGCTCACATTACCTGAAGTCATAAGGATTTACTAATGACTTGTTTTTGTGCAGTGCCTTGTGATTGAAGATGCACTAGCTGGAGTGCAAGCTGCAAAAGCAGCAGAAATGAGGTAGCCATTGTTGTTTTGCTAGGGAAAGGGATATTCTACTGATTTTAACTATGTTAATAATTGGATGTTCTTTTTGCATTAGTTGTTTCTCAAGAATTCTCCTTACCTTCTCTTAATTGTGATTATTTTCTCACAGGTGCATTGCAGTAACCACAACACTACCAGAGGATTCACTGAAAGCAGCTGGTCCATCACTTATCAGAAAGGATATAGGCGCCATTTCTGTTGATGATATACTCAGTGGTGGCTCTCATTCTGATAGTATGTAGTTTTGATAACACATTGGTGTTTTTTTGTACCAATTATTATTGCAATTTGATGAGGCTAGCTTTGTCACCCATAGAAATGATTGCAACTTGGACATGGTGATGAACGCTCACTGTATTTGACGCTGTTGTTCTTCTCATTTGTAATTCTTCAATTCTTTCTTGGAAACAGTAACATTTTTATTTTTATTCCAATCTGTTAATTTAGGGATTTCCTTGACCATCAAGGCAAAAAGCTTCTCTGTCATTCATTTCTGTAAATCTTCATAAGGTGAGATCTGATGGTGGTAAACCTTTGCAGATGCAAAGGTGCCGGGACTATCTCAATCTGTTGACCGTCCTACACAAACCTCACCCATGTCCAATAGAATTGAGATTAGATCATTACAGGATGAAGATCCGACAAAACAGGCGCTTCCAGTTGCAGGGTAAGAAATATTCATCACCTCATTCCTCAGTATCATATATGAATATTCCATAGTGCTTAGCTACAGCCATTGGTTCTATGTCCTTCTAGAAAATATTGATCTTGCATCACCCGAATGTCATCCTATATGAGAATACTGATGCAGAAGACAATATGGGTCAGAAGTGCAAATATTCTTGTGGGATGAACTTATATGAGAAACCAGACCCACTGATCAATAACAGATAAGGACTCTCTAGCAGTCAGTTGCCTATGATATGAACACCCTTGAGTCTTTGAATCACATTGCTCTTATTTCTGCTCCTGATAGACAAATTGAACTTCTCCGTGATCCTCAAGTAGTTATGAGCTTGGAGATGAGTTAGATAGCTATACCAGTTGATATTCTTCTGTTTTAGTTCAATAAGTGGAAAAGGTTGATTCTTCTGTTTCTTTCTTGCACTTGTATAATGTGGAAATCTAGTTGGTGTATTTTCCTTCTAATTTCAGTGGTGTAATGATGTTAAATTTCATTCAGAAAACAATTAGGTAAACTTGTCCAGTTGTTTTGTTAAGTTACAGAAGTAATTTATGGACAGGTTGCAGGGTTCGCGGCGAGATCTTCTAAGATATGGCAGTCTGAGTGTTGCTCTTGCTTGTTTTTGGTTTACCATTAACAACCGGAAGGTGTAGCTTTGTTCTTCTGGAAGTTTAAGTTACATATCAGCCTCAGTATACATATTTCTCATATCTTTTTTATTGTATTTCTTCTTGGAAGCTTCTGAATTTTGCAGGCGATGCAGTACGCATCCCCTAAAGCCATCTGGAATTCATTGTTTGGAGTTAGTAGTCCTCCATTTCAATTGAACAAAGGTCTTACTACTATGATAAATTGTTTTTATCATGTTTGTTTAGTTGATGAGTTGATCTACTGTTGTTTTCTTCTTTTATTTTATTTTATTATCTTCTGTTGTGCTTGTTCAGCTATATAATCAGCCCCTACTAATCTGAAACAGATAAACCTCGTTCAGGGAGGATTCAACAATTTCTGGAGTACATATCAGATTTAGAGGCCAGGTAGGTGCATTTTCATCAAGGCTAGGCTGAAATATTTCTATTTGCTACTTCTGACACTTTGATTTTTAGCAATATACCACTGATAAAATATTCTTTACTTTCATAGATATGATTTTACTAATCTGCTTCATCTTGTTAGTTTACGAGTCTTTTAACAAATTTGCTAAAGTGTTTCTCGCTTTATATCATACACATGTAAGAGGAACTGCAACAGATGTTCCAGAATTTCCTTCTAAGCTTGATTGGCTGAACTCAGCTCCACTTCAGTTTCGCAGGGTAAATAAATGACTACTTGGCTTGAGCTGTTTCTTTTTGGGCATGCGAGCATGTTGTTGCTATTATGTTTATCTCTTGTCTCGTTTCTGTTATTTTTTTTGTACTTTTGATTTGTGCCTTTTGTGGTTATGCACAAGATATTTTTCTTTTTCTTTTGGTTTCTTTTCAAGTTGAATTCTCTTGAACTAGAGTTCTTGAATTGGCCCTGTGGTCATAGCTATAATGTTCATTTACTACCAAGAACAAGGATGTTCTGCTTTGAAAACTGGTGAAAAGGTTGTCTTTTATCCCCATTTTAATGTTAACTATGTTTGTGGGGCCAACTAATCTTTTTACTCATATACTACTGTGGAGCTTCTTTCTTATTTGGGAAATGGAATCTCAGTGACACCTATGGGGAGCGATGTATCTCTTGCAGAGTTTCCTATTGTGTGATAGTATTTACCAAATTTCTGCTGATTTTGGTGCCAAGTATTTGTAGGATCTAAAAGGCAAGGTGGTTCTTCTGGATTTTTGGACATATTGTTGCATAAACTGTATGCATGTGCTGCCTGATCTGGAATATTTGGAGAAGAAATACAAAGATATGCCGGTAAGCTTCTACCATTTCATCTGAAGATTCTTTTTATGCTTTTGCTCTTTGCTCAAGGATGTTAGTGTTATTCTTTGGGACTGCTTCAATGTTATCTCCAGTATATGCAGCAGGATCTTGCTGTTTGTTGATCATTGACTGTTAATTTTGTCCTTTTCTTTACCCGGTTTTTCATTCCTTGTTAGATGCATTGCATACCCACCCTCGTGTTTTACTTAAACCCTCCATCTGATAGGAAAGAAATTGTCTTCATGCAGTTTGTTGTTATTGGGGTGCATTCAGCAAAGTTTGATAATGAGAAAGACTCGGAAGCAATCCGAAGTGCAGTTTTGCGCTATAATGTCACTCACCCAGTAAGTAGACTTTATTATCTTGCGATTGTGAGTATTAGAAATAAATTGCAGTTAATTACTGCAGCCTTTATGCTGATTTGTAGTAGATGATTATTGATAAATTTTTCTTGAGAATCACTGTATAACTTTTGGAATGAGTGAGAACCTTTAATTGGTCCTTTTTTTATTTTAAAGTTGCACCTTATATACACATCCTTCCAGTGTTCTAATTTCATACCTTTTGGACTTGTCCTTCCAGTATTATGTTTCTTTACCTTATATACATACATCTTTTGTAAGGAAGGTGATATGCAGGTCACTATTGTCGGTTGGGAAATTTAAACAATGTTCGTTTGTCCTCAACAAAGTTATTGAGTGACCTGTGTGAGAATTACTCCTTGTGCTATTAGGTTTATTTTTTACTACAGGATTGTTGATATTTGTACATCCACTTTACCCTATTGATCTCTTTGTGAGTCTTATCTGGGGAGCTTACAAGTCAAAAATAGAATATGGGCTTTACCTTCTAAATCTTTATGTTTGTTTGTGTATATATAAACATAAATATAGTATTTATTCCTTTTTTCTTTCCATACATGCCAGTAGATTTGTTAACCATTTGATGAGATGAAAGCCACACTTGAAATGGTGCTGATATGAAGTGAATACTTTTTACAGTGGGGATAACCATTTGATCTACGAGACTGGAAAAGATGCTTGTAGTTGGTTGCTTTGCATTGAAAGAAATCGATAAGTGTAGATCTATATGGCGATGAACCACTTTCATAATCAATTAGAGGCTTTGGGGGAATTGAATGGACTGCATAATGCATATATTCTTTTAGAGGTTACTTTAGATGTTATGGCTGTTAAAGCTTAGTTTTCCAGTATGGATATTGAAAGGATCCAACGATTCTTTTCCTTCCCAGTTAATGTTCCCCTTATCAACCAAAAGCTTTTGTCCTTGCATTGCAACTACTGCACTTTTGTTGTCTTAATGTCTTGTCTGAGATGTCATTCCTGTCATATTAAAGAAAGAGTTTGATGGATGAATCGCACCTATCATTCTAACAGGTAGTCAATGATGGTGATATGAATTTGTGGCGAGAACTAGGTGTAAACTCATGGCCTACCTTTGTTCTTATTGGTCCAAATGGAAAGGTTCTTGCACAATTAGCTGGTGAAGGTCGCCGAAAGGTACTTTAGCCCTAATATTTACCATTAATTTCCTTTATTCCTTTTTCTTTTCATTTACTTTTATAATCTTACAGTTTGTTATTCATTGTTCATGAACTAAATTACATTTTGTTAAATGCATATCATGCATTTAGTTGCATCTTATAGAATTCATGAACTGAAGTTCTATTCATTGTTCACGATGGTGAGATATGACCTCCACTTAGATGGAAAAGGCTTAGTTCTTGTTGTTGTTGTATAAGGGTGGATAGATGAGTCACTAGTTGGGTTAATATGTTGATAGTTATACCTTTCACTGGTCTTTGGTCCTAGAGGTAATATGTTGTTACTTTTAGATATTCTGCCATTGTCAAAGTATGCAATGATGTCTGAATTAATGTTAAATGTCTGTGCCATTTTCAACTTGGAATCCAGATGAGTCTATGATTGTTTGTGTCTGGTGAATTGAGTATATAAATCTAATGATGAAGGGTAAATTGAAAGTAGCAGGTGCCTCCAACACAGATTTCTTAAATTCTGTTTAAGTTTACTTCCATTGAGATATGTACTTCCTTGACTGCTACTCCCTTTTCGGTTACATACTTCTGCCACTTTTAAAGGATCTAAAGAATTGTTTATTTCAGTTGGTGCTATTGTGCAGTATCTAAATAATTTGAATATTACTTTCTTACAAGGATCTTGATGATTTGGTGGAGGCAGCTCTCCTGTATTACGGTCAAAAGAATATCCTGGATAGTTCGGCCATTCCTTTGAGGTTGGAGAAAGATAATGATCCTCGCTTGTTGATGTCACCTTTGAAATTTCCTGGAAAGCTGGAAATTGATTACCTCAACAATCGGCTTTTCATTTCAGACAGCAACCATAACCGTATAGTATGTTCTCTCAATTATTTTTTTGCATGTAGTCATGAACATGTGGCTCCAAGAAATGAATGACCAAAAGAAGATGCAAGAACTACCTTTCTTCATCTTGTCTTAATTTGCATTTTTGTTGGAACAAATTGACTAATGAGGCGAGGAATTGGGATCACTTAAAAGAACTTCAGATTTGTAGAAGTTTGACTTTGACTATTGATCTTGATATGGGAGATATGATGTTGAAATGATCAGCAGATGGTAATAATGAAAATGAGTCATCAAAAACCGGCTGTTATATTTCTGGAACTGTAGTTCGTAATCATATATTTCCCGATGAAAGTAGTCCTTGAGTCAAATTTCTTTGTTATAAGGAGTTAAAACTAATTCATTATAAGAGGTGATGTTTTCATTTGGCCATGTAAGTGTATAAGAGCTAGCAAGTTAGGCTTGATTAATATTTCAAGGGTCAAAGATCATCTTGGTTGCTTTTTAAAGCATAAATTTTCCTTTGAACCACTCCGGGCTCCATGAACCAACTTCGCATCTTAATACTAGTAAATTTCCTTTACATCATCGGGCCCTTAAAAGCTTGTAGCAATTTAGCTTCCAGTTTTCTCTTGGCATGTTCAGTTTGTTCACAATCTGCACCTGGCTGCACGCTTATCTTAGGCTAATTTTGCCCAGCGTAACTGTCTCGCTACTTGGGGATGTTCAGGTAGTAACTGATCTTGATGGGAACTTCATAGTTCAAGTTGGGAGCTCAGGAGAAGAGGGATTACACGATGGTAACTTTGATGATGCTACCTTCAACCGTCCACAGGCAAGTATTTGTTGTTTTGTCACTTGGTACATTTAATCAGAATCACAAGTTTTACTTTCTGCCACCTCCTCTTAGATATTTACTCTTCAGGCCTCTTGATTGGTTAACTTCCAATAATTTCTTGAACATTGTCCTAGGGTCTGGCTTATAATGTGAAGAAGAACCTCTTATATGTGGCAGATACTGAAAATCATGCTTTAAGGTGGGCCTCATTTTTACTTCATGACTTTATAAGATTGAGTTTTGTAAATTAATACATACAGTTCATGCTTAAAGAGTGCTAAATGGGAGAATATAGATTTTCACGCCAAGTTTCCAATTCCTCTGGAAATATTCACTAAAATGATTAACCATAATTGGAGGATTAAGAAACAATTTAGGAGAGTAGAGTTTCAGGTTCTTATTTATAGTGTAAATGTCTTATTCAGTCTGAGGTGAAGTCTAATTGGGTTTTCAACAAATATATTGCTTTTCTATAAATATATATGGTTTGGATTATTTTAGTACATCTAAACTCTCTGTTGTAGGGTGATTGATTTTGTGAATGAGACTGTGCGAACAATTGCTGGAAATGGCACCAAAGGATCCGACTACCAAGGGGGAAAAACAGGAAATGAGCAGGCAAGATATAAAGAAATTTGTTTATACCAAATTAATTTGGAGTTCATAACACCATAGGTTCTTTTTGTGGAGTTGGTTGTTGACAAAAGCATGCAGTCCACCTGGTAAATTTACATAATATATTCTAGTTAATGAAAGTGTAAAATGAACTTCTTGTTCATGGTTTGCAGCTTCTCAATTCTCCCTGGGATGTCTGCTTTGATCCCTTGAATGAGATTGTTTACATAGCGATGGCGGGCCAACATCAAATTTGGGAATGTAACACTTCAAATGGTGTTACTAGAGCATTTAGTGGCAATGGATATGAGAGAAATTTGAATGGTTCTAGGTAAAGGATCTGCATACTGTTCATTCAATGTCATAAAGATTGAGATTTTTCTTTAAACCTCTGTTTGGTTGCCTTTAAGTTTTCATTTTCTCATGCAACTTTGGAGTCTTGCCATATGATAAGATTTCTTGTTTTCTAGTATGTTCTTGAACAATTAGGTTTGTCAATCCTGAGTTTCTCATACTATAATGGCATCGCTTTCCTTATTTGTAATTTTTTATATTTTCTTTCCTTGTGTCTCTCTGGGTTATATTTCCACAAAGCCATTTTTCATAAGTGAATTCCTTTATCCAGCCATTTAGTGATACAATTTTGCAGAGGAGCAAGCTTTTTCTTTACTTTTTTGGGTACTGGAGAAACACTTGCTTCACTTCATGTGTTTCTAATGTGTTGCAACTTCTAAAATAGGTCAAACTTTTATTTTCTTTAACAGCTCTATGAATACCTCATTTGCACAACCTTCAGGAATTTCATTATCTCCAGGTAATATGGGTAGCAAGCTCAATTCCTTACCTTACGCTTAACTTCATTAGAAAGAAAATCTTGTTACTTTTCTTCCATCATAAGACTTCTTGGGTGATGAACTTTAGATTTGAAGGAAGCTTATGTAGCTGATAGTGAGAGTAGCTCAATACGAGCACTTAACCTGAAAACAGGAGGATCGAAACTATTGGCTGGTGGTGATCCAGTTTTTGCAGACAACTTGTTTAAGGTAATTCTCTTAATTTTCATACGGAGACATTCTTAACATATTACTGTGGTCACATCATTTGATACCAAAGATCAGGAAGCTTAACTTGGTCATACTGCAGTTTGGAGACCATGATGGAGTAGGCTCTGAAGTACTTCTTCAACATCCACTGGGTGTTTTTTGTGGAAAAGATGGTCAGATGTATGTAGCAGATTCCTATAATCATAAGGTCTGTTGATTTTCACTTACTTTCTCGATTTTAAAACCCACAAACATGTTTCAACACCGCACATTTATGACTTCTACTTTTGAGAAGTATGCAATAATGTTATGGTGTTAATTATATTCCCGCTCATCTCTTGTTGATCTATTTTATAATAATGGCAAATTACCTAGGCGGTGACTATTGACTGCTATTTGAATCGTATAATTTTTGGACACTCAATTTCTTTCGTAACAATTTGACCACTCAACTATTTAAAATGGCACTTTTGGCCACTTGAAATTTTTTTAACCATTTGATCAAAGGGATGGTACCTCTTAATTTTTACATGTCCAATGGTAGGAATTCATCTAATGACCAAACATGACTATTTTAAATAGTTGAGTGGTCATATTATTACCAAAAAAATTAAGTGACAAAAAGTATATGATTAGAACAGTTTAGTGGCTGAATTCCTTTTCCTTTCTTCCATTTTCAATAGTTTGTGCAACAAATCCCTTTGAGCCTGACTTTGAACTTTATGTTACTTTCACTATTTGCACCAAGTTTAAATGATGAATAATACTAATCTTGCACCTGTATGATTAGTATGCCTTCCAAGTTCCAATCTAATTTAGTGTTATGAAGTGAATTCTAATTTTGATAGCCTCAGGCTCCAAAATATCGTTATTGAACTCATCTTTGTGAAACTGGCTGCTACTTTTGCTTATTGACATTTGGGTCAATTTGCATGTTTACCTATTATGATTAACACGGTACAGGAACAGTACGTCCCAGATTATTTATTGGTTTGATCATATAGAAACAGGTCAAAGAATGTGAGAAATTTTTTAAAAACAAAAACAATCAGGACCTAAGAATTGATGTACATAAGAAAACATGGATTCCACCCGTGTGGTAGACAGTAAGTTTGAATTTCTCTCCTTCTAAATGTTGCCCAAGCTTAAGCAGCTCAATAAACTTCTTAGCCTATATAGCTACTTTTAATGTACAGCTGAAACTTTTAGTTTTGTCTAGGATTTTGAGTAATGCTGAAGTTCGCTTAATATTGTAGATCAAGAAGCTTGATCCTGCAACGGGAAGAGTCAGCACCTTAGCAGGAAATGGGCAAGCTGGTTTTAGGGATGGAGCAGCCCTGTCAGCTCAGGTGGGAAGGTTTATCTTTTCCTATTACAGCTCAGGCATTAATGTTATTTCTTTGTTTGCATCGCATCAATGGAAATTTCAAACATACATGACTGAACTGTCATTCTCGTGATGAGTTTTATGTCTTACGACACTGTTCTCAATCTTTCTTTATTTTCTTTCAAACTTTCATGATATTTTCAAATTTTAGGTAACTTGGTTTTTTTTCCCCCTAATTTTTAAGCAGCTTTCGGAGCCCTCGGGAATTGTTGAAGCTGAAGATGGTAATTCTTTCTTTCCTGGTGAACATATTGTAGTGTTTAAGTTTTTAGATTGAGGATCATAACCTCTGATTTAGTTGTGGTACGTGTTACTGACATGCCTCGTAATCTTTTGAGAAACGTGCATGACTTTATCATGGTACTCTGGGGGAAGGGGGAAAATAATCTTTCCAACTAACATGATAAATTTAAAATTTGCTTTTTCATGATTAAAATCTTTGATTGCTCTTTTCTCATGTATATATTTATCCTTAAACTACCGGAGTCGAGAGGATTAGATGAGATAAACTAGTTGGATTTGACTTTGTGGCCTCTGGTTAACAATTTTGATGATTTAGAAGGCATTCAATGTTTAACAATTGAGAAGTACCAGCCAACACAATGGTCTTCCCATCAAACTTTGATTGTTTGGGTGAGATTATGAATCAAATTATTTTCAGTTTTGGAGAGATCTGCAATGGACTATTAAGATAGAAGACTATATATTGGCTGCACAGAATCATCGCATATTAGAAGCCGCATCCTCTTCTTGTGACTGCAAGCATTTTACCGTTACTTTATTTCATGTTACCAATTAAAGATTTGAAGAACCGTATTATAGCAGTTGTTAGTGATCATGGTGTCGAATATCCTTGTTCTTAAAGTTTTTTCTCATCTGTTCCCATATCCAGATTGAACTGAGACCTCTTTGCTACCCCTTCTTGATTGTTCTAGAAAAGATGAAATGCTATATCTAACTAATCCTGGTGGTTTTTGTAGGAAGACTATTCATAGCAGATACTAATAATAGTTTAATCAGGTATTTAGACCTGAAAGGGAAACAACCTGAGCTTCTTACTTTAGAATTGAAGGGAGTACAGCCTCCTGTTCCAAAATCTAGGTCCTTAAAGCGCCTTAGAAGGCGATCTGGAGCTGATACAGAAACCATAGTAGTTGGTGGTGGTTCATCCAATGAGGGCAATCTCATTCTCCAAATATCAGTACCTGAAGGATACCATTTCTCGAAGGTTCTTCCCTCTCCCTTCCCTTGCCCATTAATATATTTTTTTTGGAATTTCTTTTCGCCCTTTTTCTAGTTTGAAAACACACACATTTTCAAGCGACAATGTGATTCCAAATGTAGGAAGCACGCAGTAAATATAATGTTGAAACTGAACCTGAGAATGCTGCTTTTATTGATCCTTTGGAGGGGGAGCTCAGCTCAGAAGGATCTGCAGTGATGCATTTCAAAAGAGCCTCTCCTTCATCTTTTCGTGGAAGAATAAGTTGCAAGGTATGCCTCTTATGCAATGGAACCAACTATTACATTTCCTCCTGTGCTGTAAGGTTTTAGTATGAGCATGCGCAATCATTTTTACCGCACTGCAGTAATGCTAATAATATTGAACAGATGCAAGTGGCATTAAACTTTCCGGGGCTTTTTTCTGAGAATTATAGAAGGGAACATATCAACTTTTATGTTCACTGTGACATTGCTAGACTTAAGTTTTGGCATGATTTACAGGTATATTATTGCAAGGAAGATGAAGTCTGCTTATATCAGTCCTTGATCTTTGAAGTTCCATTCCAAGATTTGAATCCTGAGGCTATCCAGGCAGATATTCAACTTCCATACATTGTGAAGCCAAAAACAACTAAAAATAGCTTACAGGTACACTATTTAACCATTAACTGAAACGTATTTGTTGCGACTCATAAGTTTCGCTGCAGATTATACAACTGCGTTAAAAAAATAGTGTATGGAATTAAATAGAGCTATGTTCTAGATATATTGATCAGAATTTCGTGGTGTTTTTGCATTATATTTCCCTCCAAAACCTATATGATAAAAGAGTCTTATTTCTGATACCAGTTTTCAGTATCGGAAATAGTACTGTTTCTTTGGGACCGAGGCAGCAGTTACTACTATCATTTTCTTTCCCTTGCTTTTGGACAAGAAAACACAAAGCACTCATTGAGAATGCCAAATAACTTGCAACTTCATCCCTTCTTTCTGTACATGTCATGTTTATAGCCCACCCTTTCCTTCTGTTCTCTACATTGGCTCATATGTTAAACATGTATCCCTGAACAGGTGTCTGGAGGTTCATAAAGCTTCTTTCTCAGTACAGCGCCGCAGATTCGTAAATGGATTTATTTAGTTTTGAGAAAGTTCAGCTTTTCTTTCTCTTCTCATGAATTGATATTGAGTGTGTGTACATGTAAAGAATTCTTCATTGGCAACATAGTTGAGGTGGTGGTGGGGTGGGAGGAGGAAGGAAAGAAAAGGTTGATAATGTAAAGCTTTAACCTTAATATACTGTTTGAATTCTAGTTCTTCTTTATGTAATCTTTAAGTGTCACTATCTGTTGAATATAAACATGGTACAGTCACATTATCCATTCATTTGTTGCTCAAGATATCATGTGTTGATGTTGTTGAAGAGGAAAAAGTACATTAATTCACATGTCTGCTTAATCATTAAGTCCCCTTAATTGTGATTCCATTCCTTGTGGCCTCATTATTTGCTTTGAGTATTTGTTAATCTTCATTCTCATCATTGTGTTTGTGATAAGCAAGGGATAAAGTTTAGACTTTGCCCCCTCATGTGCCTAATCATCATTATAGTACTTCTTCTGTGTTAAGAACAAATCACAAGCTGACAACACCCCCAATACACTCTTGTCAAGATTCTCCGTCCTAAACAACGTTGTTTTAATAAGTGAAATGATGTCGTTTTGTCTTAAAATGACATATCTTAACAAGTGGGTACACAATTTGTAAGGTAGTACATCCATTTTCAATCGTTGTGTTTAAAATTTGTTTCTTTGATTTTTTTTTTTCAAAAAAAAAAAAAGTTTGGAGGGGTTTGCGGTGGGGCAGATGGATAATGTGCGTATTAATCTTGATAATGAAGTAAAGAATTAATTAAATTGGATCAGCATTAGCAATTGTAGTGATAATTACTTGACTTTCAAGCAATCTTAGAATCACAAGGAAAGTTAAGCCGCAAAAAACACGTGATTGTGACATGTAACACCTCATGTGTTGTCAAGAACTGGTTTTTAGATTCAAGGTTTATCAGAGGATTAATTAGGTTGTTTAATCAAAAGTTTTAACCCTCTCAAAAGTAAAAACAAAGGTGATAGAAGTTCGAATGTAAAGCAATATTTAAGGTAATGGTCACTCATCGTGAAGTATCTTGTATAGGGTTATCTTGAGGCAAATGAAAAAAATGTCTCATTTCCCTATTTTCATGGTGAGAGAGTTTCTTGTACAATTGAGCGTTTTTTGTGTTTTTATCCATACGCGATATTTTTCATGTTCTTCGAAGTAAGCCATTTGAGCTCTATTTTTTTTGATCTAAAAAATGTTATTTTACAGTTTTTAATTTTCATTAATCAAATACACAAGCTGGTGTAGTATTAATCGAGAAAGAGTGAAAAAGTTCAACAATTAAGAGTAAACATAACGTACAATTCCGAGTTTTTCTTAATATGAGTGTAAATTCTCTCCCAACGACTCTTTCAGAGAACAGAGAGAGTACATCATAGGTCAAACTTTATATGCGTGTTTTTTTTTAACTACATGCGATATTTTTGCCTCTAAACTCGATACGCTTGTTTTTCTTCGTTGCTTGTGATACCATTTTTCTAACATAGCCGTGGTGCATTAGCACAGTTAAATTCGATACTAGAGACATCTGATGCTATAGGCGGTACACGATAGATCAACAGCTAAAATCATAACTGTAATACATCAACGGTGACTACATTTAATACGTTAGAAGTTAAATTTAATACGCAATTTATCATAGGCTACATCAGAGACTAAAGTAAACACGCGCATTCGTCGTACCATCAAACTGTCGAATGATAGTTATTTTCTTCCAGGGTCGATCGAAAGTAATGAAATAGGAAACTTAAGCGCAAAAAACGGAAGAAAGGGGAGGAATATTTGAAGTAAAAATATAGCAAGAGAAGGCGTGGCGGCGGCTGAAAGGGAAATGCATGTGTACCAGTAACGTGGGACAAACCGGTGATTTGCTCCGCCTAATCCTAGCAACCAAGTCACTCCGAAAAAATTATTCTATACAACAGTTATACTTACATTTTTAGTGTAATAAACCAATCAAAATTATAACGTATGATCTCTTTTTTTTTTTTTCATCACGTCTGCAAGTAATTTACGCTTTCACCTTTACATAATATATATATATATATATATATATTGCAAAGTGTCAATTTATGCAACGGATGCATGGAATAATTTCTCGGTTATCTGGACGGACTTAAAATATTCATTAATTGCAAATCTATCCCCAATATTATTGGGATATTAATTGTACATCGATCAACACAAGTTCTCTTCTTTGATGTTGTCTTAAATATTAATTAATCTTGCTACTTATCCACTACTTATCTTTCGTTCATTGGATTTACGATAATTTAATTAATCCAGTTGTTTAATCTCGGATGTCTTAATCAATCCTGTTTAGAAAAAAAAATGAACGATCACAATTATTGTTGTTCAATCATATTGACTAATTAATTAAGAAGGTGGCTAAGATTTTTAACCAAATTAAACACAAACAAGTTGATGGGAAAGAGATATACTACATCCCTCCCACCAAAAGATTTTCATTTCTATTACTAAAGGATTAGTACATTAGTTACCGTTTCTTATATAGCAAATGTTATTGTCAGAGGAAAAATTAAGATACAGATCGAGTAATAAATTACTCATTTTCATAAATTTCCCTTCCTTCCTACTTGTTGTTATCGGTCTGGCAATAACAATAGTTTTCTTATATATCAATGCACGTAATTAGGGAGTTCTATCCTCCCGCCGGAGTTTAGGGTTTCTTGAATTTCCCTTCAATAAAACTGTCTCCTTCCCCGTTCGACTTTTTCATTTGATATACATTGTTCAAGTAAATGTTGTCTAATATTGTTGTATTTTTATTTTTTTTCCGTTCTATTCAAAAAGTCTCGTTTTGTATATAAAAAAAAAATCTTCAATAAGATAGTCTTGTTTCTATTTCTTACATTACATACTCTTATTAATATAATAATTAATGCGTTAATTCATATTTCGAAAACAAAAGTAAAAGTGGCATAATGAAGTCAAATTATTTATTTTAAATATTATACACTACAATGTCATAAAAATTAGTACCTCTGAAAAATGTAACTCTTTATATGAAACAGAGAGAGTAATATAGATAGAAAAACTTTGAATAGATTATAAATTGGCTCCTCTCATTTGTAGGGCGCATAATGTGCAGCATTAAAGTGTGGTCCTACAATTGCTTTTAAATTGAGTAAAAGTAATTATAGTTTTGACTAGGTCATTAAGATGTGAGCAACTCACATAAATTAAAAGGAGCTTTTTTTTTTCTTTTTTTAAATACATAAAATATTGTTAAAAATGTGAGAAATTATATTAAAAACATAGAGGAAATACACTGAGATTGAAAAAATAAATAAATAAGAAATTGATATAAAGGTGTCAAAATAACTTTTTTTTTTCTTCTTTAATTTTCCATACCCCCAAGGCAACACGTCACACGTATAGCTAAGCTATGATCTGTTCCCTAACATAGCCAGCTATATTGTATATATTTATTAACATCAGAAGCCTGCCTGTTCTTCATCGTTTTAAAAACGATTTTGAAAATAAGTTTTGAAAAATAGTTTTATAATGTAAAAAGTGTATTGAAAATGTAAAAAGTAAATATTGAATAGTAAAAATTTATATTAAAAATGATGAAATATGATTAAAATATATTAAATTTACTGTTAAAACCAAAATCGTTTTCAAAATAAAACAAAAAGAACAGGCCATTATATTTTGATTAATTTCAAGTTTTGAGATCAAACACTACCATAATTTTGTTTAATTTTCGTACAAGAAGCTGAAACATTAATTTTTTTCGATTTGTAGAGTAACATATATAATACTTTTGTAACGAAACTAGGCCTGTTCTTTTTGATTGGTTTGAAAACAATTTTGAAAACATGTTTTGAAAAATAATTTTATAATGTAAAAAGTGTATTGAAAATGTAAAAAGTAGATGCTGAATAGTAAAAAATTGTATTAAAAATGATGAAAAATAATTAAAATATATTAAATTTACTGTTGAAACCAAAACCGTTTTCAAAACCAAAACCAAAAGAACAGGCCAATTACGCGCATGCATTGTCTAATCGATATCCACATCACCGGCGATTAGACGCGTCAAATACAATTTTTTGCAAGATAATATATAAAGCGGGCAAATTTTGCACATTTCTAACCGTTTAAAAGCCATTTTTTTTCAGTCCAAATTATTTTTATCTCAAAACAATGTCGTATGGATAATTGAAAACACAGACAAATATTTTGAGAGGGTAAATACACAATTATCCCCATATGGTTTCGAAAACTTATGCATCACCCCCTTATGGTCTAAAAAGCTACAATGCACCCCTCTTAACTTTCGTGAACTATGTAAAGTGGATAAAAATAACCAAAATACCCCCGCATCTAAATTGTAATTCACAACTAGAATAAGGGCATTTTGGGGGTATTTTGGTCATTCTTGTAAACTTTACATAATTCGCGAAAATTAAGGGGGTGCATGGTAGTTTTTTAAATCATAAAAGGGTGATGCATAAGTTTTCGAAACCACATGGGGATAATTGTGTATTTACCTTATTTTGAGACGAGATTAATTAAGGATTTTCATGTTTATAGCCCACTGGATTTGATCAAAATAATAATTTAAAAAGAAAAAAAGAGTCTAATAATTGGAAACTTGGAAAACGGTGAAATTGTTTGTGCATATGGGGGGCTGCTTCGGGAGGATGAGACTTTACGATAAAGAAGTCAATGAATGGCGGAAGATTAATATTAATATAAGATTAACCGTAAAAAGCCGTAATTATTGATTACTTAAATTAATTGCTAATCACCATGTGGATTGCTAGCTGCATGTTACTTAACCTTTGAAAGCTGTGATAATTAGTAGTTTAATCTTAAATTAATTAATGGACGAAACGATGCAACAAATTGAAATTAAAGCTAGCTTAATTAAAAAGATTAATCATGTTTAGACTAATTAATTAAGTTAAAAACTGGTAGATACTAATGTCTGGACGAAAGAGGCAAGACAATCTGGCAAGCTGTTTTGTATTTATGCTCATCCACTTTATCCTTAATCCATTTTTTGAATAAAAAAATTAGTACAAACTTTTTCATTGTGAAGTGTATTTTTTGCCTTAACCACTACTCTAATTAGGACAATTAATTTTAATTAATTATGTGGATCGAACTTTAATTGGAGAGTGTCACGAAATTTCGGACAGAATGGTTCGTTAATGATTGGTAATAGTTCGGCCACATTTTAGTCAACGTAAGATATACTTATATATGGAATTCTATTCTCAGACGTTAATTGAGTTCATGCTTCTTAAGTGTTGAAGAAGATACACACAATATCACACTAGTTTCCCCCCCCCCCCCCCCCCCCCCTTTTTATTTTTTCCTTTATTTTCTAGTTTTACAAAATAGTAGGTGTTAAGTACAAAATAGTGTTATAAACACGGTTCTTTTAGTGATAATAAAGAATTAACTGAGTAGCAACGTGCTATTCGAATATTGATCAGAATCGAAATTAGCTAGTCAAAAATGAGCGTGAGCTTCGCTAGACAAACATTAGTTACATGTATATTTCATCAAATGTTGATAACAATAGAATCCCACGAGTAACGTTAGATAGCAAACTCCCCCCTGTTTGCCACTTTCAATTGGAATTCTCTGTATCGAATGATACATTATATCTTCTCACATTCAAAATGAGTCAAAACGTAATTTTGCGCATGAGTTTAAAATAACATACCACTTGTACACTTTTCGATACATGTGATATTCTCCTCGATCCTTAAGAAAAAGGAAAAATTGGAAATTTTAAAATGGGAACATGCAATGTGATGAAACCCTAGCTAGGAAATGTGGAATCGTGGATGAAATCTCTCCACACCACAAGAACCCATAAATAAGAAGGAATAGGAATTGGAATTGAAATTGGAATTTGATAATAAAACCAAAAACAGTGGCCAGATGGACTTGATAGAAAGTGCCATGAAAACAACCACATGCTTCCCTTTACTCCTCTCTCTCTTTTTCCCCCCATTTGCACATCACCCACTAATCATTGCCGAGAATAAAACCATTTTAGGCTGGCCCCACACCACACCCAATCACCAAAAGCCACCAGCGCTTTGTTATCCAATAAACCATTTCCACATCATCATCATTTTTTAATACATTCTTCTCCGTAATTGTTTATGAATCACGAAATACAATTTTAAAATGAACTCTTGTAAGAATATGAGAATATACTTATAAAGCCCTCAACAAGACACGATAAGGGGAGGCAACAACACATGTTATTACCAGTGTTTATTGTTGTTTTCCCTTTGTTGTCAATGAACACAAACACACCTGCCCCGCCAGCAATGTCAATGTGTCTAGTGACTAGTGTACTTTAATCAGGATTGAGCGGAGCTAAAAAGATATTTCAATGAAAGCACATATATAATGCTAACAATATATGTAAGAAATTAACATTGATGTTACTACAAATGAGTGAGAAAAAGTTTTTTTTAAAAAAATTACACTAGATAAACGACGATCTAATTCTTATTGAAATGATTCACATGATATATATCTATTTGTTTAAAAAAAAAATTGCATTAAGAAATAAAGAAATGAAAATTTCTAAAAATTAATAATGGGGCACAGATGAAACATTTTAAGAATTATTGAGACAAAAAAGTAATTTTTGCAAAGTCAGTAAGGACGTGTCCCCAATGCCCCACCCTAGCTTCGCCTATGTGATTGACACTTGTTTTTTCTTTTAAATTTTCACCCACAAATACAAATGCTGTCAATCTGTTAATATGATTACTTGTTACCATGCAATATTAATCAATAAGTGCTCTAGTTGTGTTATTTTTTTCATGTTTCTTTTCATGATAAAAGGTTTATATGGACAAGGTTTAATTTCATCAGTATTTTAACTATAGTTTGTTTTAGAGATGCTTAATTACATTTTCCTCTCTGAATTTTCATAACTTTTACCATATCCTTTTCTGTGATTCAATAATAGACACTTTGCCCTCATTTTTGACAATTTTACCCTTATTTTCGCTCATCTCAATAATATTTTATGGGGTTAAAATAAATTGTTCAAGAGGGGAAAAAGTGGGTAAAAATATCATTTGTAAAAAAAAAAAAATGAAATAAATGGGCGGAATTAAGTTGTTAGCTAATTATAATGAACATTCTTATTTTGATGCTGATGAAGAAGTGCTCAACAAGAAAATGGCATAGACAACACCAAATAACTTATAACACACTACTAGAATATTTAATTAATTATAACATTAATGACACCAAATAAAGTTTAGGTTTACCTAATTATAATTAATTAACTCTCCCTTCGTATATATCTTAGCAAGCAAGTCTTATTGATACAACTAACATGACTAAAAAGCTTCTCATTTTTCATCACTTTGTATTCTTAAGTTCATGTGTAGATAAGTTTCATGATCATTTACACATGTTGCATCTGTCTAACCATGTGATTTGTAGTCACGAGTTTAAATTGTAAAATAGTATAATATACATTTTACCTCTTAAGTTTTTGTTGTTTTTACAATTTATTCTCAATCTCCTTCGTCCTCTTATAAATTTGCTCTAATTAGTAAATTAATAACATCGCCTATAAGATAATTGTCGATAAGTTGAAAAAAAAATTATTTTAATTAATAAATAAAATATATGCAAAGTGATGGCAAAGCGATAATTATTTTTGAAATAAAACCAAAAAAATAAAAGAAAAACCAGAACATCATTTATATGAATTGCAAAAAATACTAGAATACTAGTTGATGATGGAAAACAGAAAAATGGAGTTAACTGGCATGAAATAAATTGAAGTAATTAATGAAGCAAAGAAGTAATAAACAAATGCAGTTGGTAGTAGAAAGTTAATTTATGCGTGTGAGTTTGACCCATTTCTCATTTATAGAATGAATGAATGAATGAATGAGGCCATATTCATCTTTCTTTCGGTTTTGTTTGTGTTTTGATTTAGTTTTTAGTTTGTACAATAAATTTTATATATTACGATAATAATATTTTTTAAATTATTTTTAATACTATTGTATACCGTTTAACTAACATATTTACATTTTTAGTATTATGTTAAAAATATTTTTTGTCGAAAGATGTTTTTAAAATCACGGTAACAAACCCGAGGGAATGATGCAGAGTGTAGTATTAAATGTAAACATATTATCAATATACTGATGTTCATCTCTGACAATTCAGTCAGAAACAAATATAAAGGTGATCCATATTCCATCCCGATACATTCTCTATTCAAACTTTTCCTTTTTCCTTTTTTATTTATTTATTGGAGGAATGAGAGAATTATTAATGATGACATCCATGTGAATTGTGAAGATGAAATATTATTTCATTCCTAATCCTATTTACTCCATTTTATTTTATTTTTTGATTACATTTACTCCATATTTGTTAAGGAAAGAATGTTTTTTTAAAAAAAAGTGTCCATTACCGTTTTATTAGAAAATTTTATTTTCAGTTATTATTATTTATTTTATGTATGTTTATACTTTTTAAATATAAGTTAATTATAAATCATACCGTAATTGTTCTGTTCAACCATTCAAATTAAAGCTTCGTCAATTTTGGGTTATATTCCCTCCGTCCAAATTGAGGAGCACTGCTTTTATAAGAGCATATAACATATAAATCAGAGTACATAATTATATCAATAAGAATATAAAAGATAAAATAAAAGACAACTTTTTTTGTAGTTGATTTAAAACAAAATTTTAAGGACAACTGAGTAATTTGTTTCGGTATCCAATATTTAAAAGAGGGAGTATTCTGTTCAATTGTCTAATGATTCGGACGGATATTTCAATAATTAAATTTGATGTGCGTGTTTTTATTAATAAGCGATACATCATGCTAAATGTGATATACATATCATAAGTTAAATTCAATGTGCAATGCATAGGGGTGATAACGAGTCTAGCCGAGCCAAGCTTTGACGTGTTCATTTATTTATCGAGCTTAAAATCTTGTTCATGTTCGTTTATTTATTAATCGAGCCGAGCCGAGCCGAGTTTTGACGTGTTCATTTATTGTTCATTTATTTATCGAGCTTAAAATCTTGTTCGTGTTCGTTTATTTATTAATCGAGCCGAGCCGAGCTTGTTCATGTTCGTTCTCAGTCTTAAGTGTCATGCTCATCTATTTATAAGGAATTTTCCTCTCAAATCTTCTCTCATTTCCGATGTGGGATTGGGTGAAATTCATCTCAAAATTGTGAAATAAAATAAATTTGGCTTTGTGAAGATTTGAACCCTAGTTATCTTGCTTTTCCTTTTGATGTATTACCACATCATCAAATTTATTTTCATGTGATATGTATGAATGATAAATTATATATGTATTTTATCCTTCTTAAAAATTATTTTTTCTTATCGAGCTGTTCACGAACGTAATCGAGCCGAGCTCCATTTTGTTCATTTATTGTTCGTTTATTAATCGAGCCTAAAATTTTGTTCGTGTTCATTTATTAATAAATAAATGATCTCGAACCGAGCTTTTAACGAGTCGATCCCGAACTTGTTCGTGAACGTTCGTATTCGTTCTCAGCCCTAGCAATGCATAAGAAGCCAAAGAAGCCAAAATCGATATGTGTAATTTTATGAAATTCACGTGGTACTTTTAAAACAAAAATTCAATACGTGAATTGTTAGGCAGACACATTTTTGTGTGTTTACAAATATTCAATTTAACTAATTCATTATCATCAGAGTTTAATTCAATTATATCTAATTGATAAACTATGTTAAAATTGAAGTACACATGAGAATTAAGTATATTCTTCAAAAGAGATATAAGTATATACTTATTTATTTAAATACCAGCGAGTCTCCATATTAGTAAAAGGAAAGTTGATAAAAATATTTTGCTGAGGCTAAAATTAATTAGGGCGAATATTTTGTCGCTAACATGTTCCTCAATAACTTCGCCCTTAATTCAAAATTGCTATAGACGTTTTTAAATTTGGTTCAACTTTACCCCTCTCCCAAAAGAATTGCCACTTAGTATGATATACTAAGTTTAAAATTGACGAGTTGGTGTAATGACTTAGATTAATAGACTATACGACATTTAATTATAATTGAAGAGGTTATTTTCACAATACATTCGCAAACAAACTTGGGGTAAAATTAGAGTTATATTTTTCTCCTACTTTCAACGTGAAAAATCACGAGTTATTGCCAAGTAATTATTAAATGCCCCACAATTTATTAATTCATGCCATTTAAGGCGCCAATTTTAATATCAATTATCCTAATAAGTGGCAATTCCTTTTGGGAGATGAACAAATTAAGGACATGTTCTTTAAGTTTTGGTTTTGGTTTCAATTTTGGTTTCAACAGTAAATTTAATGTATTATAATCAGTTTTTATCATTTTTAATACAACTTTTTACTATTCAACTATACATTTTTACATTTTAAATACACTTTTTACGTTAAAAAAATATTTTTTTCAAAACCAAAATTCAAACATTCTTAAAAGAACATGCCCTAAATTGAACCACTTTGAAAACCGTTGATGGTAATTTAGGACCAAATAAATGTTAGGAACAAAATTAGAGTTTTAGTCACATTGTGCATCTTTGCCCAAATGGAAAAAAAAAAAAAAAAACCCCTGTAAAAATTGTTAAAAAATAATAATAATAACAGTGGTAAATAAGTATATCATGCACAAGAATGGAAGTAGGAGGACCGCCGGCCCCACAGAAACGATGAGAAATTAAAAAAAGAAAAATAAAATAAATTTAATTGGTTAATTGGGTTTGTCCTCTGTACAACTCAACATTGATAAAGTCTTCTCTCGCTTCCCTCTTCTCAAACTCTTCTTCCCATCCCCCACCCTTCTCTCCTTCCTCCTTCCCCTCACCCATTTCCATATTTATAATCCCAATTTTCTTCATCCTCCATTTCATTTGGTTGCTTCCCAGAATCCCTCCACTCGCAAGGCCCTCACGCAGCTGAATTCCAAGGTACCCTTTCTTCTCCTTCATCTGTAGACACATCTTTGTTGCATCAAAAAGAAGAACAAATTTGTTGTTGTTCGCTGAATTTTCTTTTGGGTTTTCAGTTTCAGTTCTCTAGTTCGATCATTTTTGCTGTGTGTTTATGTGGTGTTTGGATTGGATGATAATAATATTCTGAGAAAGTAAAATTTGTGTTGTGTTTTTCTATGAATAACCCATGTGAGTTTGAAGTGAAGGGAGAAGAAGAGAATGTTTTTGTGTTGTTGACCAGATTTGGCAAATTTGATGAAATTTTCCTTTGGAATCGGAAAATAAATTCTTTCTTTTCAGTGTCTGACAGGTTTTTATTTTTTAGGGGTGGATTCTTCTCATTCTTCCTATACTGTTGTACAAAAGAAAGAGAGAGTTTCACCACCGGATTGGGCTAAACCGTGATGACGTCACCGTCTTCAATTGCAAATCCCGAAGCCGCCTCACATCAATCCCGGGAATCGAAGCGCAAAAAGCGTAGAAAAATCGGCCTCGACAACGAATCCTCCTCCCGACCGGAGAACGCCTCCGATCCCGCGCGGTGGAGATCGGAGTCCGAGGAACGGATCTACGCCACGAAACTCGTCACCGCGCTCTCTCAGGTGCGGCGGGAGCCCGCGTCTCCCGTCTCCGGCGGCCGAGTCGTTCGGGAAACCGCCGACAGGGTGTTGGCCGTCGCCGCTAAGGGGAGGACTCGCTGGAGTAGGGCGATTCTCACGGGTCGACTCAGTCTGCGACTCAGCCAGATTAATAAAAGACACAAGCACAGGAAAGCGAAGGTTAACGGCGGCGAAAGCAGGCGGACGAAGCCGGCGGCGAAGAAGCGGTTGCCTCCTCTCCAGAGGAAAGTGCGCGTTTTGGGCCGATTAGTTCCCGGTTGCCGGAAAGTGTCGTTCCCGAGCCTCCTAGAGGAAGCCACAGATTACATAGCAGCGTTGCAAATGCAAGTCCGAGCCATGACTGTACTCTCTGAGCTTCTCACCTCAGCCGGCGGGAACGGAAATGGCAATGGCGATAGCGGTGGCGCCAGTCAATCTTAGCCAGGCTTATGTATACAATTGGCTACCACGGCTGAGGTGTTTTTAGTAATTTGGACAATTTTTTTATTTCCCAAAAAAAAAAAAAAAAAAAAACAATTGAGAGGGTCTTTTTTTCTTTCTTCTTTTTTTTTTCCTTCTTCAATTTCATGTATTTTATTTGTATACATATCCCTTTTTACCCTTTCTTTGCTTTTTCTCTCCTTCTAAGTAGTTGGTAGTATGAGTTTATTCCTTCTTTATATATAAATTAATATTAAAAAATTTTAATTTTGTGATTACTTTTATTTATTGAATATTTTATTTATTGATTGGCTGGCTAATTGGTTGATAAAGTTGAACTTTAAGCCAACTAATGTGTTGTACCTTTTGCTTGTGTAATAGTACATATATAGTTTAATTTAGCTTTGATTCCTTCCCACTTGAGAAATTTTAATTTACTAATTAATCTTTGTTGTCATTTTGTTCTTTTGCTTAATTAGTAGTAATATACATTGCATTATTTCATGCTTTTGTTGTGTATTTATTAAGGAATATATTCTTTGTTATTGTTTCTTGAGTGGATTAGTTCAAATCATGTTCATAAGAATCAAGGATTTATAATGAAGCATTTTCATTTGCAATTTTGTTTTCATTTTGACTTAAAATTATCGGGAAAGGTATATTGAAAATGTTAAAAAAAATATCGCTCTAAATGTAATGATTTCATCCTAATAACTAATGAAAATGTGTTCAAATATGCTAACTAATCCTTCATTTGGTTAGATTTGGTGAAATTTGTGTCTGAATTTGGGCAAATTGATTAGTGAGAGTTAGCTAAGAAAATATGTGGTGTGAATAAGCAACAAAAAAATTGAAGAAAAAGAAATTGAGGGAAAAATCTGCTACACCTACATATTTATTGGAGCACATCAATAAGTTTAGATATTTTTAGGAAAATATTACCTTCTATTTACTTACACTTTCACAACAAATTTACGTATATATACCAGTATTACAACAAATGTGTGAAATAATTTCTTTTAACGAGTACGATACCTAAGATTTTCCATGATCCAACCCAATATGGTGATTATTAATTAGTAAGCCAATTCAAATGGGAAATAGAAATATCTATAGCTTTTGTGTGTGGTTTGAAAATAGTACTAGTGCTAGCTTTTAAGGCTGGTATTGTGGAAAAATCCAAGGAGACAACATCTTAAATCCTAATTCACACACACACACACACACACAAAAGATAAGTAGATAAATACAAATATAATATAGAAGTTGGTTGGTACAACTCCTAATCCAACAAGCCCAAGGCAGAGGGAGGCGTGCATGTATCCTGTCCACATCCACTTAATAAACTTGGAAATTGGAACAGAATGGAACAAATCAGGACCTGAGGACTTCCAACGCCTTTAATAAACTTCGATATTTAATTTAGAAATTTAAAAAAAAAAAAATTTCTCCATGGGATCCCTCGATATCTAACTCTAGCTACGTTTTAACTTAATTTCACTTGTTACAATTTATAAACATCCTTTTAACGGAGTCGATAGGACTATACATCTATTCACCATACAATATAAACAAATTAGAATTGAACCTTAAAACCAATCCAATATAAACAAACAAAAATTGAATCGTAACCGGTCAACGGATCAAAGGAGTTGACAAGAATGCTTTAACAAGTAAGTTAGGGTTGAAGGTGACATACAAATCTATTAATTCGAACTCGTAAACTAAATGTGAACAATTATAATATGACATAACACGGTATAAAATTAAATGTTAAAATTGAATCTCTTTAAATTAAAGAGTGAAATGGTTCAATATTAATAGCATGAACCGAATAAAATCAGCATTGACGAATGTCTAAGATTCAAACTTACGAACCCAAACACAGTACGAACTATCACCGTAATATGAGGTGGCGGGGGGTGGGTGGGGGGCGGGTGTGTGGGGTGGGCATCGGACAACTAAACCCTAAGCGAGGGCGATGAGGCCAAAACAAAAGTCCCCCAAATTAGACCCCCACCAGAGGCAGGCAATTGGAATGCGCCAAAACAAGTCTAATAGGCAACAGCCGCATGGCATTTGCATGTGCTCCAATATTAGAGAGGGGGCCTCCAATGTTAGAGAGGGGGCCCGTGCCCCCCTTGCCCCCACCACCAAACATACCCATAGTAAAATATTGCCCATGTCCATGTGAGATAGCAATTGATTCTAAACATTTCCCACTTTTGATAATGATATATGCTTTCGCTTTTCAATGCCCCCATTCAATTTGTCTCCTTCCCCCTTCCACTTTTTCACCCACACACATGCTCTTTACTCTTAAGGATACTAAATTCTTTTCTTAGCTACTAACAAAATTAAACTAATAATATATCGAATTTAATTGTTCATATAATGCAATTGTAAGTTTAATTGTTTATGTGTTGCGCATTGATTTTAGTTTTTAGTGTATGACGTATCAAGTTTAGATGTTAATGTATAGTAATCATGAATCTAGTTGTTGATACATCGTGCATCAATTTTAGTCATTAACATATTATGTATCGAGTTTAGCCTTTAATGTGCTATACACATATTAACTATTGAGTTTAATTGTTAAAATATCACAGTTACAATTACGTCAAAAAAATAAATATTAAGAAAACACGTATTTTAAATTTAAATTTTGAAATATCGTATATTGATATAATGTCGAACATGAGACTCTCGTCTTAAGGTGTTTTAATGGCCATTTTAAATTAGATTACGATATTAGTAGAATATAATAATTTGGAATCATGCCCCCACCCTTACATTTACTCTCCTTGGTGGGAATTGATCTCGCGATATACGAAAATTGCTCAGAGAAAACTATCCGCTAAGCTAGCTTTAATTCCCATTCCCAAAAGGTATCTCGTGTGAGGGAACATATCACAAACCTCAAGTGAATATGCATGTGAAATTAACCCCTCTTGTCGTTAAATGTGTCCAAGGTTAAATAACTAAAACACTACTCGAACTAATAGGCTTCAATATGCTTTGGATTATCTATTTAGACTCCATGTTATACATCTTACTAGTTTTATAATATTTTACCATTAATATTTATTTTTATCGTAACACATTTACTTAAGGGTTCACTTTTTTTTTTTTTTTTTGGTGTAGGCATATTTATTTATTTATTCAGTATTTTAAAATCAAGAAAAATAATATGAAATTATATTAAAATAAACATTTACTGAAAAAAAATTCTCAATATTAAAATTAGATAGAATAAAAATAAATATCATTAGTAAAAAAAATAACACAAAAATTAATATTTGTAATGAATTTATTAAAATTTGTAAAAAAAATGTACTTCCTCCGTTCTATTAGAAAAATTCACTTTGTACGTAATACTGTTTTGAGAGAAATCAAAATCCTTCAACATATATGTATGAGAGAAGAAAAGAAAGAATTCAACCGTATAGGCTTCAATCGCTCTAACTAATTAACTTCTCAAGTTATTCTCTCTAAATAATAAAAATTACTCGTATTTCATTATTTACTGTGTATATTTATTAATATAATCAAGATTTAATTTCTGTATTTCTTACTTTTTGCATATTCAAATTGAAAAACCTACAGTGTTACTTTTTTTGTTATTCGAATTGTGCCATTTACTTGTCAAAATAAATATTGTATTTAATTAACTTTTTATTTTTAGTTTTATTTTTATTTTTTATATTGGACTAAATAAAAGGGAGAAAAACAACGTATTGAATAGTGATATGTATTGGCATTAATAGTTCGGGGGTCAGTGTGGGGGAAGGTCAAAAAATAGGAAGCTCACTTCCTTCTTACTTTGGATTAACACGTGTTGTGTGCCACCAACACTAAATGTTTGTGGATCCCCCCCCCCCCCCCCCCCCCCCCCCCTTTACCCAAGTCTGAGAATGTGCGTATCAAATTTTATTTTTGATAAAAATCCTTGAATTGAATGTATGACAGTTATGTTACGAAATGATGTACATCGAGTTTAATGTTTAATGTATTACATATTAAATTTAGTTGTTAATGCATCACAATTATGAGGTTAGTCTTTAATGTATTGCATGTTAAGTTAAAACTTTTTGATTTATCATGTATGAATTTTGCTGATATATTGCCAAATGATTTTAGCCTCCAACGTATCTTATATTAATGCAAACAAGCATATAGCCTCTGACGTGTTGTGTGTTTAATGGTTAGGCCATTTGACATGAGATTCTTTTTTCCAATATTAAGAATTTTGAACATTATTTCTCGATTTCTTTGTTGGGGTGGTCCTTTTTATTTATTTATTTTTCTTAGGAAAGGAACTCGATATATTGTACAAGAGAATTTGGAAATTTTCCCTAGAAATAAGATACATTATATTGATAATAAATTTGATGGATCAAATGATTTTATAAAGTGGGCAAAATAGATCATTGATTTCCTTCAACTTTCAAAACTGTAGGAAATATACGAGTTTCATCTTTAAACTCAATACCAACTGGTACTAGATTCATTGCCTCTTAAATATAAACTGCTATTACTTAAACAAAATTGTTACAACTGATCAAAGCTAAAATTAAACAAAATATCTCTATAAATTTCACCTTTATAGCAACATCACATTTTTGATGCTAGATGTTACTTTTTTTTTTTTTTTTTCCTTTTAAGAAAGAGATAACCTTAAATTCACCGACCACGGACTATATCTCATATGAACCCTGAATTACTGCATGTAATTATTGAACAAATTTTTAGGAGTACGTGCGAAAAAAGAAAAAGATAAAAAGAGTAAAGGATTTTTGGTGCAATAAAGTAGAGAAAGCCAAAAAAATACATGCCTTATGCTTTGTTTGGTTTCCCAGTGGCCAGTGCTGCTGCTTGCGGGTCTAAACCTCACATGCATCCATGTGACATTAATTCATAAAGTTTCTTCTTCTTTTCTTTTTTTTTTTTTTAATTTTATTTTTTTTTTAAATCTCATATTTGGTGGATTGGAATTTGGATGGGATGTATCATATATCGCTTAGAATAAATATATACCCATGTCTGCTCAAATTTGGAAAATTTATTTGGTAATATTGTACACTATTAGATATTTCTTTCCCAAAAATTTGGCTAAACTCTAATGTATTATTATTATTATTATTATGTTTAAGATAAAATCCCAAAGTAACTAATATGGTAAGTAATTTACAAGATTGTTGAATCTAACTAAGTGCATGCGTGATTATCTTATCACTCAGTTGTGTATGTAACACATTTTATTTTGGCCATCTCAATCTTTAGGTTATTTTCTTTTTTTCACTTTGATTGTCACTTGTCGAATTTTAATTGGTTAAATCCACTTCAGCATTATTATGTGTCACGGACCAAGTTTTTCATGCTTGCCCTGCAACCCTACTGATGCTTGCACGGTCCTTAACTGGGGTATTGCGGCCTGCGCCGCTCAACATTGAAGCTGGGAGTCGACAGAGTCTCGCCAGATTGCAAATCAACTTTGGCCTCGACACAAGGCTTCGACTCTCCTTTGTAAATATTAGTTGTTTTTATATTGATTTATATGTAATAGTAGGACTTTTGTAAATTTGATCAAGGCATAGATTCCCGATCTTTCCAAACATGTGTGATATTTCCAAAGATGTGTTTTTTACCTTTAAGATGTGTGATCTTTCGAATAGCTTAGTGTTATATTGATTTCTATGTAATAGTAGGATTTTTGTAAATGTTCGTGATGTTTAAAAAGGTTTGGGGACTTTAGTTTTAAGAAAGATAAGTGATCTTTAACAAGGTTGCCTATTTACACACCTTGATCCCACAACGGTCACTTATAGTTTTTCTAATGTAGTGCTTTTGGTGGATATAAGTAAACTAAGGAAGAAATAGGTTTTCATCCAACCCCTATAATCTCTTGTCTATAGCTTGTAAATGGTATCTATTAATGAAAACAAAGTTTTGGCTTATGAGTTGCCTTTGTTGTATTTTCTTATGTCGATAGTGCAATTTACATGTATTTTTGGTTGGAGTCCCTTTTTAACCCATCGTTTTCAAACGGGTATTGTGTATGAGCACATCCTAGTTAAGATGTGCGGGGCGATAGTTGGCAAAAGTTTTACTAGCGAGCATTGCTTGCCACACTGTTAGTTCATATATTTTTGTGGTCCGAAAGATTGACCTGTGACACTGCGTCGACAGACATAAGGGTTATTTCTAGCCACTTTTGAAAGTAATAGGGCTATATTACCCCTAAAAAACTTGGAAAATTTTATTTGAAAATTATAGGGACTAAATTACATCTTAACCTTTTAATAAAATGGAAATGAAAGTACATAATATATTGCATTGTGTGATAGTAACACTTAGTCGTGGCGAACTAAGCTCCATATATAATGCATGTGGAAAATTACACATAGTGTAGGCAGCTGCAAAGGAAGTGATGAAGATCGATGTGTGAATCCATCTTAATTAATTTACAAAAGCAAAAAAAGAAATTAAAAGAAAATTTTTTGTATAAATGTGAAGCACAAAAAGGGAACATTGGCATCGACTAGCCGCCATCGTGAGGACCAGATGGATTTTGACTGAGATCTGCTGCTTTCAATGTATATATTCATCCATCGTTTTGGCATTTGCCGGACAACATCCAGCTTATCAACGGTTAGGAGTCACTACATTTGGCATCAAATGGGAATAAAAATTTGTCACTTTTTTTTTTTTTTTTTTTCTGATTACAACAATTCAAATATATTTATACGGTTGAAAAAAGTCACTAGTTTTGGCTTTGGATGTATTACTAATGTTATTGTATACGTAATTATATATATAGGTCGTTAACCAATGATAGAACGATTCCTTTATCGGGAACGGAGTCTAATCGCTTAATTGTTTATTAGTTTAGAATGAAAACTAATAGAAAGATCTCGTCACATAATTTAAGGCCATTTCCAAGGGACCGCAACATGCAGCTTGGTTGTGGAAGAAAAGTGGTAAAGGGCACTATGGAAAAGTGGAATAATGTAGATAGACAAATTAAAAGTATTGATTGTACCCAAGACTTTCGCTCAACAGTATATCCTATAGCATTTCAGGTCTTGTGTTGTGGGAGATTATGGATCGAATCCTGACAACTCTGAGGTGCAGTGGCACAGTTGTTTTGTCGGGAGTCTCACCTCGCTTTGTGTGAGGCATATCAATCATGGTGGACGAATTCCAACACATTTCATCTGGAAAAAAAGGTCTTAACTAGAAAGAATATTAGCTATTTTGTTAAAACGTCAATTATTTTGTAAATTATCATAGGTCTTTAAACGTCATTTATTCTGAATCAAATTACGTATAATTTAGTTTTAGTAACACTTTTGAAACATTATTATGAAACAAATTTATAAATATATAATTTGGAAGCGGAAACAACGGTGTATATAAGAAATTAAATGTCATGTATAGAAATCAGATATATTTAATTAATTTGGTAACATTTTTTGTAAAGTAGATTGATATATAAGAAGAGTTTCAAAAAATTACAAAGAGGGGAATATTATGGCATATTCTGTATTTTAAACTTTATCGCATATTCTGATTCAGTTGGCTAAAGAAAAGGTAAATCACATTTATTCCCTTGATCTTTTGTTAAATTAACTTATGGCCTCTCTTTCCCCTTTGTCAGGTATTAACAACAATTACCTCCTAATTTGTTTAAATTATCAATCGTTGCCCCTATTAGATGGAACAATGAAAACGAACTCATGGACCTTTTTGTTACTCGAAATTTTGTGAATTCTCAAGGAATGTTTGATAATTTTATGAAATTTAGGGATTAAATGTAATTTAATCTAAAAAAAGTGATAGTTACAAGACAGAAGGTCAATTATTAGAGCGTACCTTATATCATTATAAATTACACTTTCTTTTTTTTTTTCTTCCATCTTTTCTTTTCAAATTTTCAATTAGGATACATGTAGATTACTTGACTATTCGGAGAAAGAAAAAAAAAAATCCTTTAAAACCATTTCCATTGCTTCTGATTCACGAGATAGAAGAGCGATTTGAACCCTCAATTTAGAGAGGAAAATGCTCATTTTAACAATTGTGCCGACTGTGTTGAATCCCTAGCAATAATGTCACAGTCCATAAGTTCTACAATGAAAATTCTACTTTAAGAATTCGATTCTTTTGTCGGAAGATCGTGTTAACAAGTGACGCACAATTGATACATACAAAGAACAAAGGTATGAATTGGTCAAGTTAATAGCTTATGTCTTGTGGCTTAACATTATCTCTTCAGATCATCATGATTTTCTCCTTGTCTTTGTATGTTTTGGGGACTTCATTTCAAGTTTGATTACCCCACACCCACATGAACTTAACGCTACCTTAAGAAAAGGGGGTGGGGGGAGTAGGCTGCGCCCATCGTGTAATACGATACGAAAAAATAATACAAACTCAAATTTATATATAATTTAAAATTATTATTTCTAAAAATAACTTTTGATAGTTTGTAACATATCAAAAATTTTATACATTAAATCTAATTCATTAACTTATTTATGACCCGAATTGACACCTGATTGAAAAAGGATGAGGAGTTGTTGCTTTCGTGAAGTGTCTCTGTTCTTTGAAAACTAAATTTCATTTCTTTCTTTTGTCATTATTGGATGATAATGGCAAATGGCAGTGCCTCCAAATTTAATTTAATTTAATTTTGTTTTTTCGTGAGTCAACTTCTGTCTGAAGATCCAATGGTCAAATGATTCTGCTGTGTGACCAAAGCAATATTGTGTATCTGTGCCACGACTACAATCTCAAATGAATTGATGGTGATCGTATTTTTGTGGTTTTATGGTTGGTTACTATCATCGTTCAAAATGTTCGAATAATACGTGAGTTGTTTCAAACAGAGTAAATAAAGTGATTTAATTTTTTTAATTTTTATTTATTGTTTTTACTAATGGATGTAAGTTAAAATAGTTTGGGATCATTTTTGAACTGTGATTTTTAAAATTGAGGAACGACAATAGCTCAAATTAAGCGATCAATGGAGATCGAACCATATATGTAATACCCTCCAAAGTTCATTAATTATTGCGATTGTATACTTCTAGTTTCTTTTTAATATTTTTATTAGGAATTGTTATATGCAGGAACATTTTTACTATTCACATTAACATTTTCATGTGAATAGTCTATAATACCCCTTAGGTCTAAAAAAATAATAATAATAAAATACCGCCCGCTGCCGGCGGTATTTTTCCCGAAATTACCGCGCGGTGAGATTCTGGCAAAAATCTCGCCCGAGCCGAATGAGATTTTTCTCCAGACAGTTTTTTTTTTTTTTTTTTTTTGTGTTAAAAAACCAACTTTACGTAAACAAATGTATATATTGTTTACTTACAGTGTAATATGGATCGTCCTCGTGACTATGGGCCATAATTAGATACACTTATGAGTAAAAAATGGGTGGAGTGTAAATGGAAAGAGTGTAAATGGGCAGAGAGTAACGAGGTTGTTGAATGATTTTTGCTTGGACAACCCTTTTATTATTAAGTGAAATGAATTTTTTTTCTTTTTTATATCAAAGGGGCAAAATAGACTATTCACAGAAAATGTTCCTATGAATAGTAATTTTGTTTTTGTGAATAGTATGCCCTTTATATTTAGTTTCATCTATCTCAACTATTTTGAGTGGTCATTTTTAGTTTTTGGATGAATTTTAACTATTGAAATAAAGAAAAATACTACAATTGGATCTTCAATTTTCACACATTCAATGGATATAATTCGTGGAAGAGTCAAACGTGATTAATCTTTATAAATGTGAGAGTTTAAATGAAACAAAAGATGAATTTTTAGGTTTCTCTCCCTTTTAATTTTAATTGATCTCCCAAAAGTTTTATGGTATTATTTTCTTCTGATCAATTATGATAATGCCAAAAAAAAAAAAAAAAAAACTACAAAACCAATTGCTCAAAGTCATTAATTCACAATTCCTAAAGAATTACAGTTGCTAAAAACATTTCTTACTTACGACTGACTAAGTACAGAGTGACAAATTAACTAAGAATTAATCAGTTATCCTTAGAAAATGAGGTGATAATTTTTTTTTTTTTTTGTGGGAGATTTAATAGATTATTCTCACATACTATGCACGGTACAGCTTGTGAATTTTGTCCGCACCATCGGTAGACGCTTACGAGTTTTACATTTATCCCTCCAGTAATGAGACTAGTTAATCCGTCGAGGTTAATGAGCCACTCCAAGCTAATAATCAAGAAATTTGAACTGAAAATCAACTTCCAAATGAAAACCACCACAAATTACAAAGTAGGTAATTAATGAGATGATTAAGTATAACTATTTATACAAGTTTAATTTACATGTTATAGAAAAGGACAAACATATATAGTAGTAGTTGTATACATTTTGTGATAGATGTACAAATTTAATGCACCATGTACCATAAATAGAGTGATCAAATGTAGTGTGTCAATCATGATAGCTGTTTCCCATTATTATTTTCTAATTAATTAATTAAGAATGATAATTTTAGCTTTTTTGTCGTTCTCTATTAATTATGTACTTCCTCCGTTTAATTATAAAAATTTAGTTTCCAAAATGTACAATTACTTATGAATGAATTACGAGGTACGATATATGTACAAGTAATTTGTTACTAATTTTTTTACACTCTTGTTTTTTTACTTTCAAAGCTGAGTTTAATTTTATGTATGTGAACCACATATAACTATATTAGTAAGGGATTGGAAATTAGGAAAAAAAAAAAAAAACTAAGTTACTCTATTAGAACAATTTATTCTAGAAATTTGATTTTTTTTTAATGGAGGAAGAAAGTATTAAATTATGAGTAAATAACTAAATATGATATTATACTATTTAACATATTATCTATGCAAAATAAATTGAACAAAAAATCTGAAATCTTACTTAGACTAAACTCCTTTGGCTTTGTTGACCACAAGGCGAAGATATCATCGAATTAGAGCCGGTCCTCAAACATACGAGGCCCTGGGCAAAAAAAAAAAAAAAAGAAAAAGAAAAAAAAGAGCCTCTAAATAATTAAATTGGTAAATTAAATCTTACGATTTATTTATTTTTTAAAAAAAGTTTTAAACGATCAGGAAAGAGGAACCAAAAGTGCCTATTCAATGTTCATTTTTTTTTTTTCATTATTAGCCCATATTACACACAAATAAAAATTGGCCCAAAATTAATAATAAGAATAAAAACTATACGATATATAAAAAGTTTGATAAAATATTGAGTCCGGAAAGCAATTGAGCTCTAGACTGTTGCATAGGTTTGCCTTTCCTTTGGGCCGGGCCTGTATCAAATTTAAATTTCTAAAATTTTACTTATCTAAAATTTCTAAAATTTTATATAAGTTTACTTTAATAAACTGTAACTAACATTTTAATAAAATCAATCTTGAATTTGTCCGTGTACACTCACACACGCACTGCTAGTGCCAGTGATAGTACTCCCTCCCATGCATCCATGTGACTTCAATAAATTAAGGCAGCATTAGAGTCCCTTTTCTTTTCTTAGATATATAGATAGCCACACAAGCAGTGTCACTCGGGCGACAATTACATTTCTGTCGTCTTCAGTTTTTATTTTTATTTTTTATTGATCAATTGTATGTATTGTTCTCGTATAACACGGGATGAGGATTTCGAGACAATATAACAATTATTAATTATGATTTAAATTTTATATGATAAGTATAAACGCCACATTTTAACTTAGTACTTTGAGAATATTAACATTAAGTTTAAGCCCAAAATTTATGTCCACAAGAAAAATTTAAAGTACTACTCGGGTGACCAACTTCTGCGAGACGAGTTGGTTGTCGTGCTCAGTTTGAGTCCCACAGGGGAGGATCGCAATTTGCAGCTTACACATATGGAATTGTTATCAGCAGGCCACCTTTTACTATTCGTAGGTTACTTTTTAAAATTTTTATACGTGAATTTATATTTTTACCCTTTATAGTTTCTAACTTTATAAAAAAATTACCCAACTTTTTTAAATCTAGATAAAATCGCCTGGACTGGGCGATTTTCCCAGATAAAATCGGTGTCCTGTGGCGATTTTCCTTAAAAAAAAGGCCACAAGACTTCGTTTTTTTCAGGTTTTTCCGGTCATTCGTCGGAAAATCGTTTTTCCGGAGAACGACCACTAAATTTTTGAAAAATCAATTTTTTTAGGGAAAATCGCCTGGCCTGGGCAATTTTATATGGGAAAATCGCTTGGTCTGGACGATTTTCCCAGATAAATTCACCCAGGCCAGGCGATTTTCCCTGAGTTAAAAAAGTTGGGTAAATTTTTTTTTTTTAAAGTTAGAAACTATCAAGGGTATATTTGTTTTTTCACCACTTAAAATTTTAAAAAGTGTCATGTGTTTAGTAAAATGGTACCTGCAAATAACATGCCCCTACACATATTGCTCCTTTCGGCCTCCACTATTTCCCCGTTTATTGTCTTTTGTCGGCTCTTTCACACAAACGACAAAGATTTCTGCCTCATTACAACTTACCAGGTTTTTTTATTTTTATTTTTATTTTTTTTAAAGGTTAATTTTCTTTATGCTCATCTTAATGATTTCTTTGTGTTTTGTACTTTTGATCTTTTCAAGTTTTTGTAAGGCTTCTAGTTTCTACCCTACCATTTTTTTTGCAAATTGTTTCTCTATTGAGGTTTAAGTAAATTATAAAATTGAATTGTAAATTCAAGAATACCTTTTACTAAATGTAGGACAATTTTGAAAATTTGATACGTGAAATTACCTTTTTGTCCTTCCTTTTCCACTACCTTATGCAGTAAAATTGGGGGGATTTTACCGCATCTCCTTCGGATTCCATAGCTTCCATCTCCTTCACGATTCCAGTTCCATCCCAGCGACGGTCGGCGATTCCGGTTCCATCTCCATCGCATCGCCATCTCCTTCGCTCAATCGGCTAGCGCCGGTTGTCTCCATCGGCTCCATCTCCATCACCGATTCCATCTCCATCGGTTTAGTCGATTTACCTTTTTTAGAGTTAAACTGAAAATTTGAATGTTTTGGTGTTGTAAATTGTGTGGGTAGTGTGTTTATGAATGGTTTATGGTTTATCTTGCGTGTTCCGTCGTTTTTCGGCTGTTTTGTCCTAATTTTAGGGTATTTTCCGGGATAGTTCGCCAGAAAATCGCCCCTCGGGCAATTTTTTTAGCGCTTTCACCACAATAATTGCTTAGAGCTAGCGACTCTATGGGAAACGATCCCCTCGACCAGGCGATCGTTTCCTCATCAATCACTTGCCCTAAGCGATTGTACGAGCGATTTTTCCTCGGAAAATCACCTGGATCCAGGCGATTGTTCCCGTTACTTCATTTTTTTCACAATCCCCTGGTTCAGGGGATCTGTTCGCCAAAGGACACCAACGTTTTCCCATTTAGTCGCTCTTGGGGGGCGAATATTTACCATAAAATCGCCCCTAGAGGGCGATCTGATCCAATAAAATCGCCTCATCCTGTCGATTTTTCCTAATAAAATCACCTGCGGGGGACGATTCTTGGCTCAGTAACAAAAATTTAACAAAATGTGCCACTTTTAACCCAAAAAATATGTAAATTGTTACGTACTGTGAAATGAGGGTAGAGGTGCATGTAAAGAGTTAATGAGGGTGGAGGGTGTAGGTAAAATGGTAGGTAAAATTTTTTATGAGGGTTGAAATATCCAGGGATATTATTGTCTTTTCGCCACTTAAAATTTTAAAAAGTGTCATGTGTTTAGTAAAAAGCGTTCTGCAATTAACATGCCCCTATATATACAACACAAAAACTCACATATTAGGCATTCTCACCCACACTCTCCCTCAAACATTCACTGTTGTTATTGGGGAAAAAAACAAAAAAAAGAAGAAGGAAGAATTCAAGGCTATGTCAATTGGAAAATTCTTGTTTGTAGGAAGGAATATTTTTTTTGAAGGGAAGTTCTTTTGAAATTTGTGCAGGAAAGAGAAGAAAAGTATAATGATTATATTATTTTTTGAATTTATGTGAGTAGAGATTTAGAGAGAATTTTAAATTTTGAATTTAAAAATTTGTAAAAATGATATTGTTTCTTTATGGTGAATTTGTGGAAAAAAAAATGATAATTTCTGAAAAATAGAACGGAAAAGAGCAGAGCCTCAGACTCACTATATCGTCGAAGATTAATAAGGAATGTGATCTCAAGTTTGATTCTGATTTCTTACTACTTTGCAGGTCCTCGAGAACCTCGCTGGGGATTTGGGATTGCAAAAATTCTTTATAAGTAGCCGATTGGGCTATATATTCATCCATTGAAAAACTAACATAAGAAGAATGGACTTTTAAAGAAAAGAAAGCCCAACTGCAACCCAATAATCCATCTCAAAATAATTAAGAGAATAGTGATCAAGCTTCAAATTTCAAAATAAAAGTCATAGATCAAGACGAAAGCCCAATGAGTTAAAAAATAAAAATATATAAAATAAAGAATCGTATTTCCAAAAGTTACACTTTACTATGGGTTCTAAAATAGAGTAATGATATACTAGCAACAAATCATAGCAACTTTTTGATAGCAACTCATGTGGCATGCATTTATTGGCCAATAATTTGATATTAATAAAAATGTAACCAATGAATGCATGCCACATGAGTTGCTGTCAAAAAGTTGCTATAATTTGTTGCTAAGACTATCATTACTCATGTTACCACTTAAAAACACAGCGACTAATATAATTGAGGTTAGATTCATTCTTAGTTTACTGAATATTAGCCACTATCTAATAAACAATGTAAAATCATATATAAAATTTGCAGAGACTAATAGAAAGCTTTTCTATTGAAAAGAATAATTTTCGAGAAATGCTTTGGTCTCACAAACACATAAAATTTAATGTTTCATCACGTCTTTTGCCGGAATAAAAAAAACATGTTAACTATTTATGATACTCGTAACAACAAATAAACCAAACAAATTAATCAAGTAATACGTCAATCACGGAAGACCGGAACAGGCAAATTAAACTTGAAGAAGACAAAACAAAAATAGTGGAAATAATTCTTTCATGCATGTAATCAACCCACTAAGCCACTTGCTGGATCAGTATATTAAAAAAAATTAATCAAGAGGAATCTTCTTATTTTGGGTCTTCACGTTAACGGCAGAAATTGACCAAAAGAATTCTTGCACTTCATATAAAACAACTAATAGAACCAGACATAATGTACCTAAGTACGTAACTCAATGGTACATCTCATATGCCATGTTTTTTTTTTGGCCATGAAAGGCCTAGGATTGAATCTTAGGAATTTTCAGGTAGAGAGCTTAAAAACGAAAAAAAGAAAATAACAAGACAGAATTTTGAATTGTGTAAAGGAACTAAAAACTACTACTCAGTAGTGTGCATGGAATGAAGCTAATTAACCAAGGCATGTTCTTTAAGTTTTGGTTTTGGTTTCAGTTTTGGTTTTAACAGTAAATTTAATATATCATAATAAATTTTTATTATTTTCAATACAACTTTTTATTATTCAGTTATACATTTTTACATTTTCAATACATTTTTTACATTATAAAACTATTTTTTCAAAACCAAAACTCAAACATTCCTAAAAGAATATCCAATTCCACTATGGGTTGAACATTATTTGGAGTGCTTGTGTTTAATAGGCAAATCATACTTTCGAAAGCAACTTTTATGCATCCTGATTCTACGCGTTAAACTTCAAACTACAAATACAGTATATATTATACTCTCTCTTTCGTTAGAACGGTTCACTTTGATCAATGTACAACTTATTATGAATGCTAAAGTACAACACCTAAAATAGCTAATTTGACACACTTTATTCTATTTATATCCTTACTTATTAAGTATTGACTAATTGTGAACCATGCATGATTACATGTATTAGGGTGGTTAATAGAAGTAAAAAATTCAAAAGTGGATTTTTCTATTGGAATAGAAAATATTTTTCAAAATGGATCATTCTAATAGAACGAGAGGAGTACTTCTTTCGTCACCAAAAAAAAAAAAAAAAAAAAGAAAATTCCTTTCGTCCTAATTGATCGAAAAGTCTAATAAGCAGTCTTTTTTTAATACTTTGTGTGCATTTCATCATAATCTATATAAGATGGCTAATCATTTCATATTTTTATGTCTCATATTTCTCTTCCGAATTATATTTTACATTACTAATTAATGGACCACTGTATACTTTAACATAAAAAATAGAAATAAACAGAAAGTATAATAAAAATGTAAAGAGAAAAAAAACTCTACCCTTTTTTACATTACTAATTATAATGAACCACTTTATATTTTAACATAAAAATAAAAACAAACAGAAGTTTATCAATACAAATCCAATTAAAAATGAAAAGGAAAAAAAATCTCTACCAATTTTTTTATTTTATTTTTTGAAGCAAGTGAGTAACATTTCATCAAAGTATTGAAAATGTCCCTGCAACGTTTGAATTACAAAAGGCTACGGACTTCGCCACATAATAAAAGTGAAGGAGAAAAAATTATACTTTTCCGTCTACATCGATTGCCACTAAATTCTAAAATCGTTCAAAACTTCAAGTCCTCCATTGATGTCAAAAATGGGCACTGACTAAAGTCGTTGAAACGTCTTCCTCTTTTAATTTCTTTTTCAGTAATAATAACTTTTTTTTGGAACAGAAATGCATTAAATTAATGGCGTTAAAAATCATCTAACAACGTTTGAAATACAAAATTTCAGTGTTGATAATAGATATACTGAAATGAATGACTGAATTAATTATCTGCTTACCATATTGTATATTTTAAAGAATGAGAACAGCTATTTTTATTTTTTCATACGTATTATATTACGGACTATTCAAAATTTCAATTTATTCTTCCAACTTTGGAGAGAGAGTGAGAGAGAGAAAATGCTATTTTGGTTTGTGCATGGTAGAATTAGAAGTTTTTTTTTAGAGGATCAACGTATGAATAAATGTTTTGGACAATTAAATATATATATATAAATATATATATATATATTTAATAACCGAATTATCTTTAACATATACTATTAATAAGCGTGACGAGGGGTTTGGAGGGAACCAGAACTCACCTCACCCCTTTGATTCCGCTTGCAGTATTACTGGTACTTGAAAAATATTTAAAAAAAAAAAATTATCTTGAAGAAAGATATAATTACTCTCTAATTAAAAAAGACCAGTAGACCACTATCTACAAAGAGAAACAGAAAGAAAAAAAAATAAAATAAAAAAAGAAAAAGATAAAAGAACTTTTTAATAGGTTTCACCCCAGCCGTGCATCCTCTCCTCGCTAATGGGGGAGAAAGAAAAAGAAAAGACTTCTTTGTCAGAGTCGTTAAAGGAGATGAGAGATTGATAGTGCGTTGAAATGCTTATCATTGTTCCCATTCTTTAAAATATACAAAATGATATAATATGTGTAAAAAAATAAAATAAAAAAGGGGTAAAGATAAATTTAAAAGTAAGATATATTTTCGTGGTTTAATAATCTATCGTTTCGTTTCAATAAAAAGTCTTGTTTTAAAAAATATTTTGTCACAATAAAATTAAAATTTTGAATTTAATTTTGAATTTTACTTTAAATATATTCACACTAATATAATGATATGTGATTAATAATAAAATTATAAAAAAATTATACATTTTTAAACATGACTTTCCTACCAGGCTGGAATAAGTAATACTAATTTTGAAACCAAAGGAAAAAAAAAAAAAAGTCTTTAAGGGACCTGTTCGTTACCAACTTTAAAGGGAGATTTTGGAAAATAGGTTTTCAAAAACAGATTTTTAAAAACATACAAAAAAACAAGAGTTGAAAATTGGTTTTAAAAAACGATAATGACTTTATTCTTATCAAGTTTGCGGGGCAAAGCAATGAGAAGATTTTTTTATCTCAAATTTGAATGGTAAAGCGAGGAAATCTTTTTCATCGTCTAAACTTTGCGCAGCATTGTCTTCCAAGGCCAAATGTGAAAAACCTATTTTAAAAACCAAGTTTTAGAAAACAATTTTTATATTGGTACCAAACAGTTTTGAAATGGTTTTTAAAATCCAAAAACACTCAAAACCAGCCCGCAAAAATTGATAACGAACTGGCCCTAAATAATGTAAAATGGAGGGAGTAGTTAACCCGATCTTTCGGTCAAAGCACAAATAGTTGCTAATTTTCATGGTCCAATGATCTATTAAAAGCAGTTTTATCTTACAATTTCTTTACAAAAGAGACGGATCGAAAACCCAAGAGATCCATTCCATTGTTGAAAAGTTTCTGAATTTGTTTTTCCTTAATTTCTTATGTGCGTTTGAAAGGGGGGTTGCTTTAATTAGCACTATCAAGATCAGATTAATTGAATTGAAAACAGCATTATCCGACCAAGTCACAATCATTCATTAATTTTATCAAATTTAAAAGTATTCTTGACCCAGATTCAGTAACCAGGGCCACCAAAGGTCGTTGGAAAAAGAAATCGGTTGAAAACATACTTATTTGGGTTTCACATGTCATTTTAGAAATTTATTTGGAAATTGTTATCTGTAGATACTATTTTACTAAATGCATGTACCACTTAAAAATACAAAAAGAGAGAAGAAGGCTGGCAGCGATTGGGAGGTGTTGATTGGCGATGCCATCTTGGGAATTGTAGCAGGGCAATGGGGAGGAGAAGAAGAAAAGGAGAAATTGGAAGAAGAAGACGGTTTGTGAGAAATCTTACCTTTCTCTCTCAATTTGCAGGGACGGAACCGGCTCCTTCACTAAAGGCCGGTGCGAAAAAAACCTTCGCTAGCGGAAATGATGTTCTTTTAAAATAAAAAAAACTTTAAGTGAAAGATTTTTTGTGAGTGACCAGATGTTTTGGTCTTTTCACCCTTTAAAATTCTTAAGTGATACTTGCACTTAGTAAATTGTTACCAGCAAATAACACCTCCCATTTATTTTTGTTTCAACATAAGTATTTTTCTATTTAAAATGATTATTTCTTTTCAATTTTACCCTCCTCCTTCAAACCTTTAATTAAACCATCTCAGTAACTCTACGCTAGCTAAAACTTGCGTTTGGCAGGTCGTAATGTGCAGCGCAAGTTTTTGTTGCACGTGCACATTAATATTTTTATTCGTGTATAGTCTATGATCTATCGCATATAACTTACTTGCTGATTTATTGTGTCGGTTTGTTAACAAACAAAAAATAGTCTATTCAACTTTGATACATTGCATATCGCATGTAACATCTAATGTATCGAGTTTACTTATCAATATATTGTATGTTTCTAAAAAAATAAAGAATATTATGTATTAAAAAAAAAAAAAGTATACCTTATATAATCCAGTGTGGAAAATCAGCCTCGTTCCCCATCTAAACGAGTTCAGACTCCAGATGAACTACCTAGGTGTGTACAAAAATGTCGAATGCTCAGACTTCAGATCCAATACCAATGTATGTATAAAAATTCATTCTTTACATGCACTAACATACAAAACATAACCCCCATTTTTTTTAAATGATTCACTTCATTCGTTACATGACTAAAATTAGTGCATCAAGCCAAAATAAATACTTTCTGTTTCAATAATATAGTTGTATTTCTAAAGAATACTCCTTTCATCACATATGAATTAAGCGTTCTGCTTTACTACACAAAAGTATTACAAACATAACTCTTTTAATGGAACACGTGAAGATACAACTTTTAATAAGCTTTTTATTACTCTTTTCGTCCCACTAAAAGAATTCATTTTGTAAATAGTATTCCCTCTATTCCACTAGAAGAGTCCACTTTGTTATACTGTTTTAGTATAATAAAGTATACTCTTCTAAATATAATGAAACAGAGAGAGTATAACTTTTTATAGTATTATTGTATCATGCCTAAACTAATTAATTTGACATACCCTTTTATCAACTTATATTCTTACTTTCTAAATAGAGTTTAATGGTAAATCACACATTATTATTTTAATAAATTGGATATAAGAGTATACCACATAAAATATATTGTAACTACTTTATAATATCTCCTTCCAAAATATCTCAAGGCCAAGAATGGCTTCATTAATTGGCCAACATTGTTCTATTCCATTATATATAGCAGCCATGATTCCACCAAAATTTCCACACAAACTTCAATTCTTCAAGCATTAGTCCAAACAAAAGCTAGCAAGTTAAGCAGCCATGTCAAATATTATTTCCAACACAAATCCCAGCAGCATAACCTACAATTCCTCTACTTCAAAGTACGAGGTAACCTACGACGGAAAGATCATAGAAACCACCCTCACCGACAAAGCTTCCGTAACCGATGATTGGGTTAGAGAAATTCTTTCCTTATACGCCAACAAACCCATGGTCGTTGTTGGCCTCGATATTGAGTGGAAGCCACACTCAATAAGTTACATGACGAACAAATCGGCCACCCTTCAACTCTGCATCGACGACAAGTGCCTCGTCCTTCAACTTTTCTACATGGATTATATCCCACAATCCCTCAAGGACTTCCTTGCCGATCCCAATTTCACTTTCGTCGGAATTGAGGTTGATGGCGACGTGTTAACGAAGCTCCGGAATGAGTACGGGCTGAGTTGCGGGAGGAGTGCGGATATTAGGACGCTGGCGATGACCCGGTGGCCGGGGAGGTACCGGCGATCGGGGCAGAAGGATCTTGCGTGGGAAGTGGTGGGGCTGTTTATGAAGAAGCCTAAGCATATTGCCTTGAGCAATTGGGAGATGAGGTCACTTTCTGAGAGCCAGGTTGAGTATGCATGCATTGATGCGTATGCTTCTTACAAGATTGGTCAAAAGTTGATCGTTGAAAAAATTTGAAGTATGAAGTCTGGATCTTGACGTTTGCAGTCGCTTTCGCGGAGCCATTTATACTCTGATAATAACATATGTAATTGCTTATGCAATAATACGAGTAGTGCATTATAAGCTATATGTTTGTGTTTGTGGGCTTTTTGTATCGTAACGAAATTAAGGTTGCAATGTTTCTAAGGTTATTGGTTGCTTGATGTATGCTTTCATCTTTTAATACTTTTGGAAGTTGTTTTCCTTCTTTACTTTTTGTACAATGTTACTTTTGTAGGTATTATATTACTGAATGGCCAAGAATGCATCACTGTCCTCTTTTTAATTAGCGACCCAAAATCAACTTATCCTCCATCAAATAATTTCATTAATTTTCACTCATGAAAATATTTGATGTAATGAGGTATGGAGATGAACGAAAAGTAGCCTTGACAACATTCGGGCTGGAACTAACTGCTAAAGATTGGTGGTAGAGTTAACTCGCCAGAAATAGACAACTGAACGTACCACCAGATATCACATGAGCAAACTTCGTGGCGGCGTTGAAGGAGTCGGAGAAGTAAGCTCCTCCTATAGTATCAGTGTGCAAGGAAGCATAGTCTATCAATTTCAAGCAAGCTAGCTAACAAATTTGGTCGCAAAATACGAAAAAAAAAGAAAGTTCACTAAGTTGTCAAAATATACTGTTGAAATAATTAACACGGACAAAAGAAGGCTGAATAACTTACAATATCGTTCTGTAAGCTTTTAGTTAGGATAACCTAGGGACTTTTTGAAAGATGATTTTGAAATAATATTTTTTAAAAAAATATTTTAATGTAAAAATGTATAAATTGGAATGTAAAAATATGTAATTGAAAGTAAAAAGTTGTGTTAAAAATAATAAAAAAGTTTTATAGCATATCAAATTTACTATAAAAATAAAAAAACAAAAGCAAAACCAATGAAAACGAAAAGGTGTCAGTAAAACCGACAATTAACTTCCCTTGTTTAACAAACAAGATAAGAAAACTTTTGACAAAACAAGTTTAGTGTACAAAGATAACATTACTTTAGTCGAATTACATTTACCCACTAAACTTTAGGTAATATTATAAAATCAACTTGGTTATTTTTCCAAACCATTAAATTAAAATTTCTCCTTAAGCCTATAAATAACAAAATTCCACTTAAAATGTAGTACATCTTATATATTTCACAAGGTTTGTTTTGTAATTATTGTATCCTACAACTATAATTTATTTTATAGTTTGAACAATTCAGAAAAGAAAAAAAAAAAAACAAATGAATGTAAATAAAAAATTTCAAGATGATAGGAACAATAATAATAATTAATAACCGGCCTTCAAACTCCACATCTTTCAACTTCAGAAATGAATGAAATTTAAAAAAAAAACATTAAGAAGGAGGTAGAAGAAATAATTAAAATGAAATGAACTAGAACATTTTCAAACACTGGTCTCCAGAAAAATCTTCACTTACCCTGAGGGTCAGTGACCCTATGTGATTGTAGCAGACATATAAGCAATAAAATTAAATTAAAAATATGACATGGATATCTCTTCATTAAATGTAATTAGTTGGTAAGACTCATTTTTCTTAAAATAAGAGTTCAAAGCCTACTATTTCTCTTTCTTAGTCATATTTTTTTTGTCGTTCTCTTTCCTCCACTTTTTTTTTTTTTTGACGGTATATCTTTCCTCTTTCCTCCAACTTCTGATTTACCTTTACTATTTCTTCCGAAAATACTGCCAACCTTCATTTTTTTTTTTTTTGACAAAAAATACTGCCAACCTTCATTTGATCCTTCCTTATTTCATATTGCCTCAATTTTTCATGTTAATTTTTTGAAAGTGTCTCATTTTTTTCTTCTTTATTTTCTTTTAATCCTTCCATAACTAATGCATTCTATTTTTTTACTGCAATATTATGATAGCATGTGGCAAATTTTTTGTAGTGTAAATAAATAATTATCTACATTTAGAAAAAATGTTTGGTCCACAAATTTATTATTTAAGGGGTAAATTCCTTTTTATTTATTTTGCCCTTACATTCCAAAGTTCATTATTTAAGGGGTAAATTCATTATTTATTTATTTATAAAAACATATGATATTATTTATGAAAAAATTATCGACTTTAACCTCAAAGATATCACGTGTATATATAAAGTATTGTGTATCGCATGTAAAAGTATCATTTATAAAAATTGCAGTATCAGCTATTTAAAAAAAATATCGCATGTAAAAAAGTATTGTTTGTAGTGAAAAAAAAGTGGAGCATGTTTCTAAAAAAAACATGTGTTGTGCGCACGTGTGTATAGTAGCCAGTCTCCTATCAAACCGGACATTTTCATAATATATGAAAAATATTTCCATACAATTTAATATATACTTCTACAATATATATTTGTATATTTTTAAATTTATACATATATATATATATATATATACGTGAAAGTAATTATATATTTATACTAATTTACGTTTTGTTTTCGTATAATTTTTTTTTTGGCTAAGTTCAACAACTTGCTTTTTTTTTTTTTTTTTTTTTTTTGGTCATTTGAGATTTATTTTATTTTTTTCATAATTAGATGAAATGCATAGAAGTATGGCAAAAATTGTGTCCGCCTGTTGGATGGTCTGACACGCATATTTTTATCTTCTTATAAACATGCAATTTTTTTAATGATTTAAGTATCAAGTTTAGCCTCAAAATATCGCGTGCATGTTATGAAATACTCCCTCCGTCCCACTTAAATAATCCACTTTGAAATGTGTACAACTTATTATGGGTTGTGATGTACGACACCTAAATTAAGTAATTTACCACCATATTTTCCATTTATATCCTTACTTTAGAAGTAAGGGTTAATTGTGAATCACACATTGTTATATTAGTAAGGGTATGTAATGTAAATAAATTCAAAGTGAACTCTTTAAATGAGACAATATTTTTTTTTGAAAGTGGACTCTTTGAGTGGGACATAGAGAGTATTAATTTTAGCACATGATATATCACGTATTGCTTATAGTAGGGCTGTTCAAAAGAAGATATCCGACCCGATCCGACCCGACCCGGTCCGATCCGAACGGATCGGATCGGTTTCGGATCGCCGATCCGAAAATTCGGATCGGATCGGATCGGGTCTTTTCGGATCAGATCTGATCCGCTCTTTTTGTTTTGTTTTTTTTTTTTTTTTGTTTTTCCTTCCTCCATCCAGATCGTTTATTTTCACTGGTTGAAGGCTTCTTAAAATAGATGTTCAGATATACATGTGAAGTTCAGTTTGTGATTATGTGAAGTTCAGTTTCAGATCCGTGCTGTTCTGTTCTCTTCAGATCTGAAAATTCAGTCGCGTCCCCGCACGGTCCGATCTGCTTCGGTGCTGTGCTCCAGTTCTGCCGCCGTCGTCCGTTATGGGAAGAAGAAGGCTTCTTCTATCTCCCAACCTCGAGTTACAGAAACAGAGGTGAGGAAGAGACTGAAGAAGAAGTGAGGAAGAAAGAGAGAAAGACGAGGGAGGTGGAGCACTGGAGCTTCGAGTTAGAAAAAGAGACAAAGTGAAATGTGGATTGAGACACTTCACTTTAACCTTTTCTTCTTTTTTTTTTTTTAAGTTTCGGATCAGTTCGGATCGGAACCGATCCGATCCGAACTGATCCGAAAACCATGCTGATCCGAAATTTTTTTGATCCGATCCGATCCGATCCGAAATTTCGGATCGGATCGGATCGGATCAGCACGACCCGACCCGAACCGCGGGTCAAGTGAACAGCCCTAGCTTATAGTATCTAATATATCGTTTGCTTCTATATATATATATATCTACCCTATATAATAGAAACTAACATAAAATTCATTTTAACTTGCCACTTGGCTGCCACGTAAGCCTATTATTTAATGTAATTTATTGCCACTTGGCTGCCACATCATCTACTCCTTAATATTACTTGCCACTTGGCTGCCCTTCTCACAATTTAATTTCTCCATAATTTTGCATTTAAATTTATTGAGGCATAAACCTTTTTTTTAATTAAATAACATTTTTCCTTCTCTTTTTTAACCTCTTAAGTTATTTTTTTTTTAAATTTTATCTTAGATTAACCTTCATACTATATAAGCATTAGACTCTTTGTATTCCACTTGTATATAGAGATATATAATACGTATGTGTGTATACATATCTATTTTACCTATATGTAAAATTTGGATTAGACATATTTGTAAAATAGTAGAAGTTTATATTGATAAATAAGTTTATTTTGTTACAAATAAATATATTATTATTAATAAATAAATTTTTATTTAATGCATGTTCGTGTTTATGTAATGGTGAGTGAAATATAATATTAGTTGTTTAAATTTGTTTTTTTTTCTTATACTCTTTATTATTGTCATTCACTAATATTTTTTTTTTTAATTTTGTGACTTTTTTTGTTCTATAAGTTTCAATATCTGTAAAGGCTATTGATTGTATTATGATTATTTACGTTGTTCACATCAACTTCCTTTATTTAATATACAATTAGTAAATGATTAATTATTTGAAAACTCTTGGTAATTCATATAAAAGAAAATGAATAGACACTTTAAAATCTATATATATCTTCAATCCATTAAAAACAAAGACAACTTTCTTCTTTTTCAGAATCCTATGTGCATGTTTAATTCACATTAACGGTGCAACTTTTCGTAATATATGTAAATCCATTTTAATATATTTTTGTTTAGAGAAATATTAAAATGCAATTTTCTCATATCTCCTCTTCAAATTTGCAGGTTTGTTCATATTCTACTCCAATAAAAAAACAAGGTTTCCCTATCAAAAGCTTCAAAATATGTATCCAGATTCACTTCATTTGACAACGAAAATTCTCATTCTGTCGGTATCTACTTATAACACACATCGAAATAGAAAAAGTTGACATATATTTGAGTAGGCCAATTGAGTAGAGTAGGCCAATTGTATATTTGTATTATATTTGACATATATTTCTTCTTTTTAAATATGTATTTATAATAAATTGATTATTATTCATAATTTTAATTTTTTACACTATCACATAATGATATCATAGGGCATTCACTGTGCAAACGCACAGTGTTCCCATCTAGTATATTTATATATGGCGTACCACTTATGTGCACTATTGTATTTAGTTTAGTAACTAATTAATGTATCACATGTTTAAAATATAATATATATATATATATATAAATCATTTGAAGTGGAAAATTTATTTTTAAAGAGTGTAGTATTATTTGTCTAAAAAGGTATAGCATTTTCTGTAAATAAATAAATAAATAAATAAATAAATAAATATATATATATATATATATCCACGTCGAAATGTCCAAATGTATGAAAAAATACTCCTCGAAGTACTGTGCTTATATAAACTGTAACGCATAAAAATATCAAGGGAAACGTAAAAACAGAATAAAAATACATAATTTATAACAATTGAAATAAAATACTCTCTAATGGAATTGGAAACATGCTATCGTTTGTTTTATTTATAGCAGTTGGACTGGTCGAGTGGAACACAACGGAGTAATATAATGCATATTAAAATATACTCTCTTTGTTGCATTGAATTAGTCTAATGGTATAAATATTATTTATGAGTACAAGTTACATTCAAAACATTAATATTTATAAGGGATGAAGGGATTAAGTGTTCTGTTGCTTAAATAATGTTTATTATAACACCTATGATTACTAATAGAAAAAATTAAACCATAAATAGTAGAAGACTAGTGCAAGTGGCTATTTTTTTAATTAGTAGTATTATTCTTTTCGTACTATGGATAGTTGAAAAAAAATTAAAAGGAGTAAATTAGAGAAGTGGTTAAATTCAAGTTTAAGGGTAAAATGTGTTTAGAATAATACACGTCAAATTATAAGATTTTGAAAAATTAAATAGATTAATTATTAGTAATTTTTTGTGGTTATCTGGTTAACTAAGAGTGATAAATTATGAATATATAAATAATTAAAAGTAGTAGACTTTCAAAAAAGAAAAAAAAGAAGAAAAATAGTACTTCCTTTGTTCCATTAGAAAAATCTACTTTGAAAAATATTTTTTGTTCCAATAAAATAATTTACTTTCAAATTTGTTACTCTTCTTACCCTTACTATATAATCATTTATGGTCAATAATTAACCCATAATAAAGGGAAAGTAAAAAAAGAAAATGAAGGAAGAAGGATATATTGGGTTTATACTAAAGGAAAAGGAATGGGGAAAAGAAGAAACGAAGAAAGAAGGAGATGGTGGGTGCACTGAAGGCAAAGAGCCAAAGACTATGGTGATGCTGGTGTTTATACGGAATGAATCGAAAAAATAAATGAAGGAAGAAGATACTTACATTGCACTAATAGAAAGAAATTAGCTAGTCTCGGGAAGCATGAAAGAGAAATTAAGTAGGTATAGAGTATAAATGAAGAAAGAAGAGATATCTTAATTGGCATCTGATGTGGATGCCACATTAGTGCCGCGTAGGGAGGGTCACTGACCCTGAAGGGTAAGTGTAGCACATATGAGCATCACGCATTACAGACTTAACTTCCTCATTGGTAAAAACAATGGCATCCCAATCAGGGAAACGGACAAGAAATTGGAATTCTCTTATTCCGATCTTCAACACAGATTCATGATCCACGACTCTGGCCTTCACTTTTTTGCCGTAGATTTCGACGTCGTACAATCCCATTTTTGACAGATATTTGAATGGGATCATCGAATAAATAACACTCTCTCTAAATAAACTTTGCTTTGCTTTGCTTTGGTACAGTTCTTATTCATACTGCATGAGACCTGAGGAAAGATAAAAATTAATCTTTTCAGATTAATTAATGATTGATGCATGCAAATCCCCTTAAATTCCCACTAATGTTAATTAAGGGTCACCAATTAAGTTCACCAGTTGTCCTCATGCAACGGATTTAAGACTTCCCAAAATCTAATATGGATTCGTTTTTAAGTATACTCATGATTTTCAAGGTGCAGATCGAGTCGAAAATAAGTTTGTGCGTGAAAACGTATCGATCCCAAGTTGAATGATTGAGCAACGATCGAGTTGAATAAGTTGAATGTACTTTAAATTTGGTTTCGGTTTTATTTTATTTCTATTTCCCTATTAATGGTTGGTTAATTCATAGATAGAGGAAGAGGTTTGATGGATCAATATGAATATTCGTTTACAATTACGGTGGAAAAAATGAATATGTATGCATACAAATCAATGTTTTTTTCAATAATTTTTTTGCATTTTTTTAAACCTAATTGTTTATATGTCAATCTCTTACAGCTTTCTCTCAGCTATTGCCCTTTTAATTTCTTTTTGTTGCGGTCACTTCCGTTTGACCTAGAAGATTGATCGATTTTAGCCGAAAGTTAACCCAATTTTTTTTAAAATGTAACTTGAACGAAACATTTTTTATTTTCGTATTTAATTTGTTACAAATAGATGGATTGAATTACTTTATGAGTTAATCGTAGTAACCTATCATTATTTGCATTAATTCATTTTTTACCGTGGACGTTAGATTTTTTTTACTGTACCCAATCCGTATTGCTTCGAGAAAAAAAAAAAAGGAAAAGAAAGAAAAAAGCTGAAACATAAACTTTTTTATAAAATGATTAGGTCGGATTAAATATTTTATCAGTAACTTTTCTAAAAAAAGAAAAAGGAAATCATGTAAGGAATTTTTTTGTAACAAAGTGACTAAATGGGAAGAAATTTGTTCTCATGATTTTTGTTAGCCGAGTCACAAAACCTGCCATTGAAAACTAATTTCCTGAAATAACTTTGATGACAAAGTTAGTTGCTCGCAAGAAATAACACATACGGATGTTTCAATCAGAACTCAATTACTTTCCCCTAGGAGTGGAAATGAGGCATCTTCTTTTTGTTTCGTTTTGAAAACGGTTTTGATTTCAACAGTAAATTTAATATATTTTAATTATATTTCATCATTTCCAATACAACTTTTTACTATTCAGCATTTACTTTTTATATTTTCAATACACTTTTTACATTATAAAACTATTTTTCAAAATTTGTTTTCAAAACTATTTTCAAAACATTCAAAAAGAACAGGCCCATTGATATTTACAGCCAGGGTAGCTCAGAGCGTATTTTCTCTACCAATTAATTATACGATTGCCCTTTTTAATTGGGTTGATCTTCCCTTGATTGATTCCTTCTTATCCCTCCGAAACTGTTTTCTCGATCAATGTGAGATCTTAACCTATTGCTAGTTGGAGGATATGATCACCAGCTGGTAAGAATGAGAGAAGCCCGTCTCTCCTCGTGACCTCGTCTAGGCCTCTGGCCTCGGCAACCATACATAACATAGCTAGCTGATAATATTCCTTTGTTATTGTTTTTTATTTAAAAATACTAAATCTTATATTGTCCCAATATATGGAATCAGAGTCAAAATCACTACGAAAATCATCCAGTTTTACTAGTGTGAAACTTCAAGATTTCCTCATAATTCTGAGATGAAGTTAACCTCAGGTGTGAACAAGACGAAAACTGGTTCGAGAGAGACAAGAGAGAGAATTGAGAAATTTCTGATTTTCTATTAACTGAAAACTTAACTTATCAATCTGCACTAGAAGAATATTTATACACATAATAGGTGAGTCACCAACTAACTAATTACATCACACAACTTGCATGTGACATCACATTCTAATTAACCAACTATTAGCTTAAGTTACATTTGCTTGTTGAACCAAATACTCTGTTACTGCTGAATCCACTTGCAGTGCTGGATTTGCAACTTGTTTCTTCATCCCCCTCAAGTTGGACTTGGTGAAAATCAGTCAAGCCCAACTTGGAACTGAGCTGCAGGGAGAGGTTTAGTAAATAGGTCGGCAAGCTGATCATGAGATGCAACATGATGAGAAGTAAGAAAACCTTCTTTAAACTTGTTTCTGACCACATGACAATCAATGTCCAGGTGCTTTGTACGTTCATGAAAGACCGAGTTAGCGGTAATGTGAATGGCAGCCTTACTGTCACACCAAAGAGGGATAGGAAGGGAGACCTTGACTTGAAGGTCAGTGAGGAGATAAACAATCCACTGTAGCTCGCAAGTGGTGACTGCAAGGGCTCGATATTCTGCTTCAGCAGTAGAGTGAGAGACGGTCAACTATTTCTTGGTTTTCCAGGAAACCAAAGCACCCCCAAGGAAAATACAGTATCTGGTGAGAGATTGTCTGGTGAGTGTGCAAGCTCCTCAATCAGCATCACAAAAGGCAGTGATGTTTAAGGGATTTTGAGCAGGATAAAAGAGATCGTGAGAAGGAGGCCCTTTCAAATATTTGAGAAGATGCATAGCCGCTCTCCAGTGCTACTGTCTAGGAGTCTGAATGTACTGACTCAATTGCTGGACTGCATGGGTAATATCAGGCCGAGTGGAGCCTAAGTAGAGAAGCAGACCAATCAGCCTTCTGTATTGTTCAGGAGCATCATACAGGGAAGTAGAGGTGTCAGCCAGGTCAATTCCTTTAAGGGTAGGAGTAGAAGCTGGTTTAGAACCACTGAGACCAGAATCTGAGAGAATGTCAAGAACATATTTGCATTGATTGAGGTAAATTCCTTCAGGGCAACAGGCAATTTCAATCCCTAAAAAGTACCTAGCATGTCCCAAGTCCTTAATGGTGAATTGAGCATCTAAGAACTGTTTGGTAGAGATAATATGGGACTCGGATGAGCCAGTGATCAAGATGTCATCAACATAGACAATGAGAGCCAGGAAAACACCATCAGTTTGTCTAACAAACAAGCAATGATCATGTGGAGATTGAGAGAATCCAAAGAGGGTAAGTTTGGTAGTAAACTCATGGTTCCAACGCCTAGAAGCCTGTTTAAGGCCATACAAAGATTTTTTGAGTTTACATACCTGGTTGGGAGCAGCCTTATCATAGCCATCGGGAGGCTTCAAGTATACATCTTCTTCCAATATGCCATGGAGGAAAGCATTATTTACATCCAATTGATGTAAAGGCCATGAATAAGAAACAGCTAAAGCCAATAGAATCCGAACCGTAACAGATTTAGCCACAGGGAAAAAGCTTTCTGTAAAATCCACACCTTCAATTTGGTTAAAACCCTTAGCGACCAACCTGGCCTTATACTTGTCAACTTGATCATCAGGTTTCATCTTCACTTTAAACACCCATTGAGAGCCAATAGATTTCTTACCAGGTGGCAAAGTAGTAAGCTCCGAAGTGTCATTGTTTTCTAAAGCCTGCAGCTCCAACTTCATGGCATCAACCCATACAATATGGTTTTTAGCTTGATGATAAGATTAAGTTTCTTGGATACTTGAAACATTAGCTAAAAAAGACATGTATGATGCGGAAAAACAATTAGGATCAGTGTATGGAAATGTCATGAGTGGATAGGCTGTGGAGGAAGGCTTGGGAAGAGAAAATGATGCAACACAGTTAGTTTTTGGCATCACAAAATCAGTGAGCCAGGCTGGTTGCTGTTTTTGTCTGGTACTTTTCCTGACATGAGGAGAAAGTATTGGAAAAAGTTGACTCTCATGAGTTCTAATGGGAGATGGATTGATGTGTAATTTGGAGTCATTGGGAGTAGCCTCAGATGAGAGAGGTGGTTCAGGGTCATTAGGAGTAAAGTCAGAGTGGGAAGGTGGTTCAGGATCATGGATTGGAATAGGTAATGTGGTAGAAGTGACAAGGTTAGGAGATCTTTGGGATGGAAAAGTAGTTTCGTGAAAAACCACATCTCTAGAAGTATAGATTCTATGGTTATCCAGGTTATACAATTTGTAGGCCTTTTGAAATGGAGGGTAACCAATGAAGATAGATCTCAGAGCTCGGGGAGAGAATTTGTCCTTAGAAGGACTCAGATTAGTGGCAAAGCACAGGCAGCCAAAATTTTTCAGATTGGTGATATCATGTGGAATATTGTATAGAAGTTGGAATGGTGCCTTCCAATCTAGTAAGGGAGAAGGTGACCTGTTAATTAGATATGTGGCAGTGAGAACTGCTTCACCCCAGAATTTTTTTGGTAATTTTGACTGAAACATGAGTGCTCTTGCCACTTAGAGGAGATGTTTGTGTTTTCTTTCCACAATGCCATTTTGTTGTGGAGTGTATGGGGTAGAGGTTTGATGAATTATGCCAAGTTTGGACAGAATAGTGTGAACACTGTGGTTTAAGAATTCTAAACCATTGTCTGACCTTAGCTTTTTAACTGAGGTATGAAATTGTGTGTGGATCATGTTCAGAAATGAGTCTATGATGTGGGAAACCCGTGACTTTTTTTGAGAAGAAAAATCCATGTATATATAGAATGATCATCTACTATTGTTAGGAAATAGTTATCCCCAGAGGTAGAAGCTTGATTATAAGGCCCCCACATTTCAAAATGTAAAAGATCAAAACACTTAGGACTTTTATTATTGCTGGAAGGAAAAACAAGTCTCTGTTGTTTTGCCAAAGGGCAAATTGTACATTGATCCAGGACTGTCCTATTAGAATATGGTAAAGAAAGTACATGTCTAAGAACATTGTGTGAGGGATGACCTAATCTAGAATGCCATAAGATACTATCTAAGATTGAATTAGATGTGTCAACAGATAGTCCTAGTTCCTTTGGCAGTAGATATGATGTGTGAATGATGCGTGTGTGTTCTTCAATGAGAGGTGGATGGAATGATGTAGAATCAAGGAAGTATAGGCCCTTTAGTTCTTTAGCTACTCCCAGGACCTAGGACCTGTTTAGTCTTCAGGTCCTGTAACACACAAAAAGTAGGGTAAAAGGAGAATATCATGCTTGCTATTTTGGAGAGTTTGCTTATAGATAGCAGATTAAATCTAAAAGATGGAACAAGAAGGCAATATGTGAGTTCAATGAGGTTAGCAAGCTTGATATGTCCTGTTTTCTCAACAAATTTAATTGAGCTGTCAGGTAAGCACACAGGAGTACATGTAGCAGTTGGTCTAGAAATATGGAATAGAGTAGAATCATTGCACATATGATTACTAGCACCTGAGTCAACAATCCAAGAACCTCTACCTATCAATGCCATAAAACTGAATGTAAGGGTGTGCTCATACATGAGAAATCACTGAAGTGTGCCAGATTAACTATATCAGAAGATCTAGTAGCTCCTCCTTTGTTTACTTTGTTGAGTTCCTGGATAAATCCATTGATTAAATATTGGAGCTGAAAGTTTGGTGGAGTGTTGTGGCTAGATCATGAGGAAGTTTCCTCCAAATTGAGTGGAGTCTCCACTGATTTCACCAAGTTTCTTAGATTTCCTTTAGGCTTTTGCCCCTTCCACCATTCTGGATATCCATTCACTTTAAAGCAAATGTCTCTCCCATGACCCTCTCTGTTACAGTAGGTGCATTTCAGTCCATTCTTCCGATTGTTTGAGCCTTTGCATCCATTGTCAGATCTGTCTGATTGCATCTTAACCAAGCAAGCAGAGTTCTCATTAGAATTGAAAATCATCTGATTTTGCTTCTTAGTTTCCACTTTCAGCACCATTGAGTAAGCCTTATTTGTTGTAGGCAAAGGATCCATAAGAAGTATTTGACTTCTAGCCATCTCAAAATTGTCATTTAGCCCCTTACGGAATTGCATCAACATGATCTCAGATTCCCTATCAAGGATTTCCTTTGCTGCACCACAATTGCACAGAGGTAGTGGCTTCAATTGAATCAGTTCATCCCAAGACTTCTTCAATTTATTATAATACTGTGCTAGGCTCAGATCTCCTTGAGTAATAGAGCTCATATCCTTCCTAATTTCATACAACAATGATCCATTACAAGTTCCATACCTCTCTGCAAGCTCTGCCCAAAGATCCTTCGCAGTAAGAGCATACAAAAAAGCATCCGCAAAATCCTTCAACGTCGAACTTAATATCCAGGATATAACAGTGCAATTTGCCTTCTTCCATTTAGCATAATCTGGAGAAGTCTCCAGAGGTGATTTTCCATTAGGATCAATAAACCTAATTTTTCTTTTGCACCTAGTGCAATTCTCATAGATCGGCTCCAGGACAAGTAGTTCTGCTCAGTCAGAACATTAGAAACCAAGGATACATTGGTATTCTCATTACCTTTCACCTTCATTGAGTCAACAAGCTGAAATTCCTTCTCTTCATGAAGTTCTTCCATGATCGAAGCTATAAAACCTTGAATTAGATATACAATTGATCAATTCACGGTTGAGTCGGCTTTGATACCATGTGAAACTTCAAGATTTCCTCATAATCCTGAGATGAAATTAACCTCAGGTGTGAACAAGAAGAAAACTGGTTCGAGAGAGACAAGAGAGAGAGAATTGGGAAATTTCTGATTTTCTATTAACTGAAAACTTAACTTATCAATCTGCATTAGAAGAGTATTTATACAATAATAGGTGAGACACCAACTAACTAATTACATCATACAACTTGCATGTGACATCACATTCTAATTAACCAACTATTAGCTTAAATTACATTTGCTTGCTGAACCAAATACTCTGTTACTGCTGAATCCACTTGCAGTGCTGGATTTGCAACTTGTTTCTTCAACTAGCTCTATTAATTTGTAATGGGTGCTAATGACATAAAAATAAACGGTGATACTCTGTCAAACTCATTATGTAATGGTCCCAGAATCAGAGTGCTGAATGAAAACAGAGTTGCTTATTGAGTAGTCTGTTTTTAGTAAGACGGGTAGAAAATAAAGTTAATATTAAAAGGGGTAGAGCAAACGCGTCTAGACCATACACGATGACGTTATATGATCTATATATTCGACCAAGGTAGTGGAATTTCTGCTGGCACCAAAGGTTAGTATGCTAAAATACATGGACCAGGAGTGTCATTTTGCGGACGAGCTCGAACATGCAGACATCGCCAATGTGGAGACTGTTTTCGGCAGCAAATCTCTTCCATCCTCCCAAAAACTCGAACTTTCTATCGCTCTTAAGGCAGTTCACTTCCCAAGTTTCACCTTCTGCATTTTTCAGAGTGATCATTGTTGTACCCCGAAAATGCTCTTGGGCGAAGCTTGTCGGCACAAACTGCATCCGCAGAAGAAAAGGGTGAGACTATAGTCCCATTAAAAAAGGCACAAAGCCATTGGAAAAATAGTGTGATTGATGGGGAAACAGGAATACTCACTACTATAAATGGACGACCCACGTTGTAACTCTTGATGCGTCTCTCGAAGAAATCATTCTTACATCTAGTGACAAAACACCTGAGTTTCTCCTCTCTTGCAGCCCCCTTTTGAAGAACTTCCTCCTCCTCATCTGTTTCGAAAGCAGCCGAATAATCCACCAGGAGTCCCGATTTTTCGAAGATTTGAACTACTAACCGCGGAGTTCCGTCGTAATTGAAGCGGAGGAAGTCGTGTTTGCGCAGCGAGTGGTCTTTCACGAATTTTCGCCAGCCATCTCTGAAAAAGACACCATTCCAGGCCTCAACTACTTTAACAGGCCAGGATCCTCCGGAGCCACTGCTGTTTTGAAGGACCATTCTGTGAGGAACTTTCTTGAGAACATCTCTCACAAATCTTGAAGGAATTTCCTGCAACAGGACAACAAAAGTTCATGACAAAAGGAGATCGAGAAGAATTAATAAATATCTAGAAATTCAACGAAATTAAATCTACCTGCTCGTTTGTCCCAACCTCAGGCAAAAAAATCCTGGTGAAGTAAGAACTCTTTTGCTTATCTTTTCTGGGGTTCTGTTTCACCATTTTCACAGTAAAGATGCCAATTCTAATCTTTGAAGTTTGAACTTCTGCAAAAGAGGAACTGAAAGCTGAAGCTTAATTAAGAGGAAAAAAGAAAGCATTGAAGGATGCATGTGATATAGACCAGAATTTCCCATTGCTAGCTACATGAACAAAAGGGAGGATGGAAGCTTGCAGGTCCCAAAAATAGTGGACGGTTGAGGCTCCCGTGCGTGTATCTTTCATACCAATGCAAATTGCAAACTTTGGAGAAACAGGTGAGGAGGGTAGATTTGAGCCTTCATTACATCAAATTGGAAAAAGGGATGGCGACTTTAGTGGGAATTAATGGGTGCAAAGGATTGCAATTATTTAGCTAGACTGGAAATTTTACTCTCAAAAGATAAACCAGCCCGAGGACTCTGCTTTACCCTATGCTACTATAAAAAGATAGTGGCCAAATGAATAAAGATATAGCAACGGTAGATCGTGTCGTGTCTGAGTTGATGGGTCCTGTGCTGATGCCCTTCAACCTTGAAGACTTTATTAGTTGGCAACTAGTTAGTGGAAGAATGAGTTTGTGTAGTTGAAATTGTAGTTAGTGACGTGAAGTACCTGTATATATACGATGCTGTATATTATTTTATGCATAATAAAATAGTCATGAGATAATTGTTTCTCTCTCTTCTAGAATTCTCTCAGAACTCTTTCTATCATTTGAGCCCTAATTTGATCCCTCGTTAAACTTCACAAACCTTAACTTCACATACCCCGTGTTACTACAAACTCCAATACTCGGAGTATTGTCGCCTCCAATACTCTATATTATTAGAGGTAGGTTTCCGAAAACTCGCTCCCAGTACTCCACCCGCCTCTATATGGAGTATTGGAGGCGGGTTCTCCAATAATAAAGAGTATTGGAGGCGGTTTTTGGAAAAACCTCATAATTGGATGTTAGTGGTTCCTTGTTTGTAGGGTTTAAGTTATTCAATTACTCTTCTAGACTATTATAAATAGCCTTTATCCACCAATAAAGAATAACTAAGATGAATATCACAATTTTTCATTTGATCTGCTTCTCTTGATATCATTCCAATTTTATTGGATGTGACAATCGTTGCTATGGCTGCTCAAATCCAACTAACTGAACCAATATTTCGGATCCATTTCAAAAAAAAAAAAAAAAACCCAATATTTCGGATCCATTTCAAAAAAAAAAAAAAAACCCAATATTTCGGATCGATCGGTTTTTGATTTAAAATCAAAATCTGGTTTATTTCAATAGAAATTGGCACCCATCATTCGGTTCTGAGATATATGAATTAAAGAAAATGCAATATAATAATAATAATAACCGTCAAATTCCACATAAAAAAACAGGATCCTGAGAAATTAACCAAAGAAAGAAGGAGCTAGAAGAATTAAAATAATGGAAGGCATCATGCGTTCGAAATAGGAGGATAAAATTAAAAATAATAAAAAGAAAATGAACTAAAGCATTTTCAAATACTCGTCTCCAAGGTGATAGCACATATAAGCGTCACGCATTACACATTTGACCTCATCATTGCTAAATATAACGGCATCCCAATCTGGAAGACAGTCCAAGAATTCTTCAGTTCGAAAACAAAATCCAATCATTTTTGCCAAATCAACCCAGCCACCGCACTGTTTAACTCCTGGTTTCTTCAAAACCTTAGCCGCCAAATCACCGATTTCCACCCTCATCTTCATCCACGAATCTCTATCCTCCTTCAAGGTCTTCATCCATTCCTTAAGGGCCTGGACTTTCGATTCAATCTTCTCCCCGACGAAAAAATACTTCTCATCTTTTAACAGAGTTTTAAGACAGGTCGGAAAAGATAAGGAAACGTGTCGGAGTCGAATGACTAGGCAACGATTCTTCACGTAAAAAACCAGTAACTCAGGCGACGACGATGAAGTACTTTTGCCCTTCAAGTCATCAACCGACTCTTGATCAACACCCTTTAAGTCGAAACCAATGAGCCCTGAGTCGCCGATCTCAGATTCTAATTCTTTTATTCCCATCTCCAACACAGAACAACTTTCCACCACTCTGGACTTCACTTTTTTGCCGTTGATTTCGACGTCGTACAATCCCATTTTGGATAGATATCTGAAGGGGATCATCTTAAACTGGAGTATATGCTTTAGAAAAGCAAGGCAGTTTAAGGTATCCTCCTATGGAGTATTATATATATAGTGAAAGGTTTTTAATTTCAAAGCAGAAGTTAAAAACCTTGGGGCTGGGCGGTGTGGGCCCTACGGGCGAGGGATATCGCCTTTTGCAGCCAAGGTTTTAATTTCAAAGCAGAAGAAAATTGACAGCAGTGAAAAGTCGTGAAATTAAAAACTTTGAATTTGGAAAGGAACAGAAAGAATAGAGAGAGAGAGAGCGAGAGGCTCCTCCTTCTCTCTACTTTTCCAGTTTCCACTTTTGATTAAAATTTTCAACTTTTGAAAAATGAGTATAGTGGTCCCCTCTTTTTTTGACTAAAGTTTTTCTTTTTCCCCTCACTGGCACAGCCACGACGCCTCCATCCATCTAGGCAAGCCATCCTTAATTATGAAGGCACCGCCTCCCACCGCTACCTCCCCGATCGATCTGCCGCTCAAGCCCGTCTCCTGAACACTGCGGCAATCTCGCATTAATTTTCACGGCAGAGGAATCAGAGGCCCTTGAAGCCCCTCTCAACACTACTACAAAAATGACTTTTAATGTCGGTTTTTCAAGGCTTTTAACGGCGGTTTTTGGCATTTTTGAACCGTCATCTATCCGGCAGCCGTAGAAAGTTTACGGACTTTCTACGGCGGTTTTGAAGATAACCGCCATAGAAAGTACCAAATTTGTAAAAAAAAAATTTAATATTTCATTTTTTTCTCTACATTCAAAAAATATATATCAAAAACAGCAGGAACAGCCTTAGAAAGGTTTTGATATATATATATATATATATATATTTCAACTTTATTCAAAATATATATATCAAAAATTTCCATGCTAATAAACCGAACAACCACCAAACTTCACAAAATTTTTGCGTGCATCCATCAAATTCTAATTAATTTAATCATTAACAGTAACAACAATACAATAATCACCGATAGAACACTAATCAAACCCGAATTTAATCATTCATCATCTCACTAAACCCGAATTTAACACTAATAATAAACCCTAGACCAATCCCAATAATCAAGTAACAATAAAATTTGTAAAACTTAAATAAAGTTGAAACTATTCTATATTATCTTTTTTATGATTTGAAGCCCACAACAAGGACCGATTGTGGTGAAATTATGATGGGGGATTAACTCCAAGTGGTGGGTGATGGCCAATTAAGAAACCATATCCGGAGTTGGGTGACAGCGAATCTTGTTATCAACGCTACCGGAAGAACGACTTCGGGGGAAAACAAGAGAAAAAACCAACGGAAAGAGGATGGGCGTCGGCAACGAGAGAATGCTTCGGTTTGCTGGAGATGGAAACAGGGGGAAGCCGCGGCCGGTTGGAGATGGAAACAAAGGGAAACCCTTAATATTCAAACAAAATCAAGTTTCTATGGCGGTTTTTATTAAAACCGCCATAGAAGTAACTTTCTATGGCGGTTTCAATTACAACCGCCGTAGAAAGTCCATTTCTACGGCGGTTTTAATAAATCCGCCGTAGAAAGCCCGTAATTGTGAATTCCCACCCGTTCCTCTATTTCTATTAATTTCTAAAATTTTTTAAAATTTAATAATAAATATGTATTTTACTATTTATCAATTTTTATAGAAAAATTCATCATATTTATTAATTATATGGCGATTAGAAATACAACCGTCTAGAAAGGAACTTTCTACGGCGGTTAGAAATAAAACCGCCGTAGAAAGTCCATTTTGTAGTAGTGCAAGCTCTCTCTCATTGTGAAATTCTCAAGGGGCCGTCCAAAACTAGATGATCTTCGAGCAGACCTTTTAACGGTAGGTTTAACCGGCAGTTTCCATATTGGGAGAATCGATCCTCGTCAAGTGTTGATACGTTTTAAACAATCGGAAGACTATAATCGGGTTTTTCTAAAGGGGGTGTGGAATTTCGGATCCTATGCCCTTCGAATTGTGAAGTGGACGCCAAATTTCAACCTACGCGCTGAATCTTCAATTGTTCCTGTTTGGGTCTCGCTGCCACAATTGCCATTTCAGCTCTACAACGAATGGTCACTACTTTCAATCGGGAACATGTTCGAGATGTCGCTGCAGACAAATTTTGCGGCACCAAATCTGGCTAGGCCATCCGAAGCTCGAGTTTGCATTGAAATTGATCTCCTGAACCCCTTGCCCGATTTTGTTTATCTCAAATCCCGCGGGGTGGGTTTTCTCCAAAAATTGGTGTTTGAGAAAGTGCCTTCATACTGTTGCAGTTGTTGGAAGGTTGGGCACCCTACAGAGTCATGCCGAAAGGATAAACCACCACCTCTTCTAGTAAAGCAATGGAAACCAAAGCAGGGAGACAAACAAGACCCCCCACCACCGCCTCCCAAAAACAAGGGGAAAATGAAACTTCCTGGTCAGGACAACCCGATTGTGCATGCACAATCGGGGAACCCCAGATCTTCATCCCCAATCATGGAATATGATTTTAGGAGTGACATTGAGGTTGTGTTCGAGGAACAACCTCCACAAGCTCAACACCCAATTTTGATGGAAAACCCCTTAATCATGTCAGCCTGAGTTCAAGTTGCCCAAGTGGAAAGCCCTTTGGCTGCAACGTCGCTAGAACAGCAATTAATTGCCCAGGTGAGCAGCCCTTTGGCTGCAGCACCTCCAGAACAACCAACAGATCATGCTACTGCCCATCTGGTTGATTTTCCCACACAATCTCTAGAGCATCCACCTCTCGAACTTACACAGGGTGCCCTTTTTGTTGCCCTCCAGCAAGTCGCAATGGATTTAGCTCCTTCAGTTAATGACTATCCAACACCAATTTCTTCCAACTTGCCTACCAAAAACTGTACTAGTCTAGCTAAGAAATGGCACTTCCCTCAAAAGTCTACTCTGGCCGCTCCCTTGTGGTCAGAGGTTTTACAAGGAGCCCTTGACAAGAATAATTTACCAAAGGAACACCGGTCTACCCTTGTCCCAAAGCTAACCCCCCTGAACAATATTTTCACTCCAATTGCCGCTCATAGGCTCCCTATGGATGCACAACTCTTATCCACACTGCCTGCCAAGCCACATATTCCAGCTGCAATGTCCCTGCCTCAATCGTCGAAGGACCAACGGGTTACTCACAGTCAATATGGAGGACAGTCACATCGACGAGAAGAAGACGGTGAATATGGAGACTGGGAAACAGACAATGGAGACGACATTGAAGAATCGGATAAGGAAGAACGATATATTCTAGGTCCAACAAAGTATGATTTACCAGAGCGCACATATTTAGACAATCAACTAAGGAGGCAGAAAAAAGTATATTACTCACAATACAAATAAGGGTTCATTACAGAATACCACCCTGTGATTTGCGAAAGTACAGGATGAAATCCCAATTATCACTAGCAACCTAAGAGGGAGAGATGGTGAATTAGGTTCTTTGACCTTTTAAAAATTTCTTTTACAAAGAAGATCAACTTTGAAAAACTATTTTCAAAGACAAGTTTTAAAACACTTTAAAACTAGATTTCTAAGTGGGTGTGTGATTAGTGAATTACAAAACTAGGAAGCAATTAAACAAGCAAAACAAGAACACACCAAATTTATAGTGGTTGGGATTCCCTTTGAATCCTACTCCACTTCCCATGTTCTACAACTTGAGATTTCTAATCAACTAGGAAACACTTAAAAGACTGTTTCAATCCCTTACAATTGCTCAAGATTAATCTCTTCATCTCAAGTCTTTTCTATTGCCTAATCTAATTCTAGACTAGGAGTCCCTTGCTTAATCTAGCTCTAGATTAAGACTCATTTGCCTAAGGTTAGCAATTGGATCTTTTGCCCTATCCTTCTTCAAGGATTTGAGGTCTTACTTAAGACTTCTCTTGCCTAGACCAAAGAACTTTTGCTCAATCAACCTCTTGATCAAGACTTTAACAAATGCCTAACTTAGCTCTAATCTAGGATCTCTACCCTTTGCCTCATCCAAACTCTTGGATAGGACTTTAACCTAAATTTTTTGGACTTGTTCAATTGCCCAAATTCAACCTTTTGAGTTGGGTCTCTCCTTCTGTTCTTGCTCCCCTTTTCTTCTTGCCGAACTCTTTATTCAAGAGTTTTGGACTTTGCCTAATACAATTTGCCTACACTCAAACTCTTGAGTTAGGACTTTTCTAAATGTGTTTACAAAGCTCTACAATGGAGTTTACAATGACAAACAATAAATGGGCACAAATGTCTCTTTTTAATCCTAACTCAACTAGCTAATTTTACATGTAAAATGTATGAAATATGGCTTTTGAATGTTTCTTGAGTGTAGGATATGTTGGGGGATGATTACTGATGATTGAGAGGCTTGGACGCATTTTATAGAGGTGGAAGAATGCTTTTGAAAAGCTTCCAAAGGTTAGGAACGGCTATATTTGCGTTCTGAAATTTTGTTGTGAATAGTATTTCAAATTCCGAACTGCTCACCGAAGTTGATTTCGGATTCCGAACTGCTTGCCAAACTGCTCACCGAAGTCCTGCTTTCAGTTCTTTTTGTTTTTTTTTCAAGAGCTTCGAACTCGAGAGGGTGTCGAGGCTTGGAGTCGAAGAATCGATACCCTGTCTACACTCGAGTTAGAAGCTTTCTTGTTTTACTTGCCGTTTCTTTGTTTGAATTCCGTTTTCTTTGCCATTTTTTGCATTGGTCTTCTTTTGAACTTTTCTTCATTTTTCTTAGACTTTGAGACTGACTTTGAACTTTGATTTGTTGCACATTTTCTACATCTTTTCTACAAATGACTTTAAGTGCAAAGCATTAACTAAAATCATATATTTGTATTCTTATAATCAAAACTAAGATTAAGACATAAGTCTAACAAAGGATAACCCCCTATGGTTTAAAAAGCTACGCAAAATCCACCTGTGCTTTCCAAAATGGTGTACAGTGGACGGATTCCGTCAGTACTAACGGTCAAACCCAAAAAGTCAACTCTTTTTCTTAACTTTTGTCATAAAATGACAAAAATACCCTTACTAACAGAATAAGGTTTTTTTTGGCTTTTTCTTAAATTTTCTTTTTCTTATTTTCAATTAATTAAGGCTTAAAAACTGATTGACTTTATAAAAATTTAGAATTTTAATTTATTTGATGTATTTATTATTCTTTCTATAATTTCTTGGTTTTTTTTTTCCTTTTCTTGATTTTTAACTTTTCCCCTCATACATTTCCGATATCTTCTTTTTCTTTACAAAAAAATTGAATTAATTTATTATTATTATTACTTTGCATAATTTCTTCATTGCCATATTTTCTTCTTTTCCTTTTCTAAATTTCAAAGTTTTAATTTATATATTAAAATACTTTCCATAATTTCTTAATTTCCTTCTTTTCTTATATCAAATCACATTTTTCCATTTTTAATAATTTCCTTTTTAATTGAGATATTTACTTCCTTCCATAATTAATTACCACCGTCGGTCGGCAGTGGCACCACCTCTGAAGGACAAAAAAATCAGCCTGTAAAGAAAAAAAAAAGAAAAAAAAATCCTAATTCCACAATTCTAATTAATCCAATCCAATTCCTAAACAACAACAACAACAACAACCCAAAATCGCAACGAGAAAAATCTAATTTCTCTAATTCTTGTCCCGTTGAGCTGAGAACGAACACGAACGTTCACGAACAAGCTCGGGATCGACTCGTTAAAAGCTCGGTTCGAGATCGTTTATTTATTAATAAACGAACACGAACAAAATTTTAGGCTCGATTAATAAACGAACAATAAATGAACAAAAGGGAGCTCGGCTCGATTATGTTCGTAAACAGCTCGATAAGAAAAAAACAATTTTTAAGAAGGATAAAATACATATATAATTTATCATTCATACATATAACATGAAAATAAATTTGGTGCAGTGGTAAGACATCAAAAGAAGAAACAAGGGAACTAGGGTTCGAATTTTCACAAGGCCAAATTTATTTTATTTTACAATTTTGAGGTGAATTTCACCCAATCTTACATCGGAAATGAACAATTTTGAGGTGAACACCCAATCTTACATCAGAAATGAACAATTTTGAGGTGAATTTCACCCAATCTCACATCGGAAATGAGAGAAGATTTGGGAGGAAAATTCCTTATAAATAGATGAGTATGACACTTAGGGCTGAAAACGAAAATGAACAAGCTCGGCTCGGCTCGATTAATAAATAAACGAACACGAACACGTCAAAGCCCAGCTCGATTAATAAATAAACGAACATGAATAAGATTTTAAGCTCGATAAATAAATGAACAATAAATGAACACGTCAAAGCTCAGCTCGACTCGGCTTGTTATCAGCTGCATATCCCAAAATTTATCTTCTCAAGAAAGTCGGGGAAAAAAAAAGAAAAAAAAAATAGCGACATGCAACCACCGCTGTCCACACCTTCTCCAATCCTCCATCACCGACTGCTCTCCGCCATTCTTGGTTGTGACGTCTCCAGATCCTTTCAAACCCAGAAGAGGGAACTTAAATTCAGGATCTCTTTAATCTTGATAGGGTTTTTTTTCCACAACAACCGCCGCCCAAACTGGCCTCCTTGCAGAGATTTGTTTCCACCACCACCGTTGCCCAAACTGGGTCCAGAGCAAAAAATTCCTCATCCAAAAAACTCACCCATAAAAAACGCACCTTAACCTCTAATCACGAGCGAATCCGATGAAACTGATTCACCCCGCTCTTGACCGGAACCGACGATTGCCGGTATGGTTGTTTTTTCGCCATCATAATAGAGAGAAGGGGAATAGAGATGGAGGTGAAGGTGATGGAGATGGTGGGGAAGGGGAGAGGCCGGTGTGAAGGGGAAGACGATGGAGATGGAGGGGAATGGGAGGGAAGCGTGCAGGAGATGAACAGGGGAGGGCGGCGGACACAAGAGAGAGAGAAGGGGAATAGATTAGATAGTTTAGGGTTAAGGGTTGGAAATAGAATAATATTAAGATAGGTAAAAGAAAGTGATGTGCATAAAATTGAAATTCCCATTGGGCCTAGCCCAATGAATTAAAACAAAGGAACAGTAAAGGATAAAAGAAGCCCTGATCCATGTTCAGGTCGGAAAAATCATACACAGAGTCTCTATCACAAATTTAGGTCGGTCATGAAAGCTTAGATCGGTCATGAAGACTGAACAAGAAAACTCATTAAAGCTTGGGTCGGAAAACATTATACACCAACTTGGAAATCTTAGATCGGTAGACCTTATATCCCAGATCGGTAATATTGGTTTAGGAAAAGTATAATTCTACTCAAGAAGCCCAGGTCGGTAAAAGCTTAGAGAAGTTAGATCAGTCGACAGTGTTAAAGCTCAGGTCGGTAAGTAACTAAAACACAGGAAAGCTCAGGTCGGTAAAGAGTAAACCGGTCTGAGATAAAGATAATATTGTCAAAACAGTTAGACATCATGGTAGGACCACAAATTTAATATATATGCAGGAACAATGATGACAAAGGAGCCATGTTAAAGCCATTATTCCGGGAACGGCAAAAACCATCATTGCAAAAAGAATAAGTGGGAGCGTATGTCTTCATGACCCAACGGAACCATCAAGAGTAAGCTTATAAATACTCAGGCACAAGCCTCATTCAAGTAAGTTCCAATAAGCAATTTCTGGCAATTCTCACAAGCACTTCTTAAGCTATTCTCTCTCATTTACAATTTCTCTGAAAGCTCTTGTTCATTATTATTCTTCTCTTACATATTACTGACTTGATCGTCGGAGCCTATACAGGGGGGAAAGCCCCGCTCCTTCTCTTGATTAATCATCAGTTGGTCTACGGAGCAGTGCAAAATCATCAAGCTTTATCTCCTTTGCAGCATTTTCTCCGATCCAGGCTACTTAGCTCATCCTCCAATTTGTTCATCCAAAGTTGGGCCATTTTGTTCCTCATTTCCTTCAAAGCTTCATTTGGATTGGGCTATTGCTGTCTTCAAGAATTCATTGGGCCGCGAAGACGCATCACTTCAACAGTGTAATTTTTGCGTCACATCAGAAAGTATAAAAGGAAAAATAATAAAATGACAAAAATACTCTTTTAACCGTTAGTAGTGACGGAATCCGTCCACTTTACACAATTTTGGAAAGTACAGGAGAGTTTTGCGCAATTTTTTAATTTATAAGGGGTCATCTTATAATTTTACAAATTACAGGGGAGTTATTCGTAATTAACCCTATAAATAAATAGCTTTGGAGGGCAAAAAAGTAGTAAGGTTTGGAATGACGAAAATCCTCTCCATCTCAGAATTAGTGGAGCGGTCCGCTCAAAATAGTGTCCCTTCCACTAACTTTTCTCAAAGTTAAAAGCAAGCATGGGATATTGGCAAAAAAAAAAAAAAAAAAAAAAAAAAAACAAGTAGTTATCCAAAGGGAGCAACTAAATGGACCAATTGTTATAGTCTCGACGCCGACCGAGGTGCGTGAGTAGAATTCCATGTCAATTGTTATAGTCTCGACGCCGACTGAAGTGCGTGAGTGGAATTTCATGTCAGTGTCTTGGTCCAATTTACTTTCAATGCCCTGTCAAATAAGTAAAATATTCTTTTCTCTCTTTCTCTTTTTTCTCCCACATTTACTCTCACTCGCATTTATCTTCTCTCTTCACTCCTTTTTTCCTCTTGCGATTGCTTCTCCTTCTCTTTCTTTCTTCTTCGCTTCTTCTTCTCTTTCTTTCTTCTATGCTTCTTCTTCTCTACTTCATCTTTCACGCAACACTTTATAATCTCTTCCACTGCATTTTTATTTTTCCCTCTTTTATTGTTTGTAATTTGTTTTTTTTTTCTTTTCATTTTTGGCCATTTTGATACACACATTGTATCAAATGTTTACTTTAAATGAACCATTTTAATACAGGAATTGTAATAAAAGTTTATTTTAAGTGTATTATTTTAATATACTCCTTGTAACAAACATTTATTTTAAGTGTATCATTCTAATACTCATTGTAACAAACGTTTTTCTTTAAGTGTACTATTTTAATACACTCATTGTAACAAACGTTACCATTTTAATACACTCATTGTAACAAACGTTATCATTTTAATACACTCATTGAAACAAACGTTTACTTTATGTGTACTATTTTAATACACTCATTGTAACAAACATTACCATTTTAATACACTCATTGTAACAAACGTTTACTTTAAGTGTACCATTTTAATACACTCAATGTTCAAATTTCAAGATAAATCTAATCTATTTCATTAATTAGAATAAAAAAACAATGTCTATCCTTTCTGATATTTCTTCCTTTTCTTTCTCCTAATTTCACTCTCTACTTTCTCCTCCATTCCTACGTTTTCTTCACTTTCTTTGTGGGATGTATTATTTTTCTTTTTTACAAATCTAAACCAAGAAAAGAAGCGGAATATATGAAATAATGTCTGAAAGAGAAGCTGCACACAGAAGAGAAGAAGAGGCTAAGGCCTTGCATGAAGCTAAAGAAAAAGCGAAATTTGAGAACGCGTTGGTTGGAAATTCATATCAATACCAGAAATTTGCTTGGGAAGATATTGAATCCGCGACATCATCATTCTCCGAGGATCTCAGAATTGGGATGGGAGCCTGTATACAGGTGCAGTTTGCATCATACTACTGCTGCTGTAAATGTTCTGCATTCCAAGGATGCTTACATAACAAAGCAATTTCAGAGGAGCTATGTGTTTATGAGAAAATTTATGAATAGAATAGTAATATTTCATGTCTACTATTTTGGGTTTTGCTGGTTCTACCGGCGGACAGAAAAGATGATGAGAGAGAAAAATAAAAATGGAAAGTGAGTGGCTTGTTTACACGCTTTACTTATGTGAATTTCCACTCACAATGGCAAAAATTGAACCCAAAATGGTGGGCCCCTTTCAGGACCTTCGGGACCTGAAACTCATCTGTCCATTTAGTATTTCCCCTATCCAAAGCAGTGCAAGGAAGGTGGAGTGTACAGAGGGATCTCCTTAATGTTTTACGAATCAGCATTATCATGGAGCGGTTCACTAGCATCAGATTTAGCTCAGGTTTTAAAAAATTTGGTAAAATTGTAATTTTGGTCCCTTAATTATATCTTCATTACGCTTTCAGTCCTCATAATTATTAAAACTTGCACTTTCAGTCCCCTAACTATCTCTCTTTCGCAGGTTTAGTCCCTTTTACCGGCTAGTTACCGTTTGACTGAAAGAGTCAACGGTAATTTGAACTTTTTTGAAAATTTAAAAACTACTTGGGCCAAAACATAATAATTATAAAGTTAAAAATAAACGGGAAATTTGGTTTTACTAAATTACATCTTACGGGGTTGGCTTATCTTCAACCCGTCCATGGAGGATGGGATCAGCCTTAATTCACGTCTGCTTATCTTCACCCTGTCCGTGGAGGACGGGGTCAGCCTTAATTCACGTCGTCGTTGATCTAATATCCAATAGTGTCATCTTTACATCTTAACATGCGTCATTTGTGCCACCTATCGCGCATTCGTGAATCTAGATTTCAGGTCTTCCACGGGTGACGTCGGCCCCTTAGGTCGTCCACGGATGAGGGTCTCAGGTTGTCCACAAAAAATAATCTGAATTTTTTAAATATTTCATTTTGACCCCAAGAAACCGGTAACCTGTTAGCTTGCAGGTAAGAGGACCAAACCTGCGAAGGAGATATAGTTAGGGGATTGAAAGTGCGAGTTTCAATAATTAAGGGACTAAAAGTGTAACGATGGTATAATTAAGGGACCGAAACTGAGATTTTCCCTAAAAAATTTGGTCAATATACTTCTACTGCAGCTTTAATGAAAGGGTGCGCCACATCTTTTTAATTTAAAAAAAAAAAAAGTCGTGAAATTAACGTTGAAATTAAATGAGTTTTCAGTTTTTGATGCAACAAATTAATTAAAGGAGTTATTGGAAGGGAATTTAATTAATTAATTGAGATTAGATGAGATGACAACTCTCTCCTAATTCAATGCCTCCAAATAGGGCTGAGAACGAACACGAACGTTCACGAACAAGCTCGGGATCGGCTCGTTAAAAGCTCGGTTCGAGATCGTTTATTTATTAATAAACGAACATGAACAAAATTTTAAGCTCGATTAATAAACGAATAATAAATGAACAAAAGGGAGCTCGGCTCGATTACGTTCGTGAACAGCTCGATAAGAAAAAATAATTTTTACAAAAGATAAAATAGATATATAATTTATCATTCATACATATTAACATGAAATTACATTTGGTGCAGTGGTAAGACACCAACAGGGGAACCCAGAGAACCTGGGTTCGAATCCTGCACAAGCTAATTTTGTTTTAGCAGTGGAGATCCACAAGGCTCTCAGAGAGCTCGAGCCGAGCTCGAGCTCCTAAATCCTATACGAGCTCGAGCTCGAGCTCGTATCCCAGGCTCGAGCTCGAGCCCAAGATAATGAAGTCGAGCCGAGCTCGAACATGGGTGTGTTCGGGCTCGGCTCGGCTCGATATCACCCCTACCTCCAAACATCATGCACTTCGTTCCAAAGAGCATAAATCTTCAATGAGGGGCCCAATTCATTTCCCTCTGCCGATATTTGGATAAATTAGGTGTTAATTTTGTAATTTTAAAAAATACAAATGCATCCTTAAACTATTTAAAAGATCTTTCTATTTGTGTTTATTTTTTGAATAATAGTAACGATAATATCAAGTCAAATTGAAATTTAAAGTGTTCAAATTCTGATAAAATTGCAATCATGTTGAAATTTGAAGTATTCAAACTCTAAAATTGATCGTGTTCAAATTAGCAAAGATCAAATTTGTAATTATGATAAAAAATTGAAAAACATATTTTTAATTTTTGAATTTACTTAAATTGATTTGTAATTTGATTGAACCTCTATAGATGCAATTCACCCTTAATGAAAAATTAAGGAATGAATTGGAATTGAGTTGTGTTGGGTAGGTAACTCAGCACCCAACTCGGCTTCAACCAACTCGACTAACTCAGCCAACTAGGCCATCGCCACAGCCACCAAAATGCGATAGTCTCACACATGAAAGGAGGATTTTTTACTTGGTCAATTACACTTATACACTTATATTTATGATTAGAGCTAAATTGGGTGTCGTAGTTGAACCTGGGAGTTAGTCCCAATCGTAGGTCACACAAAGAATGTCAGATCACACAAAGAAGAAGGTCCAAAGCGTCCCATGGTGAAAAGGACTCTGTAACAAGTTGGAATTAAAATTGCAAAGGGTTTGGAGTGTCAACGCAGCCCCTAAGACCCACGTCAACCCAAACATCATCGTTGCCCCCGCTAGCGATACTTCCACCGTCACATGGTAGAAGAGGAAAAAGGGGAGAAGTGTTAGATCTCAATTCAATCGAGTCGAAGCAGAACAGGGCAAAAAGCCCATTTCACATTACAACTAGACTATTAATTTGCTTAACCCGTATATTCTGACCCGCAAGTTTTGTGAATTAGGAAGGAATTGGAATTGAAAACTTTGGTTCACGTAGAAATCCAAGTAGAGAAAAGTGAAAATCAAAATCTCAAGATCGATGCAGGATAACAATAACAACAACAATAACCTTCAAAATCCCATTTCAGAAACTAAATTAAGGAAACATCCTACAACATAATTAGCTTGAGTCTTAGACAAACAAACAGTTCGTACGTTGTTGAGAAGATAATGAAATAAACAAAAGAAGATCGATCTTAATTAAGGAAGAACCAGAATGAAATTAGTGTAAATCTAGAGCATTCTCAAACACTTCTCTCCCAGATGATACCACATATGAACCTCACGGATTAGAAACTTGACCTCATCATTGGTAAACACAAGGGCATCCCTATTAATACTGCCCAAAAATTTATCCTTTTCAAAACTAAATCCAATCTTGTTTGCCAAATCCTCACAGCCAACGTAGTTTCTAACCACATCTTGCTTCAAAACCTTAGCAGCCAAATCACCAATGTCCACTCTCATCCTCATCCACGATTCCCTATCTTCCTGTGCGCTATTCTTCCTCCATTGCTTCAAAGGCCGGACTTTTGATTCAATCTTCTCCCCAACAAAAAAATATCTATCACTTTTCAACATAGATTCAAGGCGAGTAAACAAAAATGGAGCGGACATGCGCTTGAGTTGAATGACTAAGCAACGATTTCTCACGTACAGCAACATTAACGTAGGATCGGCTAATGAAGATCCCTTCAAGTCCAAAACAACGACACCAGTGTCGCCAAGAACTTCTGATAGTTCTTTTATGCCGATCTCCAACATGGATTCATGGTCTACCACTCTAACCTTAACTTTTTGGCCGTATATGTCGACGTCGTACAATCCCATTTTCAGTTGATATCTCAATGGGATCATCTTTATAGAACTACTCTTTACTACTTTAATTGCTTGCTTTGGGTCTTTGACATAAAGCAGCTAGGTACGTCCATATTTATAGACTTACTTGTGCAGGCAAGATAAGGTGTATTCTTTTCAAAAGACTTTGAAACAAAAGATTACGTAAAATGACTTATATTTTGAAACCGAGTTAATGAAAGAAAAACGAAATTATAACAAGAAATTTCCCAAACTTCCTAGTAATTCTTTCCACCATCAAACTATTTAAATTCCCAACTGCCAACTGCCAACATTCAAGGGATCGGCTTGTTGGATGCCAAAAGAAAACTTGATCGACAAAACCTGCACTTTTCAAAGGACTTGTTGGAAATCTAAGTTTGAATTAATTAACGTTAGATGAGAGATGACAACTCCCCTGTAATTGAAACGCCATGCATGTCGTTCCAATTGAAATTCTTTGGAATTAGCGTTAATTCATTCGCACGGCGTTCAGTTGGAGTTGAATTGGAAGGATGGGAAATTACAAACGTATTCAATTCTTGAGAAATAAATGAACCGATTACTACTAGGATTAATTACATTTTACACCCTATATTATAATGTTTTTACTATCATCCCCTTACATTTTAAAAATTAAAGTAATACCTAGGGAGAGTTTGGTTAATCAGTGGGAATGACAATGACAATGTGTTCGATTGTAGGGGGTGGGTTTCACTCAAATATAATTATTTGTGTATGATTCTCAAAAACTCATTCCCAAATTCACCAACCAAACAACTAAATTTTCTATAATTTCATTATTTCATTGCCAAACCCATCAACCAGGCGCCCCCTTAATCTCCTTTGTGTTATCAAACAAAATAAATTCTTAAATGCCCTGTAGGCAGACAGAATGTTAGTTGTGGAAGAGTTTATGAGGGACATAAACTGGGCAAGAACGGTATACTCCCTCTGTTCCCAAAGAAGTGGCTATTATAGAAAAATCACACAAATTAAGAAAATGAGTGAATTTCTTGGGGAGTGCTACACTTACCCTGAAGGTCAATGACTCTCTCTATATGTGGCAGACACATCATCAATTAAATATGACATGGATAATATTAGTGCTGTTATGTTTATCTCTTTATTAAATGTAAGAGTCCTACTATTTCTTATTTATTTCTTGACTCTCTCTTTCTTTTCTCTTCCCTCTTAATTCTGTTTCTTCTCTTCCGTCAAAACAAAAAATTTTCTTCTGGAGAAATTCTTCCATTTGATAGTACTTGATAAGATGAGATTTTCCTCCTTTTTTTTTTTTTTAAGTAAAAAGATTATTCCACTTTTTTTTTAGTAGAAAAATGATCCCATTTTTGTTTTTAAATCCTTTTATAACTAATGCATTCTTTTTCTACAATATGTGGCCAATTTGTTGTATTATGAATAAATATTATTTAAATTTTAGAAAAATGCTTTGTAAACAAATTCATAATTCAAGGTTTAGTGGTCGAAATTAAAAGTTTATGAGCCAATTTATAATCATTAAAAAAAAAAGTTTGAATGCATTTTTACAACAATTTCTTTTATATATAGTATTTAAAAAAATACTCCTTATATCATATTACAAGAGTATAGTGATACAATCATCTATGAATCACAATGTACAAACTTAAAATATAACTCTACGTGAAACTGAGGGAGTGTTTATATACATATAATTGAACATAATACTATAATACATATTCATATAATTTTATATTTATACACAAGGCCTTGGCATGCCTTGTGCAAAATGGAGATTTGCACAAGGGCTGTAAAATCCTTTTTCAATTATAAACGGACAATACAACAGCATTAAACTCGGTACACTATATGCAATAAAATAATATGTAATACATTAGAAATTATACGCCATACACACGGCTTTATAATATAAATGTAATACTTTTGAGGTTAAACTCGATACTCATGTTTATAAAAAAAAATATCGTTCATTTCTAAAAGTAAAATAAAAAACACACGCCGGATAGTCTTGCTGACCTGATATAGGTTTTTGCGATATAAAAAAAAATAAGCCTTTAAAATAAAATATGTATAATTAATAGAATTGAACTTTGATAATAATTTCATATATTTAATATGAAACTAGAGAAATAATAAAGACAAAATATTTTTAACAATTTACATAAAAACTAATGGAAAAAGAATTTGAGAGCCCCTATGCAATGTCTCTTTCTACACAGGCTTAGGCAGACCTTGTGCATAAACATAAAATTATATGAATATGTATTGTAGTATTATTTTCAGTTAATTATAAATACTCTCTCATTTTCACTTATCCAATTATATAATGTGACTCATAAATAGTTTTATAACTATATTCTTTTAATAGGATATATGAAGTACTCTATATGTTTAATTAGAAGAGTCCACTTAGTGATATTTGTTTTGAGTAAAACAAAATAAACTCTTCTAATGGAACTGAGATAATATTTTTTTTATATATTATATATGAAATTTCATTTTAAAAAGGTATCCAAACCTTTTCTTTTGTGGTTATAAAATTGGCTCATGAACTTTTAATTACCTTGAACTATGAATTTGTGGACGAAGCATTTTCTAAATTTAAATATATATTTATTTACAGTACAAGGAAATGACCACATATTATAATTTTGTTGTAGCAAAAGAATGCATTAGTTATAGAATGATTTAAAAAAAAAAAAAGGGATACTTTTTTTACTAAATAAAAGTGGAATAATTTTTTTACTTAAAAAAAAAAAAAAAGGAGGAAATGTCATCTTGACGGAAGAATTTCTCCAGGAAGAAAATAATTTGTTTGGATGGAAGAAAGAGAGGAAAATGAATTAAGAAGGAAGAGAGAAGAAAGAGAGAATTAAGAAATAAATAAGAAAGAGAAATAGTAGGCTATGAACTAGGGGTGAGCAAATACCTGCGGGGCGGGTCGACCCGCGGGTAAGAACCGGACCCGAACCGAAATTAACTCTATTTTTCGGGTCGGTTTGGTTCCACACCCCAAACTTTCGGGACAATTTCGGGACGGGGCGGAGAAGTTCAAAACACAGTGACCCGTCGGCGAGTCATAACCTAGCCTTCCTTTTCTTCTCCTTCGTTCGTCCCACTGTCGAGACTTCCGCCGGAGCCACCCTTATCAACCGCCGCCGGCAGTCTTCCTCGTCACCATCGAAGGCTTCCGCCGGAGCCGCCCTTAACACGGGTTAGAGCAATTAGTGTTGCTCTTTGGATGCAAAGCTCGCTCTTTTGAAACCTCTCTCAGTCTAGTCAGTGGCGCCGTCTCTGTCGTCTCTCTCACTCTCCTTTCTCGGATCTGCTCTGAAGCTCCTAAATCCCGCCTATCGGTAACTAAACCCTTCTCTTCATCTGGGCTCTTTTATTTTTTTATCCACAAATCAAAATTTCTTTTTCTCCTCTCCTTCTTACTCCAGTACCCCAACGATGGCTACAGCGTCGACGGCGGCAGAGTACCGCTAAACTTGTGACCTTCATCATCGTTCATCGACAACTGCAAGATCGATAAAGAATCAATCAATTTCGCCATTGAAGTTCCTTTGGTCCGACTGTTCTGTCCTTTAGGTTAAAAAGTTTATCCGATTGAAAATTCATAACTCAAACCAAGCTCTGGCTTTGGCTCGGCTTCGCTTAAAGGAGAAAACAAAGGTTTGTTTGATTCCTAATTTGCTATACCCTATTTAATAATTTGGAGTTTTAAGTTTGAATTGAGAATAAAACGTATGTGTTGTGTTTTTTTATTTTTGTATTTTGTTTTTGGGGCTTGAAGTGTTTGATGGATGACTGTACGCTCCCCCCTTTTTTTTTTTTTTCCCAATTCTTTTTAGTTGTATTAATGCAGTTAAAATAGGTTGTAAGATAAATTTGAAAGCATATTTATGCTTGTTCTTGATGGAATATCGACTTTCATGTGACTCATGGCAATAGAAAGCTTCTTCACTTTTCATATGCATTTTTTTGTGTTTTCTTTTATCTGTTGTATGCTGTGGAATTTTTTGTTGTTTGGTAGGTAGAATTGTTGAAGATTTGGCTTTCTTGAATCTTACCTTAGCCTATTGGATTGCTGTGACAAATTGTTGTCAACATGTCTATGATAGTCAATGTTGAATGAAAGATTAAATGTATTGGTGTGTATTGAAATGGATATTTTAGAAAATCTTAATATAAATACATATAGATGATCTAGAAAAGTTCGAAGAAGACATTTATAAATGACTATATTTAAGACCCTTTTTAACTCCTAGCTGATCCTCTCAAACTTGTGTCGTTGTGAATCACTTAGTTTAAGGAATGCTGATCTGAGGTGGTCGTGGCGATCCCCAGGGCCAACTTCTGAAGAGCCTCACATTCTTCTTCCCTGCACATTGGTAGCATCATTAGTTCTGTCAGAATGGTTAAAACTGCTGCATCTCATTAACACAATTTTTTGTTTCTGTTCTATTGACCTGCCACAATTTGTGTAATTATAATTTGCTGTTGAAACCCTGTATCTTATTCATGCAAATTCAGCAACTATGTAATGACTTGATTGTGATTTCCTTAATAATGTTTGATTTGAAATTAGGTTTGACATGCCTGCCCCAACTATCACTCCTGAGTTGAAGAAAGATCTCCAGCTCTTAAAGGTGACTGACTATTTTCACCTATGCTACAGCTCTCTCTCTCTCTCTCTCTCTCTCTTGGTTATTTAAGTTTACTTCTCTTGATGTCTGGTATCAGCTGTAATATATTTGGTTCTTACTTCAGTGAACCAGTACTGAAGTAAGAATCAAATATATTAACTTAAAGAACCAGTTAGTGCTCTTTTGCTATATGCTCATAATCTGTTCAGTGAATTTCTTGATCAAAAGTCTATCCTTTTTTAGCTTTAGCTGGAGTGAAAGTGGCTTCTCATGCACGTGATTGTCTGATGGATATCTTTTTCTTGCTTTTTACCTTTATTCGTCTATGGATAAGAGGATGTGGAGTTGGGAAAGATTCCCACTTTTATAGCTTGTAGAAGCTATGGTTGTTCTATATCTTTTCCCACTGAGTTATTATTTCATTCTGTCTTCATTTCTGTACGCAACTTTGTGTTGGATCAATTCTAGTTTAAGCTTTTAGATTAATTAAACATTTTAGTATAATGGAATTTTTAAGTATCAGTGATGGATAGTGTTTTAATGTTGGTGTTTTCTCGGAAGAGATCTGTGTTGTGATATGCTTGATTAGCAGGTGAGCTAGGTATTGGTTATAGAAAAAACTTCTCAACCTAATGCACTTCTGAACTGTAAATTTTCTGGGCGTCAGTTTTGTAAAGTTAAATCCTTTTGCTAGCTAACTTCACTTTCTGACTTTATTTCCCCCGGTCATATTTGTGTTACTTTTTACTAGAGCATCACCAGACATCATACTGGTACAGCTATTGGATATTATTGCAGTAGTTTGGAATTAGTTGCAGCTGAAAATAACCATTAAAGTAATGCAGAGTTTGGTGGTTGTAGTGTCTTGCACTGAAATGAAAGTAATGAATGTTTACTCATTATGATTGGTTAATTCACGTAGTTTGCTACCTATCGGCAACTAAGGAAATTTGCTTGTGGTTTCAGTTAAGGAGTGCATTGGATCCCAAGAGACATTACAAGAAAGGTGACTCAAGATCGAAATCTCTTCCCAAGTACTTTCAGGCAAGTTCCTAAATGACCATCCTTTACCGTTTTGTGCTTAGCCTTTACTAATTGGTTCTTATCTTGCATGCTGGTGCGCAATTATATAGTGAGTGACTGTGTTCACGCTTTAATAACTCTATTGCTTGACATCCTGTATGCTGTAAAAGTGAAATTACTTGCTGATTGAAAAAAAAAAAAAAAAAGAGTAAAATTGGTTTGGGGTTACATTTCATCAAGAGGGGTTTGTGGTAGAGTCTGCTTCAGAGTACTATACAGGCCGACTTACTAAGAAGGAGAGGAAGGCTACCTTTGCTGATGAGCTGCTCTCTGATGCCAACCTTGCACAGTACAGGTATTGGTCTAAAATTCAGATTCACCAAGGATAGTGGAGTCCTATGTCCTACGTGAACTATGAAAATCAGAATCAACTTTTTTTCGTATGTTTATCTTCCTGTATGGGTTACTTCTCACAAGTTTCTGTAAAAAAGTTCTGTGGATTTACATATGAGACAAACTCATTTTTTATGCTGTGCTTATCCCATATCTGATAAAGCTACTGTTATTTCTAAAGCTGAGCTGATTTATGAGTATGTACATGCTAAAGACAATTAGGATTATATATTATGTCAGTTGTTATTTTCCTATCTGTTAAGAGCTCAGTAACTTGGCCAGCATCAGTTAAGAGCTCAGTAACTTGATTGGAAATTATATTTGGTAGACAAGGATGACAAGCCTTTGATCTGGGACTTTTGGCTTCCTGTTTTGCTTGATAATCTGAATTCCTTATTAATGTTTTCAGCTAATGTTTCATTACTTTTAGTGAAACTCGAATAATAGTAGAAAAGTTAACCTCTGTAATTTCTTGATTCAAGAAGAATTTGAGGAACATGCTGAGAAAGCTAAGACCCTACCTGAGAGTATCAGCAACAAAAACAAGCTTATTTTGTATGGACTTTACAAGTAGGCCACAGTTGGACCTATGAACACAAGTTAGTGCCTCACCTGCTCATTTTTAACTATGCTCTCAACCTACAATAGTTTTAATATTTTTTTGTTTGCTTGGCTTTAACCTGGCAGGCCGTCCTGGCATCTTCAACCAGAGGGAACTGGCATTGGGAATTCAATCTGAAGTATGGGCCTTATTAGTAATGTATAGTAAGAGTTTAGCATATTATTGTATGCTCTAAAGTATATCATCACCACAAATGAGGCAAAAAAGAAATGATGCCTGATTAGCAGCATTCTTTGTTGTTGCCGGAGGCTTCTCTCTTTTGGTGTCCCCAGGAGGAGTATTTTAGGTAGGCAATTGTTTTTAGGTTCTCTTTAAGCAGTTTCTTTCCTTTTTCCTTTTGAATTGATGAGAAAGAATGTATCCTTTTTCATTGAGGTGCCTGATTTTGTTATAAAAATAAGAGAAATTTAATAAATCAAATAAAATGTGTTCTATTCATACATTTAGGAAGTACAATTTGGAGGGGAAGGAACCAAAAAAAAAAAAAAAAAAAAAAATCGACCCGGCCCAGAAACCCGACCCGACCCGACCAACCGGGTCGGGTCTGAATATGACCCGGACCCGACCGGGTCGGTCCGGGTCGGGTCGGGTCGGGTAACAGTGATTGCTCACCCCTATGAACTCTTACATTTAATGAAGAGATAAACATAGCAGCACTAATGTTATCCATGTCATATTTCTTATTTATTTAATTACTGATGTGTCACTACTACAAAATGACTTTCTACGGCGGTGCTTTAACGGCGGAAAGACCAAAATCGCTATTAAAAAGAAAGTACGGACTTTCTACGGCGGTTTTTGATAACCGCCGTAGAAAGTCACCTTTTTACGGCGGTTTTCTAAAACCGCCGTAAAAAGGGTACTTTCTACGGCGGTTAGAAATAAAACCGCCGTAGAAAGTCCACCTTTTACGGCAGTTTTTGAAAACCGACGTAGAAAGTAGGGACTTTCTACGGCGATTTCAAAAACCGCCGTAAAAAGGGGTACTTTCTACTGCGGTTTTCAAAAATCTCCGTAAAAAGGGGACTTTCTACGACGGTTTTATTTCTAACCGCGGTAGAAAGTACCTTTCTAGACGGTTGTATTTCTAATCGCCATATAATTAATAAATATGATGAATTTTTCTATAAAAATTGATAAATAGTAAAATACATATTTATTATTTTATTTAAAAAAATTTGGGGGTTAATTTACAAAAATAGAAAAACTAAAAATCAATAGGAACAGAGGAACGGGCGGAAATTCATAATTACGGGCTTTCTACGGCGGATTTATTAAAACCGCCGTAGAAATGGACTTTCTACGGCGGTTGTAATTGAAACCGCCATAGAAAGTAACTTTCTATGGCGGGTTTCAATTACAACAGCCATAGAAAGTTACTTCTATGGCGGTTTTAATAAAAACCGCCATAGAAACTTGATTTTGTTTGAATTTTAAGGGTTTTCCCTTTGTTTTCATCTCCAACCGGCCGTGGCTTCCCCCTGTTTCCATCTCCAGCAAACCGAAGCATTCTCTCGTTGCCGATGCCCATCCTCTTTCCGTTGGTTTTTTCTCCTGTCTTCCCCCGAAGTCGTTCTTCCGGTAGCGTTGATAACAAGATCCGCTGTCACCCAACTCCAGATATGGTTTCTTAATCGGCCATCACCCACCACTTGGAATTAATCCCCCATCATAATTTCACCACAATCGGTCCTTGTTGTGGGCTTCAAATCATAAAAAAAGTAATATAGAATAGTTTTAACTTTATTTAAGCATCACAAATTTTATTGTTACTTGATTATTGTGATTGGCCTAGGGTTTATTATTAGTGTTAAATTCGGGTTTGGTGAGATGATGAATGATTAAATTCGGGTTTGATTAGTGTTCTATCGGTGATTATTGTATTGTTGTTACTGTTAATGATTAAATTAATTAGAATTTGATGGATGCACTTAAAAATTTTGTGAAGTTTAGTGGTTGTTCGGTTTATTAGCATGGAAGTTTTTGATATATATATTTTGAATAAAGTTGAAATATATATAGATATAGATATATATCAAAACCTTTCTAAGGCTGTTCCTGTTGTTTTTGATATATATTTTTTGAATGTAGAGAAAAAAAATGAAATATTAAATTTTTTTAATACAAATTTGGTACTTTCTACGGCTGAGCGAACCGCCGTAGAAAGTTAACTTTCTACGGCGGTTCCTAAGCGAACCACCGTAGAAAGTTCGGACTTTCTACGGCGGTTTTGAAAAAAACCGCCGTAGAAAGTCCATAAACTTTCTACGGCTGCCGGATAGATGGCGGTTCAAAAATGCCAAAAATCGCCGTTAAAAGCCCTAAAAAACCGCCATTAAAAGTCATTTTTGTAGTAGTGTGTCTGCCACATAGGGAGAGGGTCACTGACTCTCAGGATAAGTGAAGATTTTTCCAAATTTGTTCTTTTACCACTATTTATATTTTCTTATTTAACTACATTTTAAATGGGAATGTGTGTGCATTTAAAATGATATTGTAATTAATATCATTAAATGAGAATAATTAAATGAGGTAATATTGGAACTTCGTAAATCTTTTGTTTTGAAATGTGTAAATGGACAATTATTTAGGAACAAAATTTTCTTTCTCTATAATGGCAACTTATTGGTAACGGAGGAAGGGGGGGTATGTGAATTGATAAAAGAGTGGTGTTGGGCTGGCTGACAGATTATTATATGATTAATACTGCATAGATTAGGGACATTATGGTTATTTTTTGTTTATTTTGTAATTGTTGTACCTTACAATAACGCATTATACATTTGTTTAAGTGTATTGTTTAAATGAGACAGGGAAGAATAGTTTTGAAAAATAGAGGAGGGTCAACACTTCTATTATTCTATATATACACTACAGAGTATAGTCATACATACCAATTGATCACCCTTCATCATGTCAGGGAATATGGCTGCCAGCGCTGTTGTAGTGGGCGGCGCCTCTTATGAGACAGAGCCGGATGCAGATTTCACGACAGTCAACATCGACAACGGAGAGATGCACAGTCGCCTTGCACACACTTGCTTATGTTATATCAATTCCACCCCTGATCATATGCAGATGCAGATTTGTGCGTACTACCCCTCCACCATCGTCGTCTTGTTCCCCGGACTCCGTCAACTAGCACTCAAAACTCTATGAGAGATGGGCCTCACAGTCGCGGAGATCACTCAGGCAACACTCGCTGAGAACGCCGAAGGAGGCTTAACCGAGCGGTGATCGATATAGCAGAGCTCCGCTGTAAGGAAATTCTGTTCTGTGATAGTTTATTTACCAAAGAATCATTCATCCATTAAGAGAACTTTTTTGTTTTTTTACCCTTGCATCGAACTTATGGTCTCAAGGTTACAAGTTTCTATTGAAGATTCTTTTGTAGTTTATAGTATAAAAACGAAGTAATATATTTGGGAAATAATCATGCAAAATAAAGGAGGTTCTGCACGATACGACGTGCGAGTTGCACGACTCCTCGCTCGAACTCCAGTAGCAACTAAGAGATGCAACTCTTTGATTTCTTCTGAAAGATGCGTCTTTTGGTTGAAGTGTTACATCCTAACAGATGAATGGATGATTGCATCTATTCGTAGGCTGATCGTATCCCATGGTTGCAACCTTTCAACTCTATTAATAAAGGATGAATGGCCAGAGATTAAATCAACTAATTTTCATCTCCTTTCTTGTCTAAACAATCAAAGAATCTGCAACTTTGTTGTTTACGATCAATCTACATTATCCTAGAAGTGATTTTGCCGTATTCCTTGTTAGCAAGAATAGTGGGGGCATTAAACACTTTTAAGGAAAGTGTGTTCTACAAAACTTAGATTGCTTTCTTACTTTTATTCTATCTATATACAGATTTTTCTTCTTCTTGTTTCTTAAGTTTTGGAGATCCCTGCTTATTATCTTCAATATTAAAGTGTTTAATATTCTGCAATGATTATGGAGACTACATAAGAGACAACCATGAAAGTCATGAACCAAGACTTTGTGAAACTCGATAGGCTCGATGGAATGGGAACAAACTTCAATCGCTAGAAGGACAAACTCATATTCTTCTTGACAGCATTGAAGGTCATCTATATTCTTGATTCGGATCTTACTCCCATTCCTCCCCCTGTTGATACCGATACTAAAGAAATCCGGAGGCAGCCAAGGCAGTTAAATGAAGATGAGGTGCTTTGTCGTGGGCACATTCTCAACAATGTGTCCGATAATATTTATGACATGTTTACAAATGAAAGAGATCCAAGGGTGATCTGGGCTAGATTGGAGCATGAATATGCAATTCAAAAGCAAGGCTCAGATAAGTTTTTAATTAAAAAGTTTTTAAATTTCAAGTTTGTGAATAACACTCCTCCTCTTGATCAAATTCACAATCTTCAAGTGATAGTTTCAAAAAAAAGAGACAATGGGATCGAACTTTCTGAACCATTCCAAATTGGAGTAATTATTTCAAAATTGCCTTCTACTTGGAAAGCTTACCAAAAGAAGATGTTACACACTTCTGAAGTTCTAACTTTGCCTAGTTTATTGAAGCATCTAAGAATTGAGGAGGGAACAAGGATGAACCTAAAGCAAGTGATCCTAAAGTGAATGCGGTGGAGGAAAATAAGCCATCAAACAACTATAGGAAGAAGCCAAATTTTTCTGCGGCAAATGACAACAAGAAGAAGAACAGGACTTACTATAATTGTGGCAAAAAAGGCCACTACAAAGCATAATGTAGGTCCAAGAAGCAAAAGGGGAATATCTCAAATCCCCTAAGCACCAATCTTGTTGATGATTGTGCAGATGTTGTAGCCATGTTATCCCTAGGGATGGTGACTGAGTTACACATGGCCACTCCTTCAAACAACAAAGATTGGTTCTATGATTCCAGAGCAGCAGTCTATGTATGCAATGACAAGGACCAGTTTGAGAACTACAAAGTTCTTGAAGATCACTTTGTTGTCATGGCAAATAGGGGGAAGGCTAAGGTGCATGAGAAGGGAGATGTCCACATAATCTTCACTTCTGGAAAAAAGCTTATACTCACAAATGTTCTACATGTTCCGGAAGTTGTCAAGAATCTTGTTTCAGCAGATATTCTCAACAAGAAGAGAATTAAGGCTGTTTTAGAATCTGACAATGTAATATTCTCAAAGAATGGTATCTTCCTAGGAAATGCCTACTCCTGTAATGGCATGTTTATGCTTTCAATCAATAAAGTTGCATCTTCCACTTATATGATTGAGTCTTATTCTTATAAGTTGTGGCATGGTAGATTAGGACATGTTAATCATAAGGTGCTGCAATTTTTTTTCTAAAAATGATTTCATATCTTTTAATGATCCAGTAAATAAGAAATGTGAGACTTGCATACAAGCAAAGATCACGAAGTTGCCATTCAAGGGAGTGGAAAGAGACACACAATTACTTGAATTAATTCATTCAGATGTGTGTGAGTTAAATGATTTTCTAACCAGGGGCGAAAATAAATACTTTGTCATTTTCATAGATGATTGCTCAAGATTTGCACATGTTTATCTAATGGAACACAAAGATGAAGTATTTGGAATGTTTAAAGCATTCAAGGCTCTTGTAGAAAATCAATTGAACAAGAAAATCAAAATTTTGAGAAGTGATAGAGGAGGGGAATACCTTTCTAGTGACTTCAACAAATTTTGTGAAGAAAATAACGTTGTGCATCAAACAAGTGCACCATATACTCCACAGTAAAACGGTTTGGCTGAAAGAAAAAATAGAACTTTACAGGACATGGTTAATGCCATGTTAATAAGTTCAGGATTGCCAAAGAATTTGTGGGAAGAAGCCTTGTTGGCTGCTTGCCATGTGCATAATAGACTTCCTATTATGAGGACTAAAGTGTCCCCTTATGAGATTTGGAAAGGAAGAAAACCAAGCCTTTCATAATTGAAAGTTTGGGGCTGCATTGCCTACTATTGTGTCCCCGAATTCAAGAGGACTAATTAGGACCTAGAGCACTAAAATGTGTATTCATAGGATATGCAAAAAATTCAAAAACTTATAGGCTACTAGAAATTGATTCCAGTGTAATTGTGCAATCAATGGAGGTTGAGTTCTTAGAAGACAAATTTCTACACAATTCAAAGGAGAGTGATGTTCTATCTCAGGAATCTAGTACTTCCCAAAATGCTACAAGGAAAGAACTTAACTCTTCTATTGAGTCTAGAAGAAGTCAAAGACAAAGGAAGGAGAAACCTCTACCTTCAAATTTTATTTCCTCTCAATCCATTGTAAGTGTAGAAGATGATCCTAAGACATATAGTGAGGCTATAAAATCAAGGGTTACTATATTTTGGAAAGAAGCAGTAAATGATGAAAGGGATTCAATATTGTCAAACAATACTTGGATTCTAGTTGATTTATCACAGGGTTCAAGACCTATTGGATGTAAATGGGTGTTCAAAAGGAAGAGAGCAATAGATGGAACAATTCTCACGTATAAAGCAAGGTTAGTAGCAAAGGGTAGGCAAAAAGAAGGAATTGATTACTTTGATACTTATGCACCTGTTGCTAGAATTGCATCTATTAGGATTGTAATTACCTTAGCTTCAGTTTTTAATCTTTATGTTCATAAAATGGATGTAAAGATAGCATGCTTAAATGGTGATTTGCATGAAAAGGTGTACATGGAACAACCAGAAGACTTTGTTCTTCCTGGAAATGAACACAAGGTATGCAAATTGGTTAAGTCATTGTATGGACTTAAACAAGCTCCTAAACTATGGCATGAGAAGTTTGAGAATGCTATACTACTTGGTGATTTTCGACTAAAAAATGCAGATAAGTGTATTTATTCTAAAAGTACAAGTGAGTACTGTGTTTTGATATGCTTATATTATATGTGAATTACATGCTTATTGTTAGTAATACCTTGAAAGGTATTGCTGAAATTAAAAAATATCTTGCCTCTAAGTTTCAAATGAAAGATTTTGGTGAGGTTGATACTAATTTAGGGATCAAGGTGAAAAAGCATAGTGGGGGTTATGCTTTTTCTCAAACTCATTATGTCAATAAAATCTTAAAGAAGTATCAACACTTGGGTGTGAAAGAAGCAAAGACTCCTCTATGGATCCAAATGTTAGGCTTATTGAAAATAAAGGTGAACCAATAGCACAACTTGAATATTCAAGTGTTATTTGAAGTCTCATGTATGCCATGAGTTGTACAAGGCCAGATATTGCATATGTAGTGTGCATATTGGCGAGGTACACAAAGAATCCAAGCAATGATCATTGGAGGGCTGTAGCAAGAGTGCTGGGTTATCTCTTGAAAACAAGAGATTTGAGACTCTATTACAATAATTTTCCAAGTGTAATTGAGGGATTCTTAGATGCTAGTTAGATAACAAGCATTAGTGATCAAAAGCCTACAAGTGGTTGGATCTTTATGCTTGGAAATTCTGCTATTTCTTGGGCATTAAAGAAACAACAATTATAATTCATTCTACCATGGAGTCTGAGTTTATTGCTTTGTGTTTAGTAGCAAAGAAGGCTGAATGGTTGAGAGATCTATTGTTGGACATAAAGTTTTGGCCAAAGAAAATGTCACCTATTACTATCTATTGTGATAGTGAAGCAACTATGTATAGAGCTTTGAACAATGTATACAATGGAAAGGCTATACATATAAGCTTGAGACATGCCTACATTAGAGAGGTATTAAAGAACAATGTTGCCACCATTGTGTTTGTTAGAACACACAAAAATCTGGCGGATCCATTGACTAAAACTCTTGCAAGAGAGTTAGTGAATTCGATAACATTGGGTATGTGATTGAAAACTCTAATCTAAAATTGCTAGATGATGGAAACCCAACTTCCTTCTAGTATCCCTAGTATGAGAGGTTCAAAGGGTAATAACAAGTCACTAGAACAATTGTGTACACCAAATTTGTGTAGACCATACCAAGGAAAGGTGTTAATTAAAAGTAACTTTTAAGTGAGAGGATGACTTAAGTGTCTTAATGAAATTTCTCTGAAGTGTTTATTTGGTGAATGACAAATAAACTAGATGAAATTTCACCTATGTAGTCATAGAGGGTGGTGCCATCTTCGGCTAGAGTTCAGAGTTATCTCTAGTACATGATTACAGAACTAGGATGAGCACATGGCTAGATGAGTGCTACAACCAGTTGTGATTGAGGTATGAAAAATGAGGTTCACATGTGTGCTAAGTTTTAATTGAAATCAAATTTTGTTCAAAGCTTTATGCCACCAACTTTTGTTCAATTTAGTGATTTAGTTACACTAAAGGAAAGTTCAAGACGAAAGTCACTTTCTCCTAAGTGTGATTTCATATCAATGTTGATAGTTTATACTATAAACTAAGTGGGAAATTGTTGAAGATTCTCTTGTAGTTTATAGTATAAAAATGAAGTAATATATTTGGGAAATGATCATGCAAAATAAAGGAGTTTCTGTGCGATACGACGTGTGACTCGCATGGCTCCTCGCTCAAACTCCAGTAGCAACTAAGAGATGCAACTCTTTGATTTCTTCTGAAAGATGCATCTTTTGGTTGAAGTGTTACATCCTAACAGATGAATGGATGATTGCATCTATTCGTAGGCTGATCGTATCCCATGGTTGGAACTTTTCAACTCTATAAATAGATGATGATTGGCTAGAGATTAAATCAACTAATTTTCATCTCCTTTCTTGTGTAAACCATTAAAGAATCTGCTACTTTGTTGTTTACGATCAATTTATTTCATCCTAAAAGTGATCTTGCCATATTCCCTGTTAGCAAGAATAGCGGGGGCATTAAACACTTTAAGGAAAGTGTGTTCTATACGACTTAGATTACTTTCTTACTTTTATTCTATATATATACAAATTTTTCTTTTTCTTGTTTCTTAAGTTTTGGAAATCCCTGCTTATTATCTTCAGTTTCATCATCCATCATCTCGATCCTCCCTGCTACTAGCTGTTTTTTGGTTATTCCTAGCCTCTATTTGTTGTTTTCATGTTTGTTAACTTAATTAGCTTGCATTTTTATTAAGTTTTGTACTGTTGTCATCCTAGTTGGACTGTCGTTTTACTCCTTTTTCGGCTTAAATTGTTTATGCGAGTGACGAAGGCATTAGAAAACATTACTGTATGTCAATTTTCAATTTAAAAAAACCTAATGAAAGTGAAACAAAAATTAGAGCAACTCAATATTTTAATCCGTCACAAAGGATTGAGATTCATTTGGGATTAAGGTGTCTCTTGCCATAAATAGCAAAATTTAAGGGGTTTGGAGGTACTTTTGCCATAAATGGCGGGAGATACTTTGATCCCAAAAATTTTGGAACTAGAGGATTTGGTCTCCTTCACAAATGGTTAACACTCTTTTTTGTGTCTCACATTTCAAAAGGTACAAATATATCATTTACATTTTGTTAGGAACTTTTTGGGTCAAAAAAGTCATTTCATTCATTTTTCCATTCAAAAACTCATATATCACTCACATGTTAAATATTTAAATGGTAAAATTAAAATAAAATAATAAAAAATTATATTAAATATTAATTAATTTGTCGTTATTTTTTTCACTATGATTGTACATGTTATAATGAAAAATATTAAATTCAATATATGAATATTTAGATAAACATAATTATATTATTAAATAGGCGACTCTTCTATTAAGAATAATAAAATATGTATAACCAAAATAAATTGGAATTATAGATTATCATCCTTTCAAAATTTTAAATTATTTTATTCGTGACAGCATATTCCATCTTAAAAAGTTGATAAAAAAAAAACTTAACTTTTTCATTTTTTTAATTAATTATATAAATTCCCATTTACTACGTGTATTATTATTCAAATCGACGTGAGTAACTTCTGATGTTATCTTTCTTTAAATTGATGTATACGTATATTTGTTTATGAAAAAAATACTAGAGTATGACCCTTACGGTAATTTTTATGTAATTTTACATTTTTACTATTTAATAAAATTGTAACTAATCCCACCTCTTTCAAATAAAGAAGAAAAAGACTTCAATTTTGAAAATAGAGTACGATCAAAATCTCGGATAGCTTCATAGTTATGTTTATGATTCCCTTATCCTCTTGTACGTGATCATAAATCTGGGAAATTAACCTTCTTTATCTCAATTCCGGTGCTTTAATTTGACATTCAAATCAACGGTAATTATAGCGAAACAAAACGGATTGAAATGAACTGGTTTCAAATTCTTGTAACTCCCAATATATTCTTCCTACGATATTTTGCTTCAATCTCGTTCAAAGCTTCCCAATTCTAATAATTAATCCAAATGATAAACTCTAGAATTTTCTGAACTTCTATTAATTGAAGAAGAAGAAAAAATGAAAAAACTGATTACATATCTAATGAGATTTGACAGCTCATCAAGGTGGATCACATTTCAATTGGATTTGTGAGCTCAGCTTGAGCATGGTCATTCTGCATTATTATAAGATAAACTATGTATTTTGTTTCCAAATTAATCCCGAGGGTGGTTTAGTTTGATCAATCCATGGATATTCCTCTGCAATTCCGTGTGAAAATCGGTGTTTATGACATTATTCAAACGACGGCGCGCGCGAACGGTGTTACTAAGGCAAGAATAGTGAACGAAGAGGACCTTCTTGAAAGAGGTATCTCGGAGTTGAAGTCTCGGTTGGACAAAAAGCTACCCGTCTTCGGAGTTGATTTCAAGCGATCGGAAAAGAACGCCGGAGGGATTCTCGCCGACTTACTCTTGATGTACATCGAGGATTACTGCTTAATCATCCAACTGAAGCAGATGGGGACCTTTCCTGATAACCTCGGCCTATTTCTGAGTGACAAAAGTATCTGCTTCGTCGGTTTCAAAATCGATTGCCACCTGAACACGTTGAAGATATGTTTCGGCCATTGCCTGACCGGAAAAGGTGCTGAAATTCGGAAACTCGCTGTGGCGGTTTTACAGAAAGCGGCGCTGGAAAAATGCGGCGGATTGGCTTTGTTGACAAGTGAAAATGAAATTGGAATCAAGAAAGGACAAGGGGATGAAACGTGGAGGCCGCCTTCGGATTGGAGCGCCATGTTTTTTTCCAACGAAGAAGTCAAGAATGCGTTACTTGACTCTTGTAGTTGCTTTTATATGGGAAAGAAGCTTCTCAATACGCTGATATATAGAGAAAAATGGATAGAAAATTCGAACTCTTCTTGGTAGCTAGTTCGATCTCCTTATTTTGTTTGGCTAGATGAGGATGATGATGTAGCTTGTGCGTGTTTGAGGATTTAACAATCAATAAGCAATGTTCTTCGTCTCTCCAATCAATAAATTGAAGTCTTGTATGACCACACGTAAGTAATTAAATTAGCAATGATTTATTAAATTTATTTATTTTTATTGTTACAAAGGATATCACCCTTAAATTTGATTGATGATAGTTTGCTCGGTGAGGTAATTGTTATTTATGGGGATTGAAGTTTGAACTTGATAAATGAAGGTTATTCACTACTACAGACTTTCTACGGCCATTCTATATAGAACCGCCGTAGAAAGTCCTTTTCTACGGTGGTTTTATTTCTAACCGCCATAGAAAGTCCATACTTTCTACGGCGGTTTTATTTTTAACCGCCGTATAATTAATAAATATGATGAATTTTACTATAAAAATTGATAAATAGTAAATTGCATATTTATTATTAAATTTTAAAAAAAATTGGGGGTTAATTTACTAAAAAAGAAAAACTAGAAATTAATAAGAATAGAGGAACGGGTGGAAATTCACAATTATGGGCTTTCTACGGCGGTTGTAATTAAAACCGCCGTAGAAAGTCCATTTCTATGGCGGTTTTTATTAAAACCGCCATAGAAACTTGATTTTGTTTGAATTTTAAGGGTTTTCCTTTGTTTCCATTTCCAGCCAACCACGGCTACCCCCTGTTTCCATCTCCAGCAAACCGAAGCCGTTCTCTCGTTGCCGGCGCCCATCCTCTTGCCGTCGGTTTTTTTTCTCTTGTCTTCCCCCAAAACCGTTCTTCCGGTGTAGCAAGACCCGCCGTCGCCCAACTCCGGAGATGGTTTCTTAATCGGCCATCACCCACCACTTGGAGTTAATCCTCCATCATAATTTCAACACAATCAGTCCTTGTTGTGGGTTTCAAATCATAAAAAAGGTTATATCGAATAGTTTCAACTTTATTTAAGTTTTATAAATTTTATTGTTACTTGATTATTTATGGGGATTGAAGTTTGAACTTGATAAATGAAGGTTATTCACTACTACAGACTTTCTACGGCCGTTCTAAATAGAACCGCCGTAGAAAGTCCCTTTCTACGGTGGTTTTATTTCTAACCGCCATAGAAAGTCCATACTTTCTACGGCGGTTTTATTTCTAACCGCCGTATAATTAATAAATATGATGAATTTTACTATAAAAATTGATAAATAGTAAATTACATATTTATTATTAAATTTTAAAAAAATTTGGGGGTTAATATACTAAAAAAGAAAAACAAGAAATTAATAAGAATAGAGGAACGGGTGGAAATTCACAATTATGGGCTTTCTACGGCGGTTGTAATTAAAACCGCCGTAGAAACTTGATTTTGTTTGAATTTTAAGGGTTTTCCTTTGTTTCCATTTCCAGCCAACCGCGGCTTCCCCCTATTTCCATCTCCAGCAAACCGAAGCCGTTCTCTCGTTGCCGGCGCCCATCCTCTCGCCGTCGATTTTTTCTCTTGTTTTCCCCCGAAGCCGTTCTTCCGGTGTAGCAAGACCCGCCGTCGCCCAACTCCGGAGATGGTTTCTTAATCGGCCATCACCCACCACTTGGAGTTAATCCTCCATCATAATTTCACCACAATCAGTCCTTGTTGTGGATTTCAAATCATAAAAAAGGTTATATCGAATAGTTTCAACTTTATTTAAGTTTTACAAATTTTATTGTTACTTGATTATTGCAATTGGCCTGGGGTTTATTATTAGTGTTAAATTCGGGTTTGGTGAGATGATGAATGATTAAATTCGGGTTTGATTAGTGTTAAATAGGTGGTTTATTGTATGTTCCATTTTATAATTTTCCTGCTGATTTTGGTTTGATTTATTGTCAAAATTGATTAGGTTGAGATTGAATTTTTGTATATGTATATTGGCTGTTTACTTCAGGATTATGTTGTTATTGTATTGTTCTTGATGTTAATAATTAAATTAATTAGAATTTGATGGATGCACGCAAAAATTTTGTGAAGTTTGGTGGTTGTTCGGTTTATTAGCATGGAAGTTTTTGATATATATATATATATATATTGAATAAAGAAGGCGGGTGTACAAAAACCCGCCTCCAAAGGGGCCGAAAAAGTCTTTGGAGGCGGGTGCAACATCCACCCGCATCCAATAACTAATTATTGGAGGCGGGTGGATATTACACCCGCCTCCAAAGAGATTTGGAGGCGGGTGCAACATGCACCCGCATCCAATAATTAAATTATTGGATGCGGGTGATGCACCCGCATCCAATAATTAAATTATTGGATGCGGGTGCATGTTGCACCCGCCTCCAAATCTCTTTGGAGGCGGGTGTAATATCCACCCGCCTCCAATAATTAGTTATTGGAGGTGCACCCGCCTCCAAATCTTTTTGGATAGCTCAATGGAGGCGGGTGAAGCCAAAACCCGCCTCCAAAGTGTTTTGCAAAATTTCCAATTTCATTATATGAAAAGGAGGTGGGTGCATTTTTGCAAAATTTTTAATAGTAGTTCAAAAAAAATTTTTTTTTTTGGATTGTTGAAAATAATTTTAATAATTTTTCGGGATTCTAGTGAGGCGAAAAATTAGTAAGTAATAAAAATTACAATTTTTAGAAGGAAATATAGAAATATATATTTTCTATTTTAATACGAAATACATAAATATATGTAGTCTAGTGGTAAATTTAATATGCAAGAGTCAAGTGAATCTGAAGGCGCGAGTTCGATTCCTATCAAAGCCATAAAGTGCAAAAAAAGAAATAAATTTTTTTTTTCGGAGGGTTATTGGAGGCGGGTGCAATTTAAGGGGTGGCGGGTGCGGGCCCCTCCAAAGGGAGGCGCCCGCAGCGGAGGCGGCAGCACCCTCCAATGCCCCTTAGGACCCGCCTCCTAAGGGGCATTTTGTGGTAGTGATATATATATATATATATATATATTTTGAATAAAGTCGAAATATATATATCAAAAACTTTCTATGGCTGTTCTTGCTGTTTTTGATATATATATTTTGAATGCAGAGATAAAAAAATGAAATATTAAAATTTTTTTTTACAAATTTGGTACTTTCTACGGCGGTTCGCTTAGGAATCGACGTAGAAAGTCCTTTCTACGGCCGTTTTGAAAAAAACCGCCGTAGAAAGCCTAACTTTCTACGGCGGTTCGCTTAGGAACCGCATTAGAAAGTCCTTTCTACGGCGGTTTTGAAAAAAAACGCCATAGAAAGTCGGACTTTCTACGGCGATTCCTAAGCGAACCGCCATAGAAAGTCCGTAAATTTTCTACGGCTGCCGGATAGATGGCGGTTCAAAAAGGCCGAAAATCGCCGTTAAAAGCCTTTAAAAACTGCCATTAAAAGTCATTTTTGTATTAGTGATTCCCAGGTTATATATGGCAATTAGATTTAAAGGAAACAAAGAATTCAGATTATTCAAATTTGAAGGTTTTCTTAAATTTTTTTTTTAATACAAAATTTGAAGGTTTGTTAAAGTAGAAGTTGCACGAAAGTCTTTCGATAAGACTCAGGATAATTTTGCAAAAACTTAGTATCTAACATCTTATGATTCTTATGTATCGATTTTAAAGACGATGGTCATAGGAGCCTTTGGCTTGTTGCGGCGACAAAGTTGTGTGTTTGATTATTGAAATTTTTTTATTTTTAATTTGTTGTACATGGATAAAATTTAATTTTTGTTATTATTTGCATTAAAAGTTATGAAATAACACTATTTAAATAACAAAAGATTTAGAATTACAAAAACATTTTTGTAGATGACTGAAGGTTGGCATTGAGGCACAAATTAATAAGGTTATTCAGTCCCTTTAAAATTAATTCCAACAAGTCCTTTGAGCATACCCCATTAATCAACTAACAATTCCAAGAAATCCTTTGAACTTAATTTTAAATTGCATAAGCAACTCAACTACTCAAGTCATATTCAAATGGTTTTATACTATAATTTCCTACCTCTGTCAGTTCTGTCTATTTAGAGTGCAGGTTAACATGACTTTGTAGGTGCCTCCCAAACTTCGTTTTTCCCCTTCTTATAGCCTGCCTTCAATGTAATAGTTGATAGGATAATGAAATAGTGTTGATTAAAAAAAAAAAAAAAACTACAATTTCTGTTGATTATATTTCAGAGATTGCAATATGCTACATGAGCATTAATTAATCTGTTCATTGATCGATACCTATTCTGATTCTGTTTTGGATAAGTTTATCAGACAGTAAGACCTTAATCAGAAAAATAAAAGATCCTTCAAAATAGAAAATTATTGAGTGTATCGAATGTATCTTTCAAAATAGTGCAGCTAGTCAATTATAAATTGATAATTACTCCCTCCGTTCCATTAGAATGATATATTTTTATTTAGGTACAATTTATTATGGATGTCAAGGTATAATACCTAAAATACTTAATTTATCACAATTTGTTCCATTTATATCCTTACTTAAAAAGTAAGGATTAATTTTAGACCACACATAATTATATTAATAAGGGTAGGATATGTAAAAGAACTCAAACTGGACCCTTCTAATGGAACAAAAAATATTTCTCAAATTGAATCCTTCTAATGAAACGGAGGGAGTATGGTTTTTATTTATTTGTGGGCCCCTCAAAATAGCACTCTTTTTCCATGTGGAATCAATTTGGGTATAAAATTCGAATACGTGGGATCAATTTGGGTATAAAATCCTAATCGAACAGTAAGATCTCACGAATAATGTGCATGGATAAAATTACGGCAAAATTATGAAAATAACTTTTATTTGAGTTATTTTAATAATTTTTCTCAAAGACGGAATAAACCAAAATTAGGATCGATTTCGTGATCCTAATATACGAATCGCCATCCTGCAAAGTGCAAACTATGAGAAGATCACACAAGCAGCTTCCTTCCAATATGACCGGAATGAAAAGCTCTACGAATAAAAAAACTATCAAGAAGTTGTTTAGAAATTCTAAATCGTCATGGATAGTTAATTTTAAGTTAAATGTGAAACCAGGGCGGTCCTTAAACAGTGGAGACTCGAAACGATGGATATAATGAAATGATTTTTAATTTTTAATTTTCTTATTTTCAGTTCCTATTTGGGGACCCCGTCCTTAAAATAGTCAATGACTTTTGAGTTTTCTTATGCAACAATTATTTAATTCAGCTCAAAGGACTTCTTGGATTTTTTAGTCATATGGAATTAAATTAAGGATAATTAATTGGATGCATGCTCTAATTCCCTATACACACCTCCAGTTTGATATATGCGCAGCAATTAGTGTAGCTATTTATGTTTATAAATCCACTCTTATGATAAACGAGCCAGTATCCTAACAGTAGTGACGCATACATGAATTAATGTGTTTTCTTGAAGCTCCTCCATTGGTTAATTAACCGGAGTTTAGATATGTTTAGGTTAGTTAAGATAGACATGTAGCAAGTTTATAAGTCCTGCCGCTTTATTTAGAAAAAGAGTGAAATACAGTTTCTCGCTTATGAACATTTCATCAGACAATTTCCTCCGTGGTTTAAAAACTTCCAATCATCTCTTCATACTCTACCTCAGATTTAAAATTAGTTTACTCAATGAAATGCTAAGTGTTAAGGAAAAAGAAAATTGGTTGTTAAGAAGTGAAAATGGAAATTTAAAATTGGAAAGGCAGGTCATATGAAATTTATTAAAAAAATAAGCATACTGATCATAGTTATCGAATCGAGATACGTATCGTGTATCGGAAATGCGATTTTACGAAAACGTATCGTGTATCGTATCGTATCGTAAGATACGTTTGTATATAATAATATAATATAAAATTTATAGATATTGAATATATATTAAAAAACATATTATAATTATATATATATATATATTTGTTATACATATATAAGTATAAAAATTATAATTGATTGTTTTCTATAATAAATGGTTTAAGGAAGAAAAAAAAAGAAAGAATGATCAGTTAAAAACAAAGAAAATTTAGCAAGAGATAAAAGAAAAACAATTAATAATAGATTAAAAAAATAAGGAAAAGAATAATGTGGGCAGCAAGATTCGAACCATCAACTAACTACATAAGAAATAAAGACCTTAACCACCAAGCTAGCCCAGCAGATGTAGCATACTTCATATCTAAATAAATAAATATGTTCGGAAAGGGCAGGGCAAGGCTGAGAAAGCATTTGTCCCACATCGGATTTACATGAATGAGTGGAGTGCTTGAACTCTTATAAAAGAGGGCCGAACTGCAGCAAGCTTTCTTAATCAAAATGGCTATCTTGAGATGTGAATGCACATGTTCCAACTACTCTTTAGCCATCTGAGCTTGAGTTGGACAAGCACGAGTTGAGTTTTTAAAATTCAACTCGAAATATAAATTTTAAAAATATAAAGGGAGAAAGAATTCGTCCCGAGTTGTACGATACAAAAAATTGTATCGAATCGTACAAAATTAGAATTTTTTACGATTCACTATCAATTGCGATACGCTCATACGAGTCGTATCGAAATTGATAGTTTTTGATACGAATCGTACGATACGTATCGCGTATCGTACGATTCTAACAACTATGATACTGATATGAAGAAAAAGGTAAATGACTTTAGTAATTGATTAGATAACTTGACACAAGAAATGATGGTTTAGAAAAATTGCTAGAAAACCAAAATTGTCTAAATATAAAAGTGGTTTACGATTTAATATCACATGCACAAGTATTCATATCCACATTTGTTATTGCGTAACGGAGCCATACCCATAAGATATGGCGGGACAAGATATTAAAAACCTTCTTTACCAAATACTAATTTAATTTATTTTTGCTCTTATTTTACTTAACCAAGAGTATAATATAAAATTAAATAGATTGCGCAATTTAGTATACTCTTGTTTAAAATAAAACCTCCAACAGTAGCTAGCTAGAAAGTCTGTGATCGACCAAGTGGGAACTAGCCAATGATAGATATGGAAATTCGACGCAAATCTAACACTTAACGTTGTAATCATATCTATCAATACGAACACGATTGAAATTATCCCTCAAAAAATAAATTTTGATAATCTCTGAAGCAGCATAAAAACCCAAATCTAAATTAATTAATTATAAATGATCTATCAACCCGAAACACACCCGAATCAGACGTAGGGATCCAGCTAGAGCATACCAAGCGGCTTCCTTCCAATATGGCAGCAATGATCAGCACCACGAATAGCAACATCCATGATCCCTTCCTCCAAAATAAAAGTCATCGTCCCAATCAGATGGAGCCATCGATTCATCCGATACTTTCATCCCGCCATAGCCAATTTTACTCGCCAACTCAGCCAGCCCACCACATTCTTTTAGTGACTCATTCTTAAGAACTCCGGCGGCCAATTTTCGGACTTCAGCTCCCTTCGTCGCCAAGAACTTTTCATCATAATACTCAACAGGAAGACTACTTCTCAGCTTGTCCAAATGATCATCGATTTTGAAACCAACAAAACAGATACTTTCATCGCAAAGGAAACAGCCGAGGCACTCCGGGAAACGCCTCCGGTGACTCAGTTGAAAGATTACGCAAGGGTCCTTCACGTAGATCAAAAGAGAGTATTTCACTACGGGTAGCAGCGATTTTTTAAAATCAACTCCGGCAACCGGTAAATTGTCGGACTCCAACCGAGACCTCAACTCCGATATACTTTCGCCACCAGCTCCGATTCATCTTGCTTCACAGTTGCAACCTTGATCTTATCCCCGTTGATTTCTACGTCATAAAATCCGTTCATTTTCCACCGGAATTGCAATGGGATATCCATTTATCAAACTACACCTGGCCTCCGGCGCCTCTAGGACCTTTCCTTTATATATAATTATATTTGTCTTTTTAATTTGTATATAAATACTACTCACTTTGTTGTGAGTTACCCTACATGGATCTGACATTAATTTAATATAATTAAGTCCTTTGAGCTCAATTAATTAACTGTTCCATAAAAAAAAAACTGAAAGACCAGTTTAAAATGCTCTATACAGTTTTTTATTTTTATTTTTATTGATAATAAGAAGCATATTACATTAATTAAGATAGAATAGTTGATGCAACGTTAAATAATTAGATATTTCACATATTTTAATATTATAAATTATTAATTCCTTCGTTCCCAAATAAGTAGCCTTTATAGAAAAATCACACAAATTAAGAAAATAAGTGAATTTATTCTTTTACCCTTATTTATGTTTTCTTGTTTAACTAATCTTTAAATGGGGATATGCGCAATGTATGTGAATTTAAAATAATATCATTAAATGAAATCAATTAATTAAGGAGTACTATTGGAATTTTGAAAAAAAATTGTATTGAAATGTGTAAAGAGACACTTATAATGGCCACTTATTTAGGAACGGAGGGAGTGTTTCTTGTCTTTTACATTAAAATGACTGTTTGTGCTAAAAATACATGGCTAACTGTCATTGATTTGGGACCAAAATATGGGGTAATTGTCATTTGCTCTATTATCTTTATATTCTATATGTCCTATTAGAAAAGTCAACTTATTAATATTGAAAAAAATACCCCATAGTTTGTTTCACTGCATGGCGAACTTCTGCTGTTAAAATAGATACAAACACTGTAGGCGATATTTTTATGTTAATATAAGTGGCATACATAAGCAGTGCAGTTAAAATACTCATGTTTTATAGCTAGCATAGACATCAGACAATACTCTTATGTTATACGCACGTGGTTGGATGGTCTGACCCTTCGAATACATGCAAGTTTTTATCTAAATTAATAGTATATGCTAAACTGAAAGTCTCAATTGCTTATCGAGAAGTTCAGGAATCTTAAACGGTCAATTCTTGATAATTTTATGATGTGGAACATTGGACCCTCCCTCATGTTACACACGTACATTAATTTACTGACTAGTAGTTTGACAGTTTACTTAATAAATGAAGAGTTATAAAGAAGCTGTACAGCAACACGCTAGTCAATGGCCTTTGAGTTTTTGATGCAACAATTAATTATAGTTAATTACGTAAGCTCAAAGGACTTATTGGAACTTTAAGTTAATTAATGGAATTAAATTAAGTTTAATTCGGTGGAGTAAATTGGTTATAAATATAGCACATTTACAATTAGGCTAACACTGTGTTGCAACAGCAAGTTTTCTCTTTTCTAATTTCAATTACTTACAAATACAAAAAGATTGTTTTTTCAATGTATTTCCCTTTGCAAATCCGATAAAAAATAGGCGTTTACGACGTCGAAATCAGCAGCCATAAGATCAAGGCAAGAATATTGAACCACAACAACGAAGAACTGGTTGAAAAATGCATATCCGAGTTGAAGTCTCAGTTGGACAAACAGTTTCCAAGTGTGGGTGTTGATTTCAAGCAAACCAAACCTGGTTCATGAGGGATGCCGTACTGCATCATGCCTCTGCTGTTTTTGTACGTTAAGGATCGTTGCTTAATCGTTCAACTGAATCTTATGTGGGGTTTTCCGAAAGCCCTCGGCAGTTTTCTTAGCGAGGAAAGTATCTGCTTCGCTGGTTTCAAAATCGACCACCATCTTGAGGAAGTAAAATCCTGTCTGGACCGATACAAGCGAACAAAATTGCATGATCCAGATTGCTTGACTGAAAATGGCGTAGAAATCAGATATTTGGCTGCTGCAGTTTTACAAAGTCCGTCTCCTACTAAATGTGATGACTTTGCTGGGTTATTGGATTTCATGAGATCAAAGCATCGGATGAAACGATGAAGGTTCCTTCTGATTGGGGTGCCCATTTTTTTTTCTCCTGATGAAGTCAAGTATGCCATTCTTGACGCTTATAATTGCTATCTTATTGGGAGGAAGCTGCTCAATATGCTCTAGATTCTTCTTGTTTAACTTAATTTGTTGGAAGAATGGTTCATGATTAATATATTTAGTGGTTTAATTTCTGTTTTAAGTATCATTTGTCTATTCATGTCTTTTTAGATTTTCAAATTTCCCAAGCATTGTTTTTAGCAATGTACCAAATCGATCTCAAGCATGTCTCTCCAATCGGTTTTGTTTACGAATTGTATTCTAAAATCCTTATCGAATATCATATCGAGTTCGAATAATAATTCAAATGCGATATATTAATTGTATATATATATATATATGTATCTTATATAATACGTGCGTTACAAATTAATTATAAATCTTACAAAATACATATACATAGAATGTATATATAACAAAATGGAAATTTATAACTATCGTATGAGTTCTTCTTTTGATTTTTAATTTTTATTTATTATTATAATATATTATAGATTATTTATATGTTTAAAATTTTATACATATATAAATTTTATTTTATATACATATACAATGAAAAAATGTATAATTATATGATTAATCTATGTTTATAATATGACTATATATGTTCATATTATATTAATACATAAACTTGATTAATGATAATGCCATAACAATAATAGTAAACCTATATAAACTTTTAACCACGTGGTTGTGCGTTTGATTTGCAGCGGATAATTTTTTTCATTAATTTGGCTCCACATAGGGTTTTTGATCATTTGATAGGAAAGCATATAGGCCGAACAGAAACACTAGATATTCAATTAATATAAAACTGATATTTATTATTTTTGCAATCTTAAATATATTAGTTAATGTATTTAGTTGTATGTTAGTTTAATATCAATTTTAATTTGAAATGTCGAATGTTGTATAAATATTCTAATTTTATTTAAGATTAACAACTCAAGATTTTAGAGTATTATATCAAATGAACTGAATTTTATTTCGGATCTAATTATTTGTAGTACGCGGACTACAAATAAGGAGTTTGAGACTTGCCCTAATTTAATTTGAAAATTGAAAATAAAATTCGAGTCTATTCAAACTCGAATTTGAATTTGCAATATGATTATGATAGAATATTGAATTTGCAAGTTTCAAGTAATTGAGGAATTATATTTGAAAATGCAAAAAATGCTATTAATTCTCAATTGGATACCCATTAATTTTCAAGGCAAATTGCGGCGTCATTATTCGGCGATTGATGTTAGCATCCAGTTAGTTAAAAGTTTATGGTTGGATGCTAGCTATTGTCTCTATAAACCCCAAATGAATTATAAAAGCAATATAAATGATTATAATTAGCAATATAAGCCGTCTTAGCTCAGTCAGTAGAGCGCAAGGCTTTTAACCACGTGGTTGTGTGTTTGATTACCACAAATGGCAAGTTTTTTTTTTTAATATCTAACTTGGCTCCGCATAGGGTTTTTAATCATAAGTATAGATAAAATATAATTGTTAGATAGATGAAAATTATATGTACTATTTGTGCAATCTCAAATATAATTAACTTAATGTATATAGTTGTATGTTAATTTAAAATCATTTTTGATTTGAATTGTACGGATATTCTAATTTTATTTAAGATTAAGAATTCAAAATCATATCAAATGATTCAAATTTTATTTTGTATCTAATTATTTGTAGTTTGTTGACAAATAATGAGTTTTGACGTGGCCCTAATGATCAATTTGAAATTTGAAAATCAAATTCGAGTTCATTCGACCTCGAATTCAGATTTGTAATATGATTATGACAGAATATGGAGTCGCAATGCATTAATTAGAATTTGCATGTAACATTAATATTTTTTAGCTCAATTATAATGTTGTATTATAATTATCAAATGTTGTACTTCATATGTTCTCTAGAAATAGTAATTTAAGTTAAAATTTTGTTTTTAAAAAAAATGTTAATTTACAACATGCAATGCAAAAAATTGAAAAAATATCCAATTTTATCACTGTAATATTCCCCTCGTTCCCAAATAAGTGACCACTAAGAGATATTTATTATTGTGAGGCTCCGGACTTTTTGACCCGAAATTAGAATGTAATTAGCATTAAGTTGAATGAATATGTAATTATAGAAATTAAAAAGAAATTTAAATCAAACAAAACAAATTAAATAAAATTAGAAAAAAAATGGACAAGCTTGGACTTCAAGTATATTTGGAAATGAAGGGATAAGAAGAAGAGAATTAAAAAGAAAAAGAAAAGAAATGAAATGGGAGAATAGTGGTCAAATTCGTGGGCTAATCAAGAACCAAAATTAATAATTAATTAGACGAAAAGACAAAAGAAGAACAATGTGATAAGTATAAGAAAATAAAGGAAAAGAAAAAAAAAAATAAAGAAAATGAAAGGTGGCTTCGCGAGAAGAGAAAAGGAAGAAAGACAAATAAAAAACTATAAAAAAGTGAAAGGTGGAAGACACTTGTCTTCCAAGTGAAAGCTATTATATATATATATATAGCTGGAAAAAAGGAAGAAAAGAAACTACCAGCAAAACCGTAAGAAGAGAAAGAAAGAAAGGAAATAGAGAGGAAAGAGGGGAAGTTGAAACTAGAAACGGGGAAGGCAGCCGAGGGGAGAAAGGAAGAAGAAGGAGGCAACCGAAGGGAGAAAGGAGGAAGAAGGAGAAGGAAGAGATAGGAAAAAAAATCTTAAAAAGTGGGATTTTGATCCTGAATCTTGATTCCCAATCCAGTGGATAGGGCCGTAGCAATTTCAGCAATTCAACGGTAAGGTTAAATAGCTTAATATTAGATTTTGATTTTTAGTGCTATAAGTTTAAACTATAAACTTATCAATTTTCTTGAATTTTAATTTGAATCTATGATTTTAGAAGTTATATAGATGTTATGAATTGTTGGAAATATTGTATATATTTTATAGGATTGATTTTAATCAAAACGAATTAAAGAAAAATATGTTTAGTTAGAATTGATTTTGTTTAGTTAATGATAATATAAAATAAAGAGGAAATAGAAGTTTTGGCCAAATACATGCTTTTATTTCATAAGAAAAAAATAGCTATTGTATGCATATTCTCGTAAGAAGAGTAGAAAATAAGCAAAACAAGAAAAATAGATCATGGGCTAAGAAAAATAGTTTCTGGGAGGTTAAAAGAAAAACAGTAAAGAAAAGAGAAAACTAAAGATTAATGGGATTTTGGGAAAAATATAATATATATATATGGATTGTTGATCTGCACCTTTTAAGTGTATTATTTTAGCACTTGTTATGGTAGTTTTCACAGATTTTTGCCTAAGATTTTAATGTTTATTTGCAATTTTGCAGATAGGGCCTAAGAAGAAAAGAATGTGCAAAAAGTGAAAGAATTGGAGGGGATGAGTCAAGCCGGAAAACGCACACTATTTATGGGCTAAAAGAGGAGAAAACCCATAAGAAATCTGCGCACGATTTTAAGAAGAAGCAAAAGCAATCCAAAGCAGAGAAGAAATTGGATGCGTGGAAAATTAATTCCAATCCAATTGGAGTCCAAGTGTGCCGTCATCAAAAATTCAATTAGAATTAAGCTAAGTGGGCCGGATTCAATTGGATTCCAATTATCCAATTGGATTGCAATTGAATTGATTTCGTGGGCAGCCGCAGGTTTAATGGAATATGCTGCGAAGCTTAAAAGAGAAGCAAAGAAGTTTTGGGCAATTATCAATCCAAGAAGGAATTAAAAAGAGAAGTTTTGAGTTATCAAATTTGAAAAAACTCCATGTGCTTAATTAATTATCTTTTCAAGTAGAAGAAGGTTTTCTTATTCCATTAGGAGATTGGTTAATTGCTGATTTGTATCCATATATATGGGATTATTCCTGCACTTTTATATACAAGTTTTTAGATAGAAGTTTTCTAGACAAGTTCTATAGAGAATAGTTTCTTAGTTTACAAGTAATTTTTCGCGCAACATACAGTTTTGTTTTCCTCTGTTCTGTTTTGTTTTGCTCTGTTTCAATCGCGACTTGGATTTTTCCCGACGGACAGTCTACTGTTTGGCCAAACCGCTAGGTGCCAGATCGCGAATTCTTAAATTCCAGTACAATATTCTCTTTTCTCTTTTAATATCTTCTTTTATATTTATGTGTTTTTCGTGTTTTATCATGAATAGCTAATTTATTAGTTCTGGTATTATGTAAGAAGCCATAATCCATGCATGTATGAAACTCAGAAATTAATCTAAGGTCTAATAAATTATGTTTCTAAATTGCCTGTGTTTATATGTCTAATTACTAAGATTCTATTAAGCCTGATCAACTTAGTTTAATCTGGTAGAGTCAGTAAGTGGCACAACTACCGGCTGAGTAGTACATGATTAATTGGGTAATAATTTCTAATGCATCGTTAGTAGGAATTATTAGTTTCGGATTCTTCTAATTCTTAATGCTTCTATTTGTTAATTAATAAGGTTTGCGAGGACTCGCAGTCTGTTAGTTAACATAGTTAGAGAATAATTTCTTTGCAGGGACTCGCGGGGGATTATCAAGAATCTATGGGAGAATTGGAATTATTTGCGGGGACTCGCGGTAATACTATAATTGAAACGGCATAAGTAATTAGACAAATTAAGAGGTTTCTGATTGCATGCATGAGATTAAGGTTGATTTACATAATACCAGAATTTTCTCTCATTAATTGATATCTGTTTAAGTCTTTATTTTATTATTAGTTTAATTGTTATTTTAAGTGACAACTCTAAGGTCTCTTAAGAGACAAAAAGGTGACTACTAGTCAAAGTTTGGTTATATTTGCACGTTATTTGGAAATTGGATTAAATTGCCGTCTCTGGGGATCGACCCTGTCTACTACTGTACTATATTTTATTAGCATCTTAATTGTAGGTTTTAAGCAGGACTTTTACTGTATTTGGTAGACCCACGACAAGTCTTATCAATTGTTAATTTGATAGTATGAGGAATTTAATACATAATTATTCAAAATTAAATGGTTATTTATTAATTATTATTTGAATTACTTTATTAAAACAAACTTAAATTAATGCAGATCTGATCATGAAGTATCCGTGACTATAAGGTGAGTGTTCTCACTAAAATTACTTTCACTATCAGATTAGGGTAAATACACAATTATCCCCCTGTGGTTTCAAAACTTGTGCATCACCCTCTTATGGTTTAAAAAGCTACCATGCACCCCCCTTAACTTTCGTGAACTATGTAAAGTGGACAAAAATGACCAAAATACCCCCAAAATGCCCTTATTCTAGTTGTGAATTACAGTTTAGACGCCGGGGTATTTTGGTTATTTTTGTCCACTTTACTTAGTTCACAGAAATTAAGGGGGTTGCATGGTAGCTTTTTAAACCATAAGGGGGTGATGCATAAGTTTTCGAAACCAGAGGGGGATAATTGTGTATTTACCCAACTATTTTCACAAAAATACGTGTTACGTGAAATTGCCTGATTGTGACTAAGTTATATATATATATATATATATATATATATATACACTTGTGCATCATTGTGAGGTTATTTTTAGAAATCTTGAAATGGAAATAAGAAGGAGCGAGTGACTACTTTTCACTCGGCTCGGGTAAATTTAAATTATACAATATCTGGCTATGATAAACGTGACATTGATGAATGGTATGTTGATATGCGAAATATGATACAAATTGTTGAATATGATGATGCATGAAACATGAAGTACAAAGATACATGTAACTATGAAATATATGCTTGATGATAACATATGTATTTTACTATCCTGACTTGAATTACATTGTTATGTTATAATTGATGATTGGCTTCCTTGATGCGTTGTTGCGCTTGATTGATATCTTGTTGCACTTGATTATGATTAATATCTTGTTGCGCTGTTGCCCGTAATTATGAATGATATCTTGTTGCGTTGTTGCACTTGAATTATAATGTTGGGATCCCACAAAATCATGATCTACGGACGAACGTGCTAGCTGGGGCGTGGGTGTTTGGTCAGTAGTGACTTGGTTCGAGTCGGGCAACTCATGAGACCCAGTAGTGGCGGGCCACCATCTTGCTTACCTTGACATGTGGGCGTTGTTGCCGAAGCCCTGTGTGGGCGCAAAAGTTTACTGGAAATAAGTGATAAAATTCACCTCTATAGTTCCATCTGAACTCGCGAGTATCCTTTATGACTTGCTTTACAGCTTTCCAACTTGTGTCTTATTGTATAACTTCTGTGCTACGTGTTCTATGTTGTGATTTCTTGATTGTTTTACTGCTTTAATTGTGTGAAACGGAGAACATCACTAGGCGTCAGCTCATTTGGGTATATATATTTTTCCAAGTAGTAATAGGATGCACGCGAGGAGACAAAGTAAAAGAGTCAATTCAAGGAATGAAAAGTAGTGATCATACTAGCGGTGTCAATCTCACACAAGATGATACAATGCTAGCTACAATTACAACCCACCTGACTGCAACGATAGTGTTTTAGGCTACGGTCCTGGACCAGAAAACCTGTATTTATTGTAACATAAATATTTAATTTACATTTATGTCTTATATTTTTCTGATATTATACTTGAGTCCTGGTGCGAATCAGGCAGACGTCCGATCGGATCCCCGTTTCGAATAGGGGGTCGGGTTGGTGTGTCACAATTATTATTTTATTTCCTAAATAAGTGTCCATTTACACATTTCAATATAATTTTTTCAAAAAGTTCCAATATCATGTTCTTTACTGAATATTTGAGTTTTGCTTTTTGAAAAGTAGTTTTATAATGTAAAAAGTGTAAAGAACAGGCCCAGAGTCGTTCGTTGATTATTGAAAATGTAAAAAGATATAGCTCAATAGTAAAAGATTGTATTGAAAATTATAAAAACACATTATAATATATTAAATTTACTGCTAAAACAAAAACGTAAAGAACAGGCCCAGAGTCGTTCGTTGATTACGAACTCCGAAAGCTTCGGACAAGCCCAAAATAGATTACTGTCGATTTAACAAACATGGGCACAATTTGTAAGGCTTTGTGTTCGTCTTTTATTGCTTTTATTCCTTTTCTTTTTCAGCACTTAATAAAACGGGTAACCACTCACATTTAAAAAAAAAGGGGTTAATTACGCATAACCCCCCATGTGGTTTGGAAAACTTTCAGATGACCCTCTATGGTTTAAAAAGCTACGAATGACCCCCTTGTGGTTTCAAAAGTATACAAAAAACCCCCTTGGATTTTAAAAAATACAAAGAATCCCCTGTAATTTTTAAAAATTACCAAGAACCTCCTCACACATTTGAAAGCATAAGGGGGCTTCTAAATACTTTTTATGCTTGTTCTTTAAAATTTCAGAAACTACAAGGGGGTTTCATACAGTATTTAAAAAACCATAGGGCGTTCTTTGTAGTTTTTAAAACACTAGGGGGATTTTTGGTATACTTTTAACAGGGGGGTCATTTGTAGCTTTTTAAACCATAGGGGGGTCATATGAAAGTTTGCCAAACCATAAAGGGGTTATGCGTAACTAACCCAACAAAATAAAATAAATAAATAAAAATTACAATAACATTTTAAATGCATATCCGTTACACACATTTTCATTTAAAATGTTGTTTAACAAAAAAACATAAATCGGGATAAAAGAAGAAATTCACTCACTTCTTTATTTATTATTTAGTGACCAAAGAAGTAATAAACTAGAACATATAAGATTTTAGAGGACGGAGGGAGTAGTACACTTGAAGCCATTAAAGCTTCAATATCTTTCATTAATGACTTATACTCGTAATTAAAAATTTGGGACGACCGAACGTTAATTCAATTCCGTTGAAACTTAAAAAATTCTATCAAGTCGTTTCAGCTTCAGGTATCTGTCTATACTTAATTGTAATTTGCATATCCATATGGAGTATTAATTACTGGAGACTTTTGGCAGTTGGAATATGAGTATATATAAAGGGACAAGAGGCCGGTGGTGTTATCGATGGATATTCCGATAAAAAATGGGTGTTTATGAGATCCAAATCAACGGTGTTACTGCCAGGGCACAAAGAGGACAATGAATTGGTGGTGGAAAAAGGCATAGAAGAATTGAAATGCCGGTTGGCGATGGACAACTTACCCTTTGTGGGAGTTGATTTCAAGCAATCTCTAAACTTGTAGAATCGACTTACTCTTGATATTATACACAAAGGATAGTTGCTTAATCATTCAAATGAATTACAACCGGCGGTCATCTAAAAGCCTGGGTCGTTTTTTCAGTGATGAAAATATTTGCTTCGTTGGTTTTAAAATCGATCGACATCTCAAGTAGCTAAAATATCAGGGACGACAATTATGTCGTTACGATAAGAAAAATGTTTTACAGGAGCTGAAATTCTAAACTTGGCTGCGCCTTAGTTAAGCGACATTAAGTATGCCATTCCCGACGCTTATAATGGCTATATATATATCACATTGGAAAGAAGCTCCTCTCTATGCTCTAGCTAGGAAGCTAGCTAGATTTCAATTTCAATTTCGATTTCAAATTTTGTTATGCGGAGTATTAGCAAATGCTGCATTGGTTTTTATTTCATTCTATATATTTACATACCTATTAAAATTCTGTTTTTTTGTTATATTAGCAAAAGTCGTATTAAAAGCTACATTTGGTATATTACCATAAGTCGTTTCTAAAAGCTTGTCACTAAAGCTTTGTTATTTCGGTAGCAATTAAGATAAATCAATTTAAGAGAACATAAACAAGAAGATCCAATAAATATTAATTATATACTCCTTCCTTCCTACAACAAGAACGGCTAGAGCATTGTAAGCAACATATTTCCTATACAATAGCTACGAAGAACGTTAATCAAGGCATACTTTAGATGGCTTTATCATTTCATTCACAGGGACTTCAAGAAGCTTCGTTCCAATTTCACTTGCTAACAAAGCAAATCCACCACATTCTGCCAGTGATGGCTTTTTTAAAACCCCGGCGGCCAATTTTCGGATTTCAGCCCCCTTTCCGGTCAAGCAATGACTATAAACTCTTTTCAGGATGTCGAAATGGAATCAATATTGAAACCAATGAAGCATATACTTTAGTCACTCAGAAATAGGCCGAGGTTATCAGGAAAGGTTCCCATCTGCTTCAGTTGAACGATTAAGCAGTAACCCTCGACGTACAACAAAAGTAAGTCGGCGAGCAACCCTCCGATATTGCTTTTCGATCGCTTGAAATCAACTCTGACAACCGGTAACTTTGTGTCCAACAGAGATTTCAACTCCGAAATGTCATTTTCCAGCAGCTCCTCTTCGTTAACTATCGTTAACTTAGTAACAAAGCGCCACATTTCGATTTTTTCATAAGACACCCATTTTCGACCGGAAAAGCGAAGGAATATCCATGGATCAGGCGGCCGGCCACTCTCGTGTCTAACTTTTATCTTTCAAATTTGAAATGCTTAATTTCTATATAAATATATATTGATATATAGACCGATTATTCCATTAATCCAATTAACTTTGCTGTTGAGTAAAAACAAGCGTGAAGCAAGGCATATATACTAGACTTCTTCCTCGGAAAAACACATGGAAGATGGCCATGGCCTCGACGTTTGATCCACCGCCAAATTCTATTAGCGATGGCAGCCAATTTAAGGATTAACTAGTTTTCAGGACGTCAAGATTCCAAACCAACGAGATATACTTTTGTCACTAGAAAATTGGCTAATAATTAACCATCTCCTTCTTGGATAATTAAGCACCAATCCTTAACGTACATCAAAAGTAAGTGGGATAGGATCCCACCGGCCGGTATTATTTTCCGATCGTTTGAAATCAACTCCGACAACCGGTAACTTTTTGTCCAATCGAGACTTCTACTCGGAAAGACCTTTCTTCCAGCAGCTCCTCTTCGTTCACTATTCTTGCCTTAACAACACATTTTGGTATTTTAATATTCTCATAAATACCTAGTTTGGAACGGAATTGCAAACGAATATCCATGGATTAAGCCACCCTTAATGCAAAATATAAATGACTTTTGTAGAAAGCAGATGGAGTATTCCTTAATTTGGTTCTTTTAGAAAAATGTTTCAATGTTACCCTTATAACAATAAATTGAGAGAAAATTTGTATTAATAAAAAACACAAGTTGCTAAAAATACAATTTTATAATCCTATCTGTGTGTTTTTTGCGACACTTTTTACGTGACAGTGGGAGTACTTTTTACATGATGGGGTCAACCTGTTTATAATTATGTACAGTTATGAATCCAAAACTGAATAATAATAATAATATAATTAAGGAGTACTAATATCTAAGAACCTTCAAATTCCCATTTCAGAAATAAAAGAAAAGAATACCCTTAAACAATTAAAGATTAAAAAGAAAATGAAATTAGAATATACTGAAAATGTAGAAAGTGGAAATAGTAGAAATTAAAGAAGCTAGAGCATTTTCAAGCACTTCTCTCCGAGTTGGTATCACATAAAAACATCACACAACAATAATAAATCTATAACAATGCATTTTATGTAGTGCAATCGATAATCCCATGCATTGAGGATGGGAATTAATTAAAACATTTGATCAAATTTCAAATATGAATTGCTTACCGGTAAGATGTTTACTGGTAAACGGAATCTTAAATGGTCATGTCTTGAAAATTAAAGTAGTTGAACGGTAAAAAACAGGTTGGAGAAAGATTGAAGTGATCCCAACATGCACTATATAAACCCGTTTAGATAAAAATAAAAAAATAAAAAAAACCCCTTTAGATGAACAGCTTTGAGAAATACTATTACCAGCTCTCTGATCAAAATTACCGAACTAGAAAGTTATCGATGGATATTCCGTTGCAATTCCGGTCTAAAATGGGCGTTTATGACGTTGAAGTCGATGGTGTTAATCTGAAGGCAATTGTTGTGAAGCAAGACGATCTGGAACGGGTGGAAATCGGTATATCAGAGTTGAAGTCTCGGATGGACAACTCAGGGCCGATCCTTAAAATTTAGGGACTGGAAACGATATAATAAAAGAAGCCTCAATTTTTTTATTATTATTTTTTAACAATGTCATTTTAAAACTTTTTTGGATTAAAAATTATTTATAATATAATATTATTTTGTTTCAAAATTGCTCAAAATTTCTTACTCAATAGATAATTGCCAAATTTTCAATATTTATTGCAACACAAACAATTTCAAGTACATTTTTAACAAATGTAATATATTAGAAACTACGGTGATGAAAACGAACTATTATTTATTACCATTCTAATTATAATTAACATTACAAAACAAATCATTAAATGTAAAAATTTAAAATTCTCTTTGAACATGACAATAATTTAATGATTTTTACTATTTGTGCGTGCAAGTCGTAGGCCCATAATACACATTTCTAAAGTCTCTTTCATCTAGATCAAAATGTAATTATTTGAAATTTCAATGTAAGGGAAAAAAAACACGATAAATGTGTAATGTTTCAATAAATTTTAAAAAAATTATTGTAATCATGTTAGTTAATAAATCAATAAACTTTTTTGTGTGGTATCATAAAATATGTGTGTTTTGATAAATATATAGAGGTAGTACTATAATATTTAGTCCGTCAAATGAATCAATAAAATTTTTATAGTGTTTCATTAAAAATGTGGTTTTTAATAAAAATATTAATTAATAAATTTTGTATAGTATTTTATTAAATATATGAAATTAGTGTTATAATATTTGGATCCCTAAAATAAACTATTATATTTTATAGGGTGAAACAATAGTCCGTTCAAAAGAACCATTCAACCCTTGAATTTGGTCTTGTGTAAATTACGGGCGTAATACAAAATAAATATCCAGTTTTTAAAAAGTACAAATTAAAACTTTAAGTGAGGAAATTAATGTTGACTGAGAAATATATATTGTTATGGACAAAAATACCCTTAAGGCTACAATAAGAATTTCATCTGCCCTATTAATTTTCCTACTAGAATACAATTTTTTTCTGCTGCAATTTTTTCCTTTTGCTTTTATTCAGAAGCCTTCTTTCATAGCCCAGCCAAGACTTTGTAAAGAGCCAGGACTAATAGGTGCAGCACCGCACATGGACAGAAGCAGCACACAGCGGTGCACTCCCTCCGTCCCATCGGCAACCTCCCCGATTCTCTTTCCCTTCTCGTCTCTCATCGTCCCAACATTACCCCATAACAGTGGCTACCTCCGGTTCAACGTGGGCGACTCAACCGTTGGCAAAGACATCGATTGAGTTGTAGTTCTTTGATTAAATCAAAATATGATTTTATACATGTTTCTTTCTGGATTTTGGATGAAAAACTGAACACACAAGAAAAAATCAATAAAGAGAAAGAAGAAGGGATTTTTTGAGAGAAGATCGATTGATAATTATTCTGATATCTCTCACGCACAAACGTACCTTCCGTTAGATAATTAACCTCAAATTGTTTGCTTTCATGAACAACCATAAACTGATAAACCAACCACGGAGTCATAGGCAACAGGTAGTTTATTCATCCTTTCTATGTATGCCTTTAATTTGTTATTTCAAATATATATATATATATATATTGTTAGGAAAAATTGATTTTATAAGGGAATAATTATGTAGATAAAAGACGTCAGTGGACTTGGAATTATTAATTTATACTTATAAGTAGCCATCCTTCCCCCCTTGGCTGCGTACGTAAGAAAGCGACGAAGAAGAGAAATGAAAAATTGCTTAAGAGAAAAGGAGAAAGAACATTTTGGAGGAAATCAACGGCCTAAATGAATTGTTTTATTGCAGCCTTGAAGGGTACTTTTGTCCAGAAAAATGTATATTTTTCAGTCAACATTATTTTCCTCAGTCAAAGGTTTAATTTGTATTTTTTAAAAACTAGAGGTTTATTTTGTACTTAGGACAAACCTTGCGGTTGTTTTTGTATTTCGCCCTGTAAATTAACTATACAATTGCATATTCAATTATATATGCCAAATCTAATAGTTGAATGGTCCCTTGAAAAAATTATAATTTTTTCCTCATTTTATATAGTATTTAAATAATTAGGTAATTTTAATATATATATAATTATTATAATAAAATATCGGGGGCCTCCTATTTTTTTTGGGCCCTGAGCGATCGCGCATGTGGCGCGCCCTCAGGTCCAGCCCTGGGACAAATTACCAATTGTTGGAGTTGATTTCAAGCAAAATCGTACCAGTGTGTACTTGAAGTTACTTTTGATGTGCGTCAAAGATCGTTGCTTAATCATTCAACTGAATTATGTATATATATGAGATCCTTTTCCCATATGCATAAGGTATAAATGTAATAAATAGTGTCGAAATTAATTATTTTAATTAGGTGTTATACTTTGATATTCATAATAAACTTTATATTTATCAAAACAAACTTTTCTAAATAAAACAGAGGAATGGTAATATTGGAGCAACGATACTTGGGATGCTCTAGCTTTCTTGATTACGGTCGATCTCTTTCTTTTTTCTTTTTCTTTTTTTTTCCCCCCTGTCTCCGTTTATCCAGCTTGAATTATATTTTCTCTTGTGATTATGAATTCTTGTTTTACTACATTAATTCATCATGATCAAGAATGTTGTCGATCATCTACGCCTGTTCCTCAGTTTTGACCATTTCAATTGCCATTTACATTTATTACCTCCTTTTTCTACAAAATTTAATTCAACTTCGATTTCCAAGACAAATCTCTTTCATTTAATTTTTTTGATAAATTCAAGACAAACCTTTGAAACTACCTACAGAGAAATTTATGTTGGAAGTGAATTATTACAGAAAAACAGAAATTAAATAATTAAGAGACCATAAACAGGAGGATAGATATAGTTCATTCAGTCCCAATACAATTAAGACAACTAGGGCTTTTTAAGCAATGTATTTCCTAGACAATAGCTACGAAGAACGTTAATCATGGCATACTTGATTTCTTCATTGGAAAAACACAAAGCGCCCCAATCAGATGGCTTTATCATTTGATTCACAGGGACTTCAAGAAGCGTCGTTCCAATTTCACTTGCTAACAAAGCAAATCCACCACACTCCGCCAGCGACGGCTTTTTCAAAACCCCGGCGGCCAATTTTCGGATTTCGGCACCATTTCCGGTCAAGCAACGACTATAACCTCTTTTCAAGATATCAAAATGGCAATCAATTTTGAAACCAATGAAGCATATACTTTTGTCGCTGAGAAATTGGCCTAGGTTATCAGGAAAGGTTCCCATCTGCTTCAGTTGAATGATTAAGCAGTAACCCTCGACGTACAACAAAAGTAAATCGGCGAGCAACCCTCCGATATTACTTTTCGATCGCTTGAAATCAACTCCGACAACCGGTAAATTTTTGCCTAACCGAGATTTCAACTCCGAAATCCCATTTTCCAGCAGCTCCTCTTCGTTCACTATCGTTACCTTTGTAACAAAGCGCCACATTTCGATTTTGTCGTAAACACCCATTTTCGACCGGAACTGCGTTGGAATATCCATGGCTCTCTTGTACCTTCCCTAACTTTTCTCTTTCAAATTTGAAGTGCTTAATTTCTATATGTGAATATATATACACCTGTTATTCCATTAATCCAACTTTGTCGTTGAGTAAATACTAGCGTGAAGCAAGGCATATATCCTTGACTTCTTCCTTGGAAAAACTGATGGAGTCCCCTACCAGAAGATGGCCTCCATTTTTTATCCACCGCCAAATTCTATTAGCGATGGCTTTTGCAAAACCGCGGCAGCCAATTTTTGGATTAACTAGTTTTCAGGACGTGAAGATTCCGATCAATCTTCAAACTAACGAAGCAAATAATACTTTTGTCACTATAAAATTGGTTAATAATCATCTCCCTCTTGAATAAATAAGCACAAATCCTTAACGTACATCAAAAGTAAGTGGGTAAGAATCCCTCCGGTATTATTTTCCGATCGCTTGAAATCAACTCCGACAGACAACAGGTAACTTTTTGTTCAGTCGAGACCTCAACTCGGAAATACCTTCTTCCAGCACCTCCTCTCCGTTCACTATTCTTGCCTTAACAACACATTTTGATATTTTAATATTCTGATAAATACCTGGTTTGGAAAAGAATCGCAAACGATCGAATATCCATGGATCAAGGCACCCTCAATGCAAAAAAAACAAAAAAACAAAAAACTTTGTAGACAAGAGTGGAGTACTCCTTCGGTTCTTTAAAAATTGTTTCGCTTTTAAATGTTTCAATGTTATCCCAACAACAATAAATTAAGACACATCAAATGTTTATTAATAAAAAACACGGATTGGTGAAAATACACTTCTCAGTGTTTTATGCCACACTTTTTATATAACATGTTTACAATTACCTATGAGATGAATTCGCACTTAAAAGCTAATAAAATGAAACCAAAACCGAATAATAATAACAACAATAGTAATACTACCTAAGAACCTTCAAATTCCATCTAAGAAACAAAAGAAAATATCCTTCAACAAATATTAAAAATTTAACAGTTCTGGAGAAATTAGATTTCACTAAAAATGTTGAAGTAGAAATAGTAGAAACTAAAGAAGCTAGAACATTTTCAAGCACTTGTTTCCAAGATGGTAACACAAAAACATCCCGAATGGCATACTTGACCTCCTCATTCGTATAAGTTAATGCAGTACCCCAATCAGGGATACACGAGCGATAATATTCCACCTTCTGGTCATCATCATCAACAATAATCCTTGCAAAATCAAATACCCTCTATTAAGAATTTTATACTTATCTTACATGTTAAGAATTTTAGTGCTACAGAAATTCACTTTCTTTCTGCTCCCTCTCTCCGCCTCTCACTCTTTCCTTTTGCTAGCGGTCTCTTTTCTTCCCTCTTATGGCAGTCGCGATTGTATCTATCTGTCATTGTCGCCGGCTCCAGTCATCCCTATCACCGCTACAAACTATAGAATAGAAATTTGAGTGTATTTCTTTTATGAAAAAATTGTGGAAGAGACTCAAATTCTGTAATTACAGGTAATTAGTCTATCAATTTGATACCTCCCAGACAAACCGTCTGCAACCATCGCGGCTTGATGTTTTGTTTTGTTCTCTTTTTTTGTCTTCCCGGTATATGCTAATGTTTTGCTTTGTACTCTGTCTCCATGAAATATATGATCCACTAGTAGCCAATAAATACAGTAAAATAGAAATGTAAAAGAAGAAATAAATTGATGAAATAATAGAGGGTATTTTAGGAAAAAATGTGAAAAATTGCTCTGGCTATTATTTTTCGCTCTGGCAATAATAAGAGCCTTTACTTATATATAGTACATGTTGTGAAGTAATAGTTGTTGTGAGCACTATAATTGATCGTTATTAACTAGTACTAACTACTTCAATACACACTGACCAACGTTAATATCTGTACATTGCTGTCTAACAACTTCAATTTCCAAGACATGATCATTTAAGATTCCGTTTATCAGTAATTGTTTTTTTATCCGTTCTTTGAAAAGAGTCTTTTAAATTAAAAAATTTATTCTTTTAAAAGTATCATTTTACAATTTTTAATGAAAAAAGTAAGAAAATTTTAAATTCTACCCTTATATCACTTCTATCAAACCAACGTAATTAATTCAAGATTTTCAATTTTCAAAATGATCATTAACTACTACAATTAATTTTATCTAGGAAGATGTAAACTACTCTTTCCTTTTTCAAAATGGTCTTTTAACTAGTTAGTTTTTTGGAGTAAGTATTAAAATGAGCTCAAATACTAAATTAATTTAAGTATAAATTAATCAAACTAATAACCGAATGTAAGCATTTTTCATCATTCATATTTTTCTTCAATTTTTTTTGAAACCGTTCAATTATATTTTTGTAAAATTTAAAATTATTTTCTTAATCCAATAAAAAAAATCTTATTTTTCTATGAAGATTAATTTCCGGCGCTTTTTAGTTGTTATTAATAATTTTGATAAGAAAAAAAATTTAATAAGTAAAGGAAGTAGAAAATTAACAAAACAATAAATAACATTAGTAGTTGTGTACAGATTCCAATAATAGTTTGTTGATAGTAGGGTCCTGCACAGATTACACTGTAGCATGTGAGATGATAAAAATTACCATTAAATAGGGGTAATTAGGTAGGTTAAATCCCTTTCTTAATTTGTTTACTTTTTCCCCTAGCGACTCTTTTCAACAGTCGGTTTGGAAAAGGTGGATCTTCATAAGGGTTTCCACCTTTTAAGCTTAAAAAAGGTTCAGGTCTCTCTATTTTCCCTGTTTTTAGAGTACCCGCTGGCTCTGTTTCTGCAATTTCAGGTTCAGGGTCGATGGCCCGTTTGGGCTAATGGGACCTCGGAGTATAACTCTCTTGCTCTTCTGGCTACGGTAACTTGACATAGTCACTGGAATTTTCTTCGCCTTGATCAGATTTCGCCTCCACTTTGTTCCTACTAATCAATCTATTTGGAAAAGGAAGTTCTTCGTAAGGGTTCCCACCTTTCAGACTTAAAAAGGGTTTAGGTCTCTCTGCTTCCCTTGTTTTTACAATACCCTCTAGCTCTGTTTCCACAATTTTAGGTTCAGGGTCGATAGCCCGTTTGGGCAAACGGGACCTCGGAGTAGAATTCTTTCGCCTTCCCCATCAGTCGGTTTGGAAAAGGTGGATCTTCATAAGGGTTTTCACCTTTTAAGCTTAAAAAAGGTTCAGGTCTCTCTATTTTCCCTGTTTTTAGAGTACCCGCTGGCTCTGTTTCTGCAATTTCAGGTTCAGGGTCGATAGCCCGTTTGGGCAAACGGGACCTCGGAGTATAATTCTTTTGCACTTTTGGCTGCAGAACCTTCCCACATCTCAGAGTTATCGCACTAACATTCTCTTTTTGCTGTATTTGGACCTATGAGGGCAGTCTTCCCTGGTCACCCTTCAATTCTTTGAGCGAAGCAGCCAATTGGGACACCATATTTGCCAAACTATCAATACTGGCCTTCTGCTCCTTTTGTTGATCCATTAGAGATCCAATTATATCACTAGAATCTTTACCATTTCGTTATGGTTGGTATGAATTATGGCCCTGCTGGAACCCTCTCTGCTGAGGTGGTCGATATGCTTGATTCTGGTACTGGTTACCCTGATACTGGGGCTGCTGACTTTGATCTTGGCTGCCTGATTCAATCCATCTGAAATTATGATGATCTTTCCACCCTTGATTGTACGTGTTGGAATAAGGGTCCCTTCTCTGATGTGGACCATTCCAGTTCCCAGCAGCATTTTCTTGGGCCAGGGGGTCGGTGGGTGCAAGGTTACACTTATGGGTAAGATGTCCCATATTTTCGCAGCTTCCACAAACTTCCTCTGTCTGCACTTTATTCGTCCCAGCTACCATTTTAGTCATCATCTCAGTCATCTTTCTCATTGCGGCTACTAGCTGGGAGTTGTTCTGTGTCATGTCATCCTGCTCACGAGGTCCTACATCATCAATAATGCGCACTTCGGCGGTCCGCTTGGCTAGACGGATGCTGGGTTCAGCAAAGTCATTACGTGCTTCCAGTGTTTCCTTGGCAGTATTATTCAGAAATGCACCACCACTGGCGGAATCCATATGCATCCTCTCGGCTTCTGTCATTCCATGGTAGAAGAACTGCAGCAACTCCCCATCCGAGTACCTATGGTTTGGGCAACTATCGCACAATCGCTTAAATCTGAGCCAATAGGTGCGGAGGGACTCATCATAATCTTGTTGGATCCCACTTATCTCATTCTTCACTGCATTAGTCTTCGTGGCTGGGAAGTAATTTTTAAGGAATGCCTCCTTTATCTCCCCCCATGTAGTGATGGAGTTTGGCTCTAGGGAGGAGAACCACATATTGGCTTCGCCTGTCAGGACAAAAGGGAATGCCACGAGTCGGAGCTGCTCCACAGTGGCTCCTGCTGGTAACTTTCCCACCTTGCACCCCTTGATGTACTCACGTAAAAAGCTATGGGGATCCTCTCCTGGCCTACCACGGTACCTTGGTAGCATACTCAGCCAACTAGATTTGAGTTGGAAGTGGCCCGTGACATCAGGCATTACAATTGCTGAAGGCTCATCCTCCGTGTCGTGGTTGCTTAGTTCCTTCAGAGTTGGTTCAGCCGCATGAGCTTCCACTTGTCGCTCGTCTCTTCTTTCTTCCTGTCTGTTTCCCATCTTAGAACCAGGCTTGGGGACAGATTTCTGTTCAGACTCTGTTTCTGTTCTACCTTCCGTTAGGGCTAACGGAACCTTGTCAGAATCTGAAATAGCAGCTTCTCGCCTTTGACGGGCTTCTTTTGCGAGTCTTCTGCAGTTTTTTCAATCTCTGGATCGTACAACAGTTCAGGTTGCGACGATCTGCTCATAAAACACACAAAAGCACAAATTAATAGGAAAAGATGATTTAAAATGTAAAACCGTTCCCCGGCAACGGCGCCAATTTGATAAGACCGTCGTTAGCCCTATCAAATACAGTAAAAGTACTGTATAAACCTGCAACAAATAGCTATAAGTAGCACAATGATAACAGGGTCGATCCCACAGGGAACGGACTGCTTAAAATCACAAAACCTATTAAATCCCAAACAGTTTGGTTTGCAACCACCTTTGTTGCTCAGAGAGACTTTGTAAAAGATTAGTGAGAACTAAATAACAAACTTAAATCAAGAAAGAGAGTTTAATCAATGTAATAAAGTATTCCAGCAATATATAAATCACAATAATCACGTGCATGTTAACCATCAACTCAATAATATATTAAATAGCATGTCATCAATCAGTTATAGATTACCGTGAATCCGCACAGACATAACCCAATCTCCCCTTACTTTATCGACAATTACCGTAAATCCGCACAGACATAATTGCTACTCTAATTAACAAGGAACAGGCCGTAAGGCATCGACACCTATTAACCAAGTTAACAACCTTAAGATTTAGGGAAACCTGATTTTAGTTATTGTTATTGAATTAACATCTAAGAATTACTAACCCCTTATTCTCTATTACCTGAAGGTAACTTTACCACTAATTAATCTTGCCCAATAAATATTATGTTATTTAACTGGGAATTAATTGGCCCTACCTAATTTAACTAAGGTGATCAATCTCAATTAAATATCAGTAATCAAAGTTTTGAGTAGAGAATAAAAAGGAACACATGCAATTTAAGTTAAGAGCAATTCGGTTTCATAACATGCCCGGATTAATTGCTATTACATTATGCTGGAATGTATAATTTAGCTACTCATATTTAAACTAACTACGCATATAATTATTTTACGATTCATACTGAAAATTATCGAAAAGAATAAAATAAATAAGGAATAAATACTTGATTTACGATCTGAAAACAATCCCCTGAGTAAGCTACCGCCCGTTAGGGCTAACGGAACCTCTCCTGGACAGAATTCCTCAAATTGCAGAAAATAGAAAACTACTGCTACTTGCTCTGAACTAGCGACGAAAATATATGATAAAACTCTATAAAAAAACGTATTTTTCTCCTTTCCCTTCCATCCCTATAAATAGGTGTAGAATGGAGAGTAGAAACTAATTCAAAAAATAGTAAATTATTAAAACTCTTTTCCATGTAGGAAGGACACTACTAAAAATAATCTCCAAAACAAAGAAGGATAAATGTATTAGGAAACAATTCCTTCTTCCAGGCGCACCACCAATGCTGGCAATTAAAGAATCCAAATTCCATTCCAATTGCTCTTTTCTTCATTGGGCTTCCTTCTCTTCTTTGGGCTGGACTGCTCTTTTCTTCCTCTTTTGCATCCTGCTTTCTCTAATTGTTTTTCTTCCTAAAACCTGCATTTATCTTACAAAAATTAACACATACCCGTGAGATTTGCCACAAATATGCTCTAAAATTCAGTAGCTAAAGGACACCTATCAGCTAACCACCTTTTATTGGGTTAGGAGCTTAGGGTGGTTAGGCCCCTAAGCTCCTTTTCTTGGGGTTAGGAAATCCTAACTCCCAGAAAAGGAGCTTAGGGTGCCTAACCATCCTAACCTTCTTTTCGGGGCTTAGGATTCCTAACCCTAGAAAAGGTTAGGTCGCCTAATTAAGCTGCCTGTTCTTTAAGTTTTGGTTTTTGTTTCAGTTTTGGTCTCAACAGTAAATTTAATATATTATAATCAATTTTTATCATTTTCAATACAACTTTTTACTATTCAGCTATATATTTTTACATTTTTAATATAATTTTTACATTATAAAACTATTTTTTCAAAACCAAAACTCAACCCAACCAAAAAGAACATGCCTCTATCGATTTTTTTTTTCTCCTGTTTTTGTTTTTGTAAATGTGCCTACTGCCAACTTTTTTAAATTTATTTTTAAAAAAGCATTTATCTCTAAATTAAACAAAAATAATATTCAAAAAACTCTAATTATGTTTTATAATGTCTAAATCATACACATTTAATTATAATATTAACCTTACCAATTAATATATCCATCAACATTAATAATACAAAAAAAGGCACTAAATTACACATACATAATAATTAAATAATACCAACATTAAATAAATTAAAATGGGTTTCAATGCATTTATAACAAATAATATAAAAAAGTGTAACCATTCTATATAATATCCAAATTATATATACCTAATTATAACATTTAACTTAACAATTAATCATATATATAAAAAAACGGATGGAATGAAGGTTTAAGGGGAAAAAAATGGAAATGAAGGAAAGGACAAATGCTGGGGCTGAGAGAGTTAATAGTGGTAAGGGGTAATTTGGGTAGGAATATAAAGTTTTACCTCTCCTTCCTTGCATATAGAATTTTTCTTTCCTGCGTTTAGACATACCGTAAATGAATTCTCACCCTGCACGTGTTTTTTATTTTTCTTAAAAATATACTACTATTTTCGTTACATTAGAAGGGTCCATTTTGAAATATTTTTTTGTCCAATAAAAAAGTTCACTTTCAAATAAAAATTTTCCTTACCCTTACTAATATAATCATGTATGGTCCACAATTTGGCCATACTTAATAAGTAAGGATAAAAAAAATGAATAAATTGTGTCAAATTAGCTATTTTAGGTGTTGTCCCTTGACATTAATAATAAGTAGTACATTGATCAAAGTAAACTATTCTAATGGAACGAAGAAAGTATACATTTTTAAAACGGGATATTTCAACTTTTATAATCAATACAGAAATACATCTTTTTTTTTTTTTTTTTGAAGAAACATACAACGTTTCAGCAGTTAATATATAATTTTGTTGTTGAATTTTTTTTATTTTAATGTTTTAAATAATCTAAACACGCAAATTAAAAGGAAAAGAACATTATGTTCTTAATAATAAAACCTTAAACGTACATTAGCTATAGAAATATCATAGTAATCATCCATCCAACAAAACAAGAACAATTAATTAATATAGTTGCTAGAGAATACTGAGCAACTTCCTCCCAATATGATAGCAATTATAAGCGTTAAGGATGATAAAACAAGAACAATTAATTAATATAGCCAATTTCTTCAGCTGCTTTGATCGTTTCGTCCTGATAATTAGAATGTGCCATCATCGTTTCATCTGCTGCTTTGATCTCAAATCCAATTTTCTTTGCCAAGCCAGCCAGATCACCGCATTTTCTTAGCGATGGATTTTGTAAAACTAAAGCAGCCAGATTTTGGATTTCAGCTTCAGCTCCCTTTCCAGTCAGGCAATTATAATTTTCACAGTTGATTTTTAGGGTGTCAAGGAAAAAACCGATTTTGAAACCAACGAAGCAGAAAATGGCTGAGGCTTTCAGGAAAGGTCCCCATATCCTTTATTTGAATGATTAAGCACCAATCCTCCAAGTACATCGAAAGTAATTCCAACGACGGGATGGTCGACGTTGATGTATCGAGACTTCAACTCCTATATTGATGAAGGCCATGGAAATAATATGAAGTTGATCCATGGATTATTAATGGGGCAGCCGTCGGTGAGGCCATGTAATGTAATTTAGTATTTTAGTAGTTTAGTAATTTTATTAGTTTCCTAATATTTCTTAATTTGATTAGGACTGTTTTTTCTTCAACCGTATAGGTGTAGGACTAGTTTTAGGTATTAGTTTCCTTTTAGTTTTAGGTTTATTTCCTCCTATTATTATAAATAGGTAGTTGTTTATTGTAATAGATAGTTTTTACGTTTTGATTAATTAAGATTTCATATTATATTTTCCTAATTTTCAGTAATCTTTTTGTGGATTCAAGGATTGTTGGATGCATGTTTGACAGGTATTCGTGCGCGAATCAACGGTATTTCGGAAGGCTTCTTCCAGTTTCTGCAATTTCTTTTCATAGATAGCTTCAACTACGTCAGATATATATTTTTCCAGCAGGCCTTCATGGTTCACTATTCTTGCCTTAATTTTGAGACCATCGATTTCGAACTCATGAATGCCTACTTTCGCAAGGAATTTCAAAGGAATATCCATGTAAATGTCCAGCTATCGTTGTTTGATTACCCAATTACTAACAAATACTCCTGCGTATAAAATATATGTTGATCAATACGCATATACTCCCAGAATTCAATCCATTGAACTTAAAATTCCAAGGAGTATATGTTGCATCAAAAACTGAAAAGGCATTTTCAAATTAATGCTACCTTCACATATAGTAATAAACTAGCCTTTTAATATTTTTTGACATATTCAAGAAAACTAGTACGTACCGAGAAATGAAAAGTCATAAAAACTTGTTTCATTCTTAGGACTTAATTCCACTATAATAAATGGCAACTTTTATCAAATGGTTAAACCATCATTTGAAAGTGGCTTTTCACTTATTGTTGAAAAATATTATTTAAACCAAATTTAATTAATTAAATAATTATATTTGTAGTAGGATTTAATACTTATTTTCTATTTATTTAAGGAATTAGTTCCTTAGTAGGATTTGATAAGTGAATCATAATAGATTTTGGGTAACTCTGTAATCTATATAATGAGTAACTCTGTAATTTATATAAAGTATATAAAGGATGTAGGGGTGATTACTTTAATCACAGATAAAAATATAAAAATTAAAAGAAGCCTTATGGCTATTTAGTTTCCGACGACGAAGCCTGCTTTTTCGTCGGTTGTTTTACAGGCACAACCAAGCCTTTGTGGTTTGTTTCTACATTGGTTTGCGTGCAATTACAATTTGCATTAGTTCAATTTCATTTTGTAGAAGTTTGATTTCGGTCCAATTGATTTGAATTCATTCTATAGTTGCTGTCTTCGTGTTCCGTGCGTAGCTTCCGTACAGAGGGAAGATATATACAAGGGAGCTTGATCAATGGTATTTATGAGAATATTCAATTTGCGACCGATGTTGTTAAGGCAAGAATAGTGAACGAAGAGGAGCTGCTGGAAGAAGGTATTTCCGAGCTCAAGTCTCGGTTGGACAAAAAGTAACCGGTTGTCGGAGTTGATTTCAAGCGGTCGGAAAATAACAGTGAAGGGATTCTTGCCGACTTACTTTTGATGTACGTTAATGATTATTGCTTAATCATTCAATTGAAGGAGAGGGGAGGTTACTGCAAGAAAGTGGGGAGGGGGAAAAGTGTCGCCGGTCGCCGGCGACACTTTTGGCCAAAAGTATCTGCTTCGTTAGTTTGAAGATCGACTGCCATTTTGAAATGCTGAAAAATGGTATAGCGACTGCTTGACCGGAAAGGGTGCCGAAATCCGAAAATTGGCTGCCGTGATTTTACAAAAGCCATCGCTAATAGAATTTGGCGGTAGCCTGGGTTTGTTGGCAAGGGAACTTGGAATGGAGACTGTACCAGTTGTTCAAACGTCGAGCCCATCTTCTGGTTGGGGGGCCGTGTGTTTTTCCAAGGAAGAAGTCAAGTATGCCATGCTTAACGCTCGTTTTTGCTGTTATATTGGAAAGAAGCTGCTCAGAATGCTAAATTAATTGACCTTATTTTGTTCCCTAGATCGATGATGTTCTAGTGTTAAGGATTATTATAAAGAAAAGGCTTAATCACTATTTACCTCCTTTAACTAAATCATGTGTAATAATTATTGAAATGATAATATTACCCTCATTAAATAATAATGACATATCTGTCATGTTATGATTTCTCTCCTTTTTTGACCACGTCACCTACTTTCTCCTTCGACATATCATTGCAACCACCTTCAAATAAAGGACAACCTTCAAATAAAGGGCAAAAATTTTAGGTTAGTGATACTTTTTATACTAATTATAATTCTCATTAATTTTATCTTTTAGTTTTTTTCAACTCTTCAAATAAAAGAGAATAAGACTCTTTTCTTTTTTATTCCTTTTTATAAAAATCATTACTTTTTTCTTTTAAAATTTTACATAAAAAGTAACTTAATTTTCTACTCAATTCAAAATTTAAATTTTAAAATTCAAAAGTTAAATTCAAATTTTAAAATCAAAATTCAAGATTTTAAATTCAAAAGTTTAATTTAAAATTCAAAATTAAATTTAAAATTCATTTTTTTTTATATAAAGTTTTAAGGAAAAAAATAATGATTCTTGTAAAAATTAAAAAAAAAATCTTATGATCTTTTATTTGAACAGTTAAAAGAGAGTAAAAGATAAAACTAATGTAAATTATAATTAATAAAAAAAAATTAATAGCCTAAGAGTTAGTCCACATACATAGGAGTTGAAGGTCATGAAGGTCACGTGTTCAATCCCTAATGGTTAGTCCACATGTATGGGAGTTGAAGGTCACGTGTTTAATCCCTAGCTACTAGCTAGTGACAGAGCTGTATCTCAGTATCTCAGTTGGATAGCCTCCAGGGGCTTAGCTCAGTTGGTAACTTGGCAGCAGATTGCAGCCAAGGACGCAGGATCGAGTCCTGGCAGCCGCAGTGTGGGATTTTCATCCCCCCAATGTGGGGGGTGGATCCTTGTGGGCACCAGGCACTGGTCCTCCTGCCAATGTTATCGCTGAGTCACCCTGATTTACCTCCCACACGGGCTTGGGCGGTGCGCCTTTGCAGCCAAAGTATCTCAGTTGGATCTAGAGTTTGGGTGGCCGACAAAAGGTATGGGTTGCTTTTCCTCTTTTTGCTTTTTGGAAACTTGCTTTTTGGAAACTTTTGACTCTCTTTCCTTAGTGGAGAGAAAAGGGAGAGCTACTCCCGGACTTTTTTTTTTCCCTCTCATATAGATTACTTTCACTTTAATTAGGAATGGAATCAAAGACGAAAATCTTCCCTACTTGTTCGAAACTCCTTTCTCCAACTTGTTTCCTTTTCCAAAATAAATTCCAATTTGATTCCTACTCAAACTCAACAACAAAGTTTGATTAATGGAATAAGCTGTGTATGTATACAAATATACAGAGGGAAGGTACAACAAGTCGCCTGCCTGACCCATGGATATTCCTTTGCAATTCCGGTCGAAAATGGGTGTTTTTGACAAAATCGAAATGTGGCACTTTGTTATGAAGGTAACGATAGTGAACGAAGAGGAGCTGCTGGAAAATGGTATATCGGAGTTGAAATCTCGGTTGGCCGAAAAGTTACCGGTGGTCGGAGTTGATTTCAAACGATCGAAAAGCAATATAGGGTTGCTCGCCGACTTACTTTTGCTGTACGTTGAGGGTTACAGCTTAATCATTCAACTGAAGCAGATGGGAACCTTTCCCGATAACCTCGGCCAATTTCTGAGTGACAAAAGTATATGCTTCATTGGTTTCAAAATTGATTGCCATTTCGACATCCTGAAAAGAGGTTACGGTCATTGCCTGACCGGAAACGGCGCCGAAATCCGAAAATTGGCCGCCGCGATCTTGGAAAAGCCATCAGTGGCAGAATATGGTGGACTTGCTTTGTTGGCAAGTGAAATTGGAAGGAGTCTTCTGGTAGTTCCTGCGAATCAAATGAAAAAGCCATCTGATTGGGGAGCTCTGTGTTTTTCTGTGGAACAAATCAAGTATGCCTTGCTTAACGCTCTTCGTTGCTATACTTTGGGAGAATCGTTGCTCGCAATGATTTAGTTGTCTTTGTTCTGGGATGATTTCGCCCGATTCATAAGACCCTTTACAATTTGTCCGATGTTTTATTCTTCAAAATTCGTTTCAAATTGTATAATGTTTAAAGATTTCAAGAATAAATAATGTATTTTGTTACATGTTTGCCTTATTTATTAAGGAGTAGTTTTCTTTTGTTTGCGCGCCTTCAATATGAATATAATTAGGTGTATGAAGAAACATTCATTTTCTTCATAATAAAACCTAAAACACTAGCTCCCCGACCCCAAATTAAAACCAAAACAAAAATAGAAAGATACCGAAATTAAACTAAAATCGAAATTCGTTTGACCGCCATAATCATGAAGTACTACTATCCAATATTCCGTATGCAATCATAATTTTCGAAGGATTGATAAGCTGAAAAATCACCTAGCCGAGTAAGCTAGAGCATACCGAGTAGCTTCTTTCCAGTGAGATAGCAATTATAAGCGCCATGAATGGCATACTTTGATCTATCCGTTACTTCTTTCAACTCAAACCCAATTGTTCTTGCCAATTGACCGAGGGAACCACAATTATCTGCTAGGGATGGATTTTTAAAAACTAATGCGGCCAATTTTCGGATTAAATTCTGCTGCATTTGGCACTGGTCGCAATACACGAATTGCTGGAGATGTTTGCAGATTTTGAAACAAACAAAGCATATGCTTTCGTCGGTAAGGAAACTGTCGAGGATTTTCAGAAAGCGCGCCACCCGATTCAGTTGAATGATTAAGCAACGATCCTTAACGTACGTATAACAAGATCAACACGTATAAGCTAGCTAGCGCTGAGTTCTTTTCAATTTCATTTCAGAAAAGTTATCATCTTTTTTCTTCAAAATTTTAAATTTACATAAAAAAACATTATCATTTTCTACTAAATTTAAAATTCAAATTTTAAAATTTCGTCTAAATCTTCACTCACATAGTTATTACACTTTTCTTTTCTTTTTTTTCCTCTTTCATACCTAAATCCCCAAAAGAAAATTTTTCCAAAAAAAAATTGCTTCTCTTAAACAAAAATTTTCCAATTAGATTATCACGAAGGGAATGGAGCCAACTATCGAGTTTTGAAAATGTTGTAACTATGTTGTGTGACTAAAGACCTAATGCCATCAATAAAGCTTTATTTTCTTAGCTAGCTATTGGCTTTTCAGTGTTGTCCCCATTGTTATCTACTATGTTAAACAATATATCATTGATCCAGTTATAATGAACGAATCAATATATATATATATATGTATGTTTCACCTGTTAAATAGGCATTCGATATTAGTTTTTAAAAAAGCCCAACAAACAAGGAATATATAAATAAATAGATGACATAATTGTTTATTGATGAATAATTAAAAGATTAATAATTTATAGCCCATAATATGACTTAAAATTTTCTGTTACGTCTTAATAACTCATTGTAAATATTATATTTTGTATTAATTTTAACTCGTTGTAAACATTATATTTTGTATTAATTTTTTGTCAATGATATTCATTGACATTCTAGTTCGTACTAATTAATCAGTAATTCAGACTAATATTATTAGTAAAAGATTTTATTATATTTTGAATACTCCTAATTTACTAGTACTATTTATTATAAATAGGTAAACATACATATAATGATATTCTATGACTATTTTCGTATTACTACCAGCATAATTTTGTGTTGTACTCATTTGTATGACTTGGGCCAACAGTTACTTTTGCATTTTGTGGTGACGCTTACCTCACAGCTTGTCGGTTAGTTTTCGTTGAAATTTTAGAGATGTACTACATAGGGATAAAATATTCAAATGGTATTACACATGAACTAGCTACATTTGCTTTAATTAACCAAATGATTCATGGGATATTATCATAGACTTAATCACTATTTACCCTATTATTGGCCTTTGACAATTTATACCCCATATTTTTAAAATTAACTAGTTATCCCCTTGTTTCTAAAACTAACTGTTTGTCCCCTGTGTTTCTAAAACTAACTGTTCCCCCCCCCACCCCCACCCCACCTCTTAACAGTCAAACCATAAAAATTTGATAAAAAGACAAAAATACTCCTTTGGAATGCTGACAACACACTCTCAAGTTTAACTAAAAAATTTCTGATGAATATACCCCCAGCTTGGAAAAATGGCCAACGATAATTTTTTTTCCTGAGAAAAACGCTCGACTCCAGAGAAACGGCAATGGCAGCGTGTTCTTTGTGAGAACTGCGATTGGAGCGGGAAAAGTGCATCGTCGTCAATAATAGAGTTCGCGACTCGATTCCGAAAAAACGGCAGCAGTAGCGATTTGGAGCGGGAAAAGTGCATCGGCGATTGTGTATCGTAGAAATCTTCCCCCTTTTTTTTTTTTTCTTTCTTAAGTAATATGCAGTTAATACTTGGGGTATATTCGTATGAAATCTTTTTCTTAAACTTGAGAGTATGATGTCAGCATTACAGAAGGATATTTTTGTCTTTTCATAAATTTTTATGGTTTGACTGGTAAGAGGAGGAGCAAACAGTTAGTTTTAAAAATACGGGGGGCAACCCAGCGAGTTTTAAAAATACGGGAAAAAATAGTCAAAGGCCAATAATACGGAGGTAAATGGCGACTAAGCCATTATCATATTATGTTATATTATGTGGTAAGCAAGCAATATATATAAGGAATGAAAAAAAAAAATCTTATAATTGTAATCAGTTTCAAATTCCTTTCTCTAACAATTGATTGTTTCCTTTTCCAATACAAATTCCAATTAATTTGATTCCAATTCAAACTCCACAACAAATTAAGTAGCTAGTTCTGGTAAAACGCAAAGAAGAACCGATCCACAAAGAAACAGCAAAATGCAAGGAGTTGCCTACACTTCTTCGGTTTATTGGGTCAACTTTGACTGAAAGACAATTGAAATAACCGTCACAAACCAAGCCAATTCAGTATCGAACTGGGTTCAACGAATATGCAACTTCCACGGCTGGAAGTCAAGTACTATGGTTGGCCTCGACATCGAATGGAGACCAAATACGGCCACCCTCCAACTCTGCGTCGATGACAAGTGCTTAATCATTCAGCTTTTGCACATGGATTATATCCCCGTAATCCTTGGGCACTTTGAGGGATGATTACGGGATGATGTACGATCAAATTGCTGACATTCGTGACGTTGCGAAAGAGATCTGGACTGCTGCTGCCGCCGCTGAACCTCCCCGGCCTGGATATGGAGAAGCCTGCTTTAATTACTAGGGTGAACAAAATATCCGGTTTGTGGTTAATCGCGAATCCGATCCGAAACCAATCCTTTGGTTTGTGTAATGACCGATTCGGATCAGTTTCGGATAATTATCAGAAACCGATCTTACTCTCATCCCACGGTTATCCGTACCCGATCTTATTCCTATTTCACGGTTATTCGAACCAATTCCTACTCTCGAACAGTTCCTTTGGAAAATCAGCAGCTCACTTAAGCAACCAAATATGACGGAGCTGGTGAAGCTCTTGGATTTCGATGGGTAATTCGTTAACATTAGTTTCACCCCCAATTGTCACTACCGATTTTCTTAATATTGTACCTTTTCCCACAGTCCTTAGGCTCAGCGTCATTAGGGAGTTTCCAATCAAAATGGTGAAGCAACAGAGCAAGGGGAAGCTCAACATTTGCTAAACCAAAGACATGCCAACGCAAATCCTCCTTCCCGCGCCAAACGGCAAATATTCGAAGTGATTCCCATTGAAATCAATGCCGTTTTCTTCGAAGCTTTGGGGTTCAAATCTTTCCGGGTTTTCCAGTATTCGGGATTCCTTCCGACTGCCCAAACATTAACCATTACCTTTGTTTTGTGGGCATTGTGTATCCATTGAGTTCACGTTCCTCTCTGCTTTCTTTTGGAAGCAGCAGAGGAAAAGAAGGGTGTAACCTTAGGGTCTTTCTAATCACTAACTTTAAGTACTTTAGATTAAGGAGATCTGCCTCGGTTATCTTTTGTTTCCCCTTGAATGCTTGCCTTATTTCATTCTGTGCTTTGGCCATTACGTGTGGATTTCTGATCAGTTCGGACATAGCCCATTCAAAGGTGGTAGACGAAGTTTCGGTTCCCGCAGCAAACCGATTTGAATCAGAACCTTTGTGAGGCTGCAAACCGATTTATGAAATTGCAGTAAAAGTTTATCAAACACAGAACAACTTTTTTGAAACTAGAAATCTTGACCCACATCTGTTCTCCATTTGAGAAATTGCAGGTGAAGATATTTGGGGATATTTGGGGGGGGGGGGGGGGGGGGGGGGGGGGGGGGGTGGTGGTGTTGGAACCAACAAAAATAAAAACTGGGGTTTCGGATTTTCGGATTTTATCCAAAGCCAATCCGATCCGAAATATTAAAATCCGAAACCGTGGTTTTAGATCGGATCGGGTCGGTTTCGGATCGGATAATAAGTTTGATCAGCCCTTTTAATTACAAGGAGTCTATGGGGTTCAAGAATTCTAAGTTATAAGCAGGTAGAATATGCTTGCATTGATGCGTATGCTTCGTATAAGGTTGGATCTATGCTTCTTCAAAATTAATTAGGAGTTTTTGATTAATTTATAATGAGGTTTTGAATGTTATTTGTAGTCTTAATTCGTGTAATCCATTAAATGGTCTCATTCATCTTATATATTCATTCGATCGCAAGGGAAATTGTGTTGGTCCACACATGGATCGTTCATCTTTAATTTGTTATGGTTTTTTAATTATTAATGGTATATATAACCGTGACCCCCTTGACTTTGGCCTGGGTAGATATTCCCTTTTTCACATTAATTAAAAAAATTAATAAAGTTACATTGTTAATCTTATTAAATATATGCAATTATATTTTAAAAATATTGTGAATTATACATATCTACACTATATAATAGAAAATAATATATCTACTCTATGAGAGTGCCATGTGGCTGCCACTTCTACCCTATATTTAATTATGTTAAGGGTGACAAGGCTGCCATATAGACTTTTAATTTTACTATCCACATGAATGACACATAAGATTAACATTTAATAGTTGTTTATTGAATGCATTAATTTTATTTCACTCTTTTAATTTTCTTGCCTTTTTAACTTCTTAAGTGTTTTTTTTTTTCCAAATTTCTACATTAGATTAACCTTTATATTTTACTAGCATTAGATTCTCCATATTCCACATATATGAATATATATATATATAAATAACGTATGTGTGTATATATTTACAGCTTATATATTATATATCAATCTACTTAAATAATCCGTACATATATATGTTTCCCATTTTACCTATATGTATATAACTTAATATAAAACTTTAGTTAGGCATATTTGTAAAATACGAAACATTTATCATGTGATAAATAAGTTTTTTTTTACTAATAAATATATTATTATAAATAAATAACTTTGTATGTGATGCGTGCTTGTGTTTATGTAAGGATGAATAAAATACTATTATTAGTTAATTTCAAAAAATTTCTATACTATTTATCATTGTCCTTAACTAATCTCATTTTAATTTTGTGACTTTTCCTATACTATAAGTTTCAAATATCTTTAAAGACTATTAATTATATTATGATTATTTCATTTAATTTGTTCACATCAACTTTCTTTATTTAATAAACCATTAGTAAATAATGAATTATATAAAAACTCTTGGTAATTCACACAAAAGACGATAAATAGACACTTTACAATCGATGTACATCGAATCCAATATAAAAAAAAACAACTTTTTTATTGTTTAGAATCCTTATGTGTATGTCTAATTCACGTTAACAGAGCAATTTTTCGTAATATATATACATTCATTTAGAACATTTTTGTGTTTAGAGAAATTTTAAAATCTATTTTTTTTTCTTTATTTTTTCTCAGTCTCTTCTTCAAATTTGCAAGTTTGTGCATGTTCTACGTACTCTAATGAAAAGCAAGATTTCCCTATTCAAAACGACAAAATATGTCTCCAAGTGCACCTCATATGATAATGGAGCTTCTCATGCCATCGGCGTCTACTTACAATGCGCATCGTAATCCTGCAAACTTTTTTAATTTTTAGAATAAGATTGAAGAAGTTGACTAGAGTCAAGGTGAAAATGCAAGGAAAAAGGAAGAGAATAGAGTAGGAGCGCCAATTCTAAATTTGAGAAAAAGTGTAAGTATTTATATTACATTTAACATATATTTCTTAACTCTATATGTATAACAAATTGATTACTATTTATAATTATAATTATTTTTATATTATCAGGTAATAATGTTATTGGGCATTTACCGTGCAAATGCACGGTTCTCACATCTAGTATATATATATATGTATATGTGTATATAAAATCTAAATTGAACATAAAAACCTTATTTAAGAGTAAAATTAACCTACTAAACAAATTTTCAAATAAGTCACAGTTATCACATATTGATACACCACAAGAATAAGGTGTCGCAATACAAGTAATACCATGACCCGTGAGGGCTAGATTTCAAGTTTTAAATCTAATGGTGATCACTGAATATGAATTGTATAAATACTTTTTTTCTCTTTTAATTTTTTTCATCTTTTGTATCATTATTTTATTCTATGTGTATAATATCTTTTAAATATATCAATTCAAAAAAATTTAAAATAAATGAATTCTATGACTATAAATATATATATATATATTATCATCTATTTTTGTAATTTTATTAAAAATATAAGTAAATTTAATGTTAAAAATAAAATAATGTTTAAAATTTTAGGTCCTGTTTGGACAAGTACTTCAAAAACGTTTTGTGTTTTAAGAGTATAAAAAACTTAAAATTTATATTTGGAAAAGAAATTCTAAAATGTTTTTAAATAATAATTTTAAGTAAAATGTATTTGAAGTATAGTTTTTAAGAAAATTTTGAACATGTTTTAAAAAATATTTTAAATATATTAAAGTCATTTTAAGTTAAACTCAGTTCGGCCTGTCTTACCCCTGATTCGCCCCCAACCCCGGACCCACCCGACCTCGCCTCGACCCGCCCTGCCCTGACCCCGACCAGACCCCGCCCTAACCATGACCTCAGCCCCGACCCGACCTCAACCCAGGCCCCACCCCTGTTTCGACCTCGGCCCCGTCCCCGAGTAGGACAAGAAAAAAGTATTATTTTAGACAGATTATTAATTTATAGAGTATCAATATGGAGGTTCTACTGTATAGCATTAACCACTTTTTTCTACGGCTAGTGAAACTATTGATCATGTTTTTTTCTAGAGGTCAAACTGCTTCATATGTTTGGAATTTTTTTGAATATCCTCTTGGCTTATCCAACTATGATAAGAATGTTCGATTAAGATGTCAGTCTTGGTGGTTAAAAAAAGGTTCAAATAGCTGAAAAATATGGCTATTTCATATTCTACCCTGCCTAATTCTTTGGCATTTGTGGGTGGCAAGAAATAAAGCTAAATTTGAGGATGAAAGTAGTCAGCCACAAAAAAATTTTCAAGAAGTTTTCATTAAAATGAAAATGCTATTTGAAATAACTTTTCCGACGACATCTTTTTCTGGTTACAGCTGGCATGAGTTCATTTCTTTTCTTGCTAGTTATAAATCCAACTTTACATGCAAATTGGTTTCATGGAAAAAGCCTGTTGAGAGCTGTATTAAATTAAATACTGATGGTGCTCCCAAAGGAAATCTAGGTTATGCAGGAGGTGGCGGGATCGCGAGAGACAGTGAGGGAAGGTTTTTGTTTGCTTTCTCTAACCATTTTGGAATTGTGAATAGTCTACAGGCAGAAGCTCTAGCAATTTGCCTAGGGCTGAAAATTTGTGTCCAAAACGGACACACAAAAGTTGAAGTGGAATCTGACTCTAAGAGCTTGATTGAGATGCTTAAAGGTAATATGCATATCCCTTACTCAATTCTTAGAATCGTCAAAGAAATTAAAGGATTCAAGTTAGAACATATATTTTTTACACATTGCTTTAGAGAAGCTAACCAAGTTGCAGATGCTTTAGCATATCACGGGGTATCATCTGAAATCTTTAATAGTTTCTCTCAATTCAAGGAATTACCAAGTTTGGCTAGAGGATTGATCAATCTTGATAGTTGGGGATGCCTAGCATTAGAGTAATAAAATGCCCTTAATGCCATTATGTTGTGTTCCTAACACGTTCTTGGATGCATATGCTCTAGAAGCAAGAGGCACTTATGGTTGTATAGAGCTAAAGGACTATAAAGGATGGTTAAAGGACTAGCTCTTACAAATAGAAATTTAGTTTCTACTTAGACTAGGAAAATTGCATGAATTTGATGTATCTATAGTATTATCATTTGCATATTATCGTATTTTGTATCCCAAGGTAAGGTTCATTATGTTCCCCTTGGTCAATTTTTTTTCATTTTCAATTAATAAAGGCCCCCCATACCCACCAGCCACTTAATTGACTGTTTCTTTAAAAACAAAAAAAAAACACTTTTTAAAATAAAGTTCGATTATTGAGAAAACCACTCGGTAACTTGGTTCCTAATTAATTAATTGGTAAATTTCTGTAAAGCATTGAAAGTGGCTTTTCAGTTTTTGATGCAAACAATAACTACGCTAGTTCAAAGGGCTTCTTGGAAGTTTATAAATTGGAATGATCATCAAATTTGAGTGGCCGGCTTAATCCTTGGATATGTAAGTTAATCAATCTATGCGCAGTGGAATAAATATATATTAAACATGCCAAGATCACTTTGCAATCATATGAATAATATAATATACCAGATCAGATGTTACCTCAAAAGCAAATCCATCAGCAATATTTAGGAGATCCACAAACGATATGCATGGAGATGAAACTGATCACGAGCCGCACAATTGTTCGGCCTCTAACGGTATCCACATGAACAACCGTAATTGGAATCCTTCCAAATGATTGATCAGTCAGAGGATTGACAGCTAGATCACTGTATACAAGATGTTGTATCTCATTCCAATGACTAGGGCTATATTTATAGATATCATAATGGTATAAACCTATTACCAGTAGTAAACCTAATAGAATAGGAAACCTAACATAAATAGAAAACCTAACATAAATAGGAAACCATTATTAGATATTTATCAGTAAGTCCTTATAGTTAATTTATCCAATAAATTAACCCATAATATATCATTTTAACCCAATAAGTTATTCTTATGTGCGTGACCCTTTAGGTTTCTAAAACACGTTCGCAATAAATACAAATTATAATTCCATAATTTAATTGGCTTTAGGACATAAACCCAACAAACTCTCACTTGGCCTAAAGACAATAGGCCATGTGATTTTGGAATTAATCTACTATATTTATAGATCATGATTGGCCTCTAGCCCGGCATCATGACCAGCCAAGTGTTAAGAAAAAGTCATGTGATCGACTTCACCTTTCTATGAACGGATTCCGTGTAATTAACATCCTTTCACCATACCATATCCCAATTAGTTCAAGAGTAAGGATTTGTGCCAACTCTTAATGAACTAATTATTTCTTTGCTTGTTCCCGAAATATAACTCCTTGAAGTTGAATTTAGAACTATTCTAAAATCACTTCTAGTTTGCGCAAACATTTTAAGTTATACTTCAACAAGTGGCCATAAGTGGATATACTCTTCCTACTATTGGAATTGGTGAATTCTTTGTTGATCATAAACTTCCATCCATGTTTCATAATATACTCAACTCTTAAAGCACACATAACCAACTAAGGTTAAGGACCAAAAGAGTGAAAGTATATGATCTACACTCTGGATACAGTTATGATCTCAAGTCGAAAGATTTATTTACACTACCATTATGTAGAGATTTATTTCATTGGCACTCAAATAGATCACCTCATGAAAATCTCTAGATGGGTCAATCCAATGAACTTGGTCTCTTAACAAGCATCCATATATTAGCTTTTGTGTCCCACACAATAGTCAATGAGATCAACTATTTCCTCATTTAGCAAGAAAGCATAAAATGTGCTATCCGTATTAACAATGTCCCATCTTGTTAATACTATGACTAGGGATTATTTAAGAACAATATATAAGTATAGAAAAAATCTCATCATCATAATCCTTATGATTTCTTTCATGCAAATACTATTCTAGGGACTTTATCATATACTTAATGTAATAAAAAAAATAAGATAAATGATAAAAATTCCATATCATCAAATTTTGCATAAATTTGAAAATATAAACAAAGTGTAAAGATAAAATCGATTAGTTTTTATCCATCCCACTAACTCTTCCACCTGGACTAAGATCAATTTCTAATAATTGTTATAGTCCACAGATAAACAAATTTATCTTGAGAGAATATCAACTCTGTCATTGATCAACATTAATTGACAATACCTAATACATAATTGGATCATTGATGAGACTTCAATTTCCATTTCCAAAATAGAAATTCTTATGCTAAGTTCAATGAAGAACTATATCCAAATAGTTTCCAAAACTCTTTAATGTATTATGGCATATGCTGTAGAATTGTCATAGTGTTTGGCATGGAAGTATTCCAACATTTAACACTATTATAAAGAGTATGTATGCAAATTTCTTTTATCTTCGTAAGATAAAATTGCATAAAGTTTGACTAAGTTTGTTTGGCCTATGATAAAAAGAATAATTTTATAATATTTCAAAAATATTTATAATATTCTTAACTATCATCATCAAGTGACTCTCACTTGAACCTGCTCAATTTGTTCGCAACAATTAGAGCATAACATAGTCGCCTACATACGATAATATACCAATTATCCAACCATTAGTATGTATGAAAACAATTGTATATCATTTAGTGGCATGCTACACTTAGCATTCAGCGTATGTACATCGAGCAATATTTACAATCTATGTTACTAGATTTTGACTTCTAAAGTCTATATTGCTTCCTTAATTCAAAAACTTTTCTTGAACTATCATACCAATAAATACTACTTTAAAGGTATTCCTTCTCCGTATACAATGTGTCCAACACAATGTAATGAAAAATACTTGTTCTCCCACTAATTGATTTGTATACATAAGATTCGTAATCAAATGCTTTGAATTTTACTGAAAATATTAGAATTCATAAAAAATTTCTTTTATATTGTATACCTTATTACGATCATTGGATATAAAATTGAATAATAATATATAATTCATTAAGCCGAATGCAATTTTATATCTTTTGATCATAACATGAGACCACTTGATTCACCCTTTTATGTGAAAATATAGGTCTACCATACCATCATGTTATTAAACATGTTGTTCCATAAGTTGATTTTACAAATTTGTGATTATGAATAATTCATTTGCATATTACTTCTCCCACTAACCTTTCTAGAATAAATGATTTACATTAGGAAGATAATTTGCCATAATAAAGCTTGGGTTCCTGAAATAATATCTGTAACCAAATCAAATTTGGATACTCCCACAAATAGATAACTGATTAGATTTAGTCATAATACAATCTAATAGTAATTAACCATTGCATGTGAATGTGTTAACTCAAACATTTTTCAAAATTTGATTAACTGTTAACCTTTTTCACATATGGTATCAACTTGTTGACTGGAACATGGTATAACAAGTAGGAGATAAGTATAATGGCATAAATGGATTGATTGAAAACTGCATAACTTATAACTGATTAAATATATCCAATATATTAGATTTTAATTTATACAACACCAGATATATATACATATCAAGTGTTTATAAATTATAATAAAATCACATTTTATTTAGATAACATCGTCTTTGAATAAAGTATATACTATTGCAATGTCATTGCAAAAATACTTTTATCAAACTTTTCAAAATTCGTTTTATTTTTGAACAAATCAAAATCTCAAAACACTTAGCAAAGTGTAAACTTGAGACAAAATGAATTAAGAAAATCATATTTAGTAAAATTATCATAAAACTACATACATAGAATGTATTATTTAAGATAATTTACAATGTTTTTACCTTTTACCAAAAAAAAGGTAATTTGGTCGGTTTGACTAGTGCATGAAATTTACATATCACAATTGATTCCAAACCAAAAGTCTCAAATTATAATGATATAATTTGAATATATGTAAATATAGTCACTCGACCAAATAAACTGTGTTATCTAAATTTGACTTTTCTAGGATTAATAAAATCATTGAATTTAAGGAACAGTTTAAAACTGGACTCTGCCAATATAAATCACTTATATATGAGTCAATCCATTCTTACATGATAAACATGATGTAGGATTATTTTAGTCCAACTAAAACATTCAATGATTTGATTTTAAATCCAAATGAAATACAATAATTCTCATAGCCAATATTGCAATACCTGCTTTATTTATTAGCTATAATTATTTATTTCATATTAATTTATCAGTCTACTTATTTTAGACCATATATATTCCAAATATATATTTAACTTGATATAATATATATCATAGGTCTAAACTTCAAATAGAGAAATAAATATCCATTTCATTTGTACTACAAAAGAAATTCAACAATTTCTTTGATTCCAAGTACAAACTTTTGCAGTTATTTTTTAATCACTTTGGCTTATTTGAATCAATGATTGCTCACATCCTTTTGAATGACTTAACTATCATATCTTATTCTTTGTCTGATAAGAATAACAATTTACTGATTTATTTGAACATTTGCCCAATTAAGATTGCAAATTAAATTCCAAATCTCACTATGTATCACTTAAGATACTTAAGTAAGAAAGAAAATTTAACCATTTGCCTATGTCAACAATTTAGAATTAAAAGTTTTCCTGATATAAATCTTATATCATTTCAAACTTAATGCTTACCATAAACATTCCAATTGTCTAGACATCATCTTAGCCATAAAATCAAAATAGCAAATAACTTTAGATTGAGAGACATTCTCAAAATTTATGCCAACCGATAATCAAGAAAATTTAGGCCATCTGCTTAGTAAATTCTAAAAGAATACTCATATAATTCCACAACATAACTATTAAATAAATAAAACCAAAACCAAAGTATAAAAGATATGGATAATGAATAAATTTTGGTTTTGCTCCCACTATTTTGTTCAAATCAATAACCCTTGAATTTGATTTGAGAATTATCTCATAATTCTTAGTGGGCTAGGACCCCCATTAATTATTTTGAATTTGATAAACACCAACAAATCAAAACAATGTCACAAGGTAGATAATTCTTCTATCAATTGCAACTATTGCAACTCCCATATCATTAGGCTACCAACCCTTGTTATGCACAATATATGTGTCACCTAATCCGTACCTCAGAATATAGAACCTTGATAAAAATCAACAAATTATATATTTTGTTAAGTCAGACCCATTATCCATAATAAATAAATCATTAATAATTGAACAACCTTGGAAAAATCCAACAAGTTATTCGCACGACAACAGTTATTTCGCTATGATAATGGAAGGCATAATGGCTTAATATATGCTGTCTGAAAACATAAAATATGAATAATCTCAAAAATTTATGTTTCAATAACTAAATCCATTTCACGGAGATCGCATCTCAAAAGCCAAAAAATACATTATTGATAGAACAACCTTGATAAAAATCAACAAGTTAATTCCAACAATAATATCATAGTTTGCTACGTTAATAGGGCAACAACTTAAGGGATTTTATTTTAAACTATTATAAAATTTCATCAATTATAAGCAACATATAAATAATTGACAAATTTGGCATACCATATGCAATCATATAACTTAGTAAATGAACAAATTATCACATCAAATATTTAATTAAATGTTGCATATAAACATGCAATTAAATTAAGCATATTTAATATCTAATCATGGATCTATGTGTATATTTATTTCTAATCCAACTAGAAATAACATTATTCTTGAACTATTTTGAGAAGTCATTAGGGATTTTTCTTCAATTAAATCTAAATAAAGTAGGTTAAGAGTTAAAATTAAATTTCCAAAATTGAAATTAAACTCTCATCGTCTAAGACTCATTTCTCCCACTTTTGATTTAATCAAAAACTATTTTGAAATTTAACTCAGAACATTTTCCATAATATTAATCCAATTAAAATATGGAACTTTTCTAAATAAAACAACTCTCAAAATTTTAAATCCAATTTAAAATTTACGAGTTTCCAAAATAAAGTCAATACCTCAATTCCAATTGATAATTGACAAATTCACAAGATTTTCAATCTAAATTACAATTTATAATTTAATAAAATTAAATGTAAAAAGTAATTTTGACTTGAACACTTATGAAATTAGATGACATTTCAAATTATTAATTTCCAAAATTAATAAATTCCAATCCAATTGAAATTTATTAAAATGTCCTTCAAATTAAAATTAACCCGTAATTTAAATTTGAAATACTTCAAAATTTTCTAAATCTAATTTAGAAAATTTAACCATTATAAAACAATCAAATTAATCACTAGTTATATCTTAATTTAATTAAAATATAACACTTAATTTAATTTATTTTATAATTCAAACTCTTTTGTAAAATAATTTTACAACAAGAAAATCAGATTTAAAATTTGAAAAGACAGCCCATTAATTAAATCTAATTAAATAATATTTGAAAAATTGGACCCAGTCCAAGGATTTAAAATAGGCTGAAATTTTATTTATTAAAACTGATATGCTTTTAGAACCCAAATTTAAAGGCCGACTTTTAATTAAATGACATTGGATTGAATGGCCCAGCTTGATTCCGGGTTGAGCAATGATAAACCCGTCTAGGACTATCAAATGCAGTAAAAATACTGTTAAAACCTGCACCAATTTAGCTAAATAAAATGTAGCATAGCAGAGTACAGTGTCGATCCACAGAGACGGCAAATTCAACACAATTTCCAAATTAACATGTAGTTTAACCAAACTTGACTAGTAGTCACCTTTTGTGTCTCCTAGAGACCTTGAATTTGTAGAAATGTGAAATAAGCAAAACCAAATATGCAAAATAGATTAAGTAATTAAGAAAATATTCTAGCATTATGCAATCCACCTTAACCATATGCATGTAATCATAAACCCCTTTTACTGTCTAACTATCCTATGTTGTTTCAGTTATAGATTATCGCTAGTCCCCGCAATCATAATCCAATTCTCCCTTAATGAATTGATAACCCCCGTGAGTCCCCACAGTCAAGGTTATTTCCCTATCTAGTTTAATTAACAGGCCGCGAGTTCCCACAATCACCATTAACTAAGCTAGAAGCATTAAGAATAAGAAGAACCCAAAACCAGTAACCCCCCTCGACGATGCTTAAGAGATTACTACCCAATTAAACCTGTACTACTCGACCGGTAGTCGTGCCACTCACTGGCCCTACCAGATCTATATTAAAGTGATCAAACTTAATACGACCTAGTTTTTAGACTAGAATTCATGCTTTGGTTTCATACACGCAATGGTTAAGGTTTCTCACATAATACTAGAATAAAAAAATTTAGCTACTCATAGAAATAAACATCTCACGAAATAAGATTAAAGCAGCCATGAAATGAAGGCAAGTACGGAATATGAAAAAGAGATACTTTACTGAAAATTGATACTGGAGACTCTTCCCATTTGGGCAATGGGTAGCCTGCCAGAAGGAACTCTCAAATAAAATAGAACTACTGCTAGAATAATGTATCATGAATTTCTAACTTTATCAGAAATAAAGAAAGAACTCTACGTGAATAAAGAATGAAAAAACTAAAATGAATATTGAATGAGAAACGCTGAATTAGAACTCAGTGCCTTCTACCTATGAGAGCACCCCTATTTATAGAGAGAAAAATAATCATTTTTCAGCAAAAATATTCCATCACTTAAGGAGATACAGCAATCTTTGACAAAGTCAGCACATCACTCAGATGAAGGAAACAGCGAATGATTTCTGGAGATTCTTCTAGAGCTTTTGATTTTCACTTTTATCGCAGTAACTACTGGATTCTTCTAGAACTTCAGCTTTTACTTCTACTACAGTAATTTCTGGATCCTTCTAGAACTTTAGCTGCTCCAATGGGCTTCAGATTTCTTGCCACAACCCGTGTGATATTCTGCCCGAACATCTCTTGCTCCAAAATCCTTGTTTTAGCGTCTTTCTCTTTACTTGGGCTGTTCTCCAAACCTGCCATAAAAAACTAAAAACTTGGGCAAAAACCCATGAGAACTGTCTTCAAAGATGCTAAAATAATAGTCCAAAACTGGTCAGATCAGGCAACCCATCCTCGATTGGGCCAGGGAAAACCCTAGTTTGTTTGTGCTGCAAACGTGTGCTGGAAGGCTTATTCTCCTCCCCAGTTTTGCAGCTACCACCGTCGACGCTGGAAGGCTTCTTCTCTGGCGACGTAAAACGCTGCCTAGATGCCGGTGGCTGCTGTCAAAACCATCCTAGTCGCACTGTATTCGGTCTCCTCTGCCTTCGACCGGCGATTTTTAGCCACTTCAGTCCAACTAAGCGGACTGTAGGCGCGATTGCCAAACTTGCCGGACTGGTCCATGACCAACCAAGCTCGCCGGCTAAATAGAGACAGAGACCAAAATGCTTGCTGGTGTGCTGGGTTCTGTTAACAAAGCCCGCCTTCTGCCCCGAAGCGCTTGTACCTGTCTCCGGCGACACAAATCGCCGCTAGAAAGTGAAGCACCAGCGATTAGGCCAGATTGCCGTGACCAAAACCATTCTGGTAGCCGCGATCATCGGGGACCATCAGCGAACGAGTATGTTAGTGTCTTGGCTGTGTAACCAGATCCTATCTGGTCACGGCCAAGACATGGCAGTGTTCCCAAGTTCTTGTCCAACCAGAACGATGCCACCGTCAAAGACCCGAAAGCATCTCGATCAACAATCTCAGTTTTCGATTCCATTTTCATCCAGAACAGAAAACAGAGACAAGAAAACCGACAGAATAGAGAAACAGATTCCAAAGAATTTCCTTTGCCATTTTTTCGATTTCTTCTCAAATCAATTCAAAATCAATAGCATTAATTTGAAATTTTCAAATCAAAATTGATTTTAGATTTTTATCGAGAAGCCTTTTGAAAATTTGAAACAACAGGAAAGCCGAATTAATCTCAATTCCGAAAAATCTCTATTCTCAAACAATCCAATTGCAGGCAAATAGCTTCCAAAGGAATTATTTAAATTTCAGTCTGATTTTTCCTTTTCTAAAACTAAGTTCCAGAAAATTAAAACCCCAATTTAAAACTTTTAAATTAAACTTCTCAAAATCTTAATCAAGAACTACACAAATATGAACATTCATCATCCATGATAATTAAATATCACATATTAAAAATAGATAAACAAAGTAAGCTCTGATACCACTGCAAGTTAATCAATCTATGCGCAGCGGAATAAATATAGATTGAACATGCCAAGATCACTTTGCGATCATATGACTAATATAGTATACCAGATCAGATGTTACCTCGAAAGCAAATCCATCAGCAATATTTAGGGCATTCACGAACGATATTCATGGAGATGAAACTAATCACAAGCCGTGTGAGGCCCCGAAAAATAATAAGGCACTTGTAATGGGTACTGTTGACAAATTGAGTTAATTTGGGGTTCAAATTGGGACTTTACTAAATTTTGGGGTTAATATTCAATTAAGGAATATTGAGTTGAGGGAAACACCTGATTTGTTAAGGAAAACAAGTAATTCGGGAGTCCTACGGCTTGTGAAAAGGGATTGAAGCCGGAAGCGACAAGGATTGCTAACGAATCGGAGGAAGTTACGCTGAACACATCCCTTTGGTTGTTAAATTCACAAACATGCGTTATAATTTGGTCGTACTTGTATACATCGATCACATCATTAACCTACATCGATTACCCATTTAAGCCGCCGTCACTTGGCTGCTTGCTCTACAGACCGAAAGGAAGGAGGACCTTGTGAGGAAGAAGAACGAGGACAAGGTTGGAGAAGAAAAGGTAATCCCCTAGTTGCATCGTTCGGTTTGAGGTTCGTAAGCATCAAGAAATTCGTGTAGTCTATCAATTGAGTTAGTTACGTTGCAGACAGAGTCGATGTAAGGAGCAGCGTCTGCATTCGGACGTACTGCGCGTACCCCAAATTCAATAAGCAAATGGAGTAGCGTCACAACGACTTCCTCTGTTAGCAGGTAAAGATTGCAACACCTAAGAACTACATGCGTGCATATGTTGGGTAACAATGTAAAAGAGAGAATAAAGTTCTGCAGTGTCCTTTCTTTTTGAGTGGAATCGTAGGAACATGATTTTGGTTGAGTTATGAGATTAGGTGGAAAACGAAAATACATACTGTCAAGCATCCATTTGTTTAGTTAATTGCGTCATGTTTTAATACTGAGGTGTCATGGAACCCGATGGATGGTGAAAGTGAATCATCGTTATAAGAAGCTTGCAGTCTGCACGCGACGATTTATGTATCTGGGTAGGAAATCCCTTAAACGGATAAAAGATAAAGGCACTGATGTATCAATGTTAGTGGGTTCAATCCAAGCATAAATACATAGGCGCTGCATGCATATTAGGAACCTGAGATTTGTTCTATGCATAGTTAATAACACGGAATCATTCTATCGTTAGTGAGGAATCAATACCTTGAAACCGTTAATGTAGGAAGGTAGTGAGTTAATCCTATGAATATTTAGGCATGCACAGAGACAACCTACAATTGATTTCTTTGGTTGTTACTGGTGTACTTTTGTTGAGTTACATCGGGATAGGGAGTGAATTAATATATGAATCCATAAGGGTTGGGTTGTTTGTTTTGTCGATAGACAGAGCCGTCCTGGGTATCTACATATTTAGAAGCATACAGTGCAGGGTCGGGTATTTGTTTTAATGGTTAAAACAAGTATATTTAGTTGTTGCCTTTGAATTCCAATCCCTGGAGTCACTGTGAGAAGAATAATTCAGAACCTTCATGGATATGTGCATCTGATTAGCAGCCACTTGGCCATATAAACTGGTAGTTCGGATAATTTCATTGGCAGAAAAAAAAATTAAAAGGGTCTCTTCAAGTTAGGAGGTTTGGGTAATTTGCATGATTATGTATATAAATACTTAATGGCATAGGCCGATCAGGCATAGTTCTAAGCACATGTATGTATATTATCGATCGGGATTGGTTCGTTTTGTTATTTATGGTGCTGAAGGATAACCAGAATGCTAGTCCTTAAACCAAGGAAAGGGGAAGATTCAAGTAAACAGAAAGAAAACGAAACGAAAAATAAATAAATAAGTAAAAATAAAAGGAAGAGGGACTTTTTCATGGCTGAGTATTGAGAGCTGAGATCAATGTATATAAATATATACACATCTATAATATTTATCTAGATATACGCCTGCAGGCCATACACATTGAAATTGAGATGAAGCATACACACATACATGTAGTTAATGAGGATCAATTGATTAATGACATGCCTGTAATAATGCAAATTGGTGGAGTAGCCTAGCTACGGGATCTAATTAGGGGCATATGTTAGTATCTACAGTAATGATGCGAACGGGTTTTGTAGTCTAGTTACGGGTTCTAATTAGAGGTAAGTCTATATAGGTATATATATGTTGTGCACATATATATTCCCGAGTATGAGGTTTATCGATCTGTATGTGGAATTATAGGGGGTTGGTACATAGAGAAAAATCGAGAAGTTATAAATCGAAGTTTAATTTATTTCTTCTATGATAAAATGTGCAAGCTTGGCTAGAGAGAAACTCTGACGAAATAAATTAGTGAAGGTGAGAATTTCTCGCTATTTTCACTGCTTTCAAGTACACATCGTATATATATAAATATATATAGATTGGGATTGACCCGGTCACTGAGATTTCAAAATTAAAATGTTTTCTTTCACTGGGATTTTTAAATATAAAGATTTCCCTTTTACTGAGGTTTTAAAATTTAAATATTTTCGTTTACTGTGTTCGCAAAATTTCTTATGCCTATTTACTATCTACTGTTCTGTTTGTGTTTTGGTGTTGATTGTTTGCGTGATCGGGGCCGTACTTTGTCGCCCGGTCACTTTTACTGAAATTACTGTGTTATTGTATGTACTGCGCATGTTGTATGCTATTACTGGTCGCCGGAGGCATACTTTATCGCTTCGGTGACATTGGGATCCCAAACCCCGGTGGTTTAAACCGGCGAGGTCGGCGTTGGGCCAGAGCGCTTGGCTAGACTCGGTGGGTACTGTAGGTTATCTCGAGATATACCACTACTGTGCCGGCTTACTGATGTACTGTTGGAGGTGTGGATTTGACGACTGAGAGTATCTGTCGGGGACCCTGTCCTTATGGCCATAAAGGACACCCCGGGCAGCCTCACCTATATCCTTTCTACTATGATTGTTTACTGAACTGTCGCGTTGAGTTATCGGTTGCTTTGCTTTGCAAATTAAGGATTTTTGACAAACTGATGTTTTAAACGAAAAGCTTGGCGTAACTGATTTGCAACACTCTGAGAATTCTCATTGGGCTTTCTAGCTCACAAAACAAAAATATTATTTTCTAGGTGGTTTAGGCGGAGCGGATCATCACACTTCAGCAGTAAGAGTCCCGGGCAGAGGAGTCTCGTACGTCGTCATTCACGAGTAGGGCCTGCAGTGGCGATTGGAATAACTAGGAAATACACTTTATTTATTTCCGCAAAAACTTATCCAGTATTTACTTTCGCGTGAACTCAGTATTGTAGGGATTTCCAGTGGGGCGTTACTGACCATTTTACCTCTATCTAAGTCATTTATGGAATGTCGTTCAAAGACTAAAATTTGTTCTACTGTTACTGTGGGCGAGAGCCCTGGTGATGCCTAGTCGATCACCCTTAGGAATGGCTCCTAAAGGGGGGGGGGGGGGGTCGGGGTGGGGTGTCACAAGTGGTATCAGAGCCCAGGTTGCTATAATGAGTAGGGATGACTAACCGTATTCCGCTAGTAGTTCATTAAGTAGTAACTGCGACTGATTGATAGAGTTGCTGTGTAGGAACCACACGTAATGGGCGAGCAAGTAGTGGATGTTCCATCATACCCAGCTGTACAAGATTGCGAGGTAACATTGCAGGAGTTGCTCGCGGAGCGAGGCCGTCGTGAAGCAGTGGAGCGTGAGTTAGAGGAAAGCTTGGAAATTGGGAAGATGAAAGATAGGGAACTAAGGAACGCGCAAGAGAGGATTTCTGCCCTTACGAGGGTGGAAGAGCTGTTGGAATTAAGCGAGTTCTCCCGAAAGCGGGACCTGGAGTTTTATGTAAAGGAGTTCAATGAAATGTGGCAAAAAAGCAAGATACCACAAGACGAATCAAAAGCTGAGAAACCGGAGAATGAACGCCTTGCTTGGATCAAAGAGCTAGAGAGGGGGACCCACACCTTACTAGAAAAAGTAAGGGTGAAGGCAAACACGGTAGAACTCGAGTCGTTTGACAATGAGATCTCCCTTAACAGCCATGGAGTGAACGGGGACCTGGGAGAAGAGGAACCTACGTCCTCCGGCGAGGGAATAGAAGCAAGCACATAGAGTACTGTGAGGGAGTAGCAATAACAGAACTGATAACAAACCAGTTGTTAGTTGGGTTTAATTTGGGGTACTATTTATTTCTCGAGTATTGTTTTAAACTGCCTTTTGTTTATTTCCATTAGCCACGTTGGTGGCATGAGCGAGTTGCTGAGTGACTTAAGTTGTGAATTTTTCCCTTTGAATTATTTAAGCACTAAATTGTTTAAATTCCGCTGTCTGCATGATTAACTTGTTCCATTACCTTCTATAACTGTAAACAAGACATTAATGGTCACGTAACTACCATGTAGATGGCAGGAGGCAGTAGCAACACTGGCACTAGGGGTGCTACCTCCGCTACAAGTGCTCAACCAGGGCCAGAGTCCCAGGACTTGGGAGCTCAGGTGGCCACTGCGATGGAACGCATGGCCGCTACAATGGAGCGCATGGACGAACGCCACCAACGGCTGGGACAAGGACAAGGCCAAGGCCAACATGTAACAGGGATACAGGGTGAGGACGTGGCCTTGGAACGGTTCCTGAAATTTGGACCACAAAAATTTAATGGCGAGCCTGATGAGGAGAAAGCAGAAGCTTGGTTAGAGGGCATCAGCGAAATCTTTGAGGTGCTCAGGTATGGGAATGAACGCAAGGTGGCCTTCGCAGCATTCCGATTGGAATTGGCGGCAAAGGATTAGTGGAAGGTGATTCGTCAAAAATGGACTACGGAGCGTACTGCCACCACCTGGGAAAATTTTGTGGCGGCATTCAAGGAAAAATATGCGCCTCCTATTGTCGCAGCTCGCAAGGAGGCAGAGTTTATCAATCTCAGGCAAGCCGGTAAGACGGTCGCAGAGTACGAGGCGAAATTCTCCAAAATGTCAAAGTACGCGGCGGAAATGATTACCACAGATGCAAAAAGAAGAGACCGCTTCGTGCAAGGGTTAAAGGTGGAGATTAAGAGTGCGCTCGCATCTTGGGATCTGACTAGTTACGCAGCTGCCGTTGGGAAGGCCATGAAAGTTGAGGAAGCACAGGCGGAGCTTATGAATTTCCAGAATCGTAGAAAGGACAGTAACAGGGCAAAGCTACAACCGACAGATGGGATAAGCAAGGAGAGGTTCAACTTTGGAAAGAAAGGGAACATCAAAGGAGGGAACAACCCGATCTTATGCAACTTTTGTAGGAAATCGAATCACAAGGAGGCGGAATGTTGGCGTAAGCTTAACAAATGCTTGCGATGTGGAAGTGGTGCGCACCAGATTTAAAACTGCCCATTTCCCAAGAACAAGCCTATAACAGGGTCTACCTCGGGCCAGCATAAGCCAGCCAATGAAGGGAACAAGCCAAAGGTATCAGCTCGAGTGTTTGCTATTGAGCAAAGGGAAGGAGAGCACCTGACTGAAGTGATAGAAGGTACACTCCCTATCCTAGATAGACTTGCGAAGGTTCTATTGGACCCAGGGTCAACGCATTCATACATTGCATCACACTTCGTGTACAAGGGCATGGTGAGATCTGAGAAACTACCTTATATGCTTGAAGTCAGCACACCCACTACCAATATGGTGCTACATACTGACATTATCTACCGAAACTGTACGGTGCATATTCAAGGGGAGAATTACCCTGCGGATCTTGTAGTCCTGTCTCTACAGGGCTATGATGCTATCTTGGGTATGGACTGGTGGGCTAGGTATCATGCTCAACTAAACTGTAGGGAGAAGCTAGTGGTATTGCGAGTGCCTGGGAAACCAGAGATAGAAATTAAACTGAAAGGCAGGCTTGCCTCGACTGCACTGGTCTCTGGTCTCAAGGCTTGCAAATTGTTACGAAAAGGGGCTCAGGGGTATCTAGCATTCATGATAAACAAACCACCTGATAGGCAGACTCTGGAGGATGTGCCAGTCGTCAAGGATTTTTTTGACGTGTTTCCTGAGGAACTGACAACTTTACCCCCTGAACGGGGGGTGGAGTTTACCATAGATCTAATACTGGGGGCTGAACCGTACTCTCGCACTCCGTACCGAATGGCTCCGGCTGAACTAAGGGAGCTGAAACTCCAATTGCAGGATCTATTGTCGCAAGGGTACATACAGCCGAGCACTTCTCCCTGGGGTGCCCCGGTTTTGTTTGTGAAAAAGAAGAATGGGACGATGAGATTATGCATTGACTATCGAGGTTTGAACAACCTCACCATAAAGAATCGATATCCATTACCACTGATTGATGAGCTCTTTGACCAGTTACAGTGAGCTACCATGTTTTCAAAGCTGGATTTGCAGCAAGGTTACTATCAATTGAGCGTCAAAGCAAAGAATATACCAAAAACAGCCATCAACACTCGTTATGGTCACTACGAGTTTGTGGTGATGCCGTTTGGACTGACGAATGCACCTGCAGCATTCATGGATCTGATGCATCGGGTATTTCAACCATATCTAGACCAGTTTGTTGTGATTTTTATCGACGACATTCTGGTGTATTCGAAGACAACAGGAGAGCACGAGGAACATCTTAAGCAGGTACTACAGAAATTGAGGGAGCATCAGTTATATGCGAAGTTCAGCAAGTGTGAATTCTGGCTGGATAAAGTGGCATTCCTAGGGCATATTATATCTAGGGAGGGTATCACTGTTGACCCAGGAAAGGTCGAAATGGTAATGAGTTGGAAGAGGCCTGAAAATCCCACCGAAGTTCGTAGTTTCCTAGGATTAGCAGGATACTACAGGCGATTCATACAAGACTTCTCGAGGGTAGCAGGACCCCTGACCCGGCTAACTCAGAAACAGATCAAGTTCACGTGGGACACAAAAGCTGAAGCGAGTTTTCAAGAGCTAAAGAAACGTTTGACCACGACACCGGTATTGACACTGCCTAAGGGGCGAGAGAATTTTGTAGTGTTCACCGACGCTTCAAAGGAAGGAGTGGGATGCGTACTAATGCAGAATGGAAAGGTGATTACGTATGCCTCAAGAAAGATGAAGCCCTATGAACAAAACTACCCGACTCATGACTTGGAGTTGGCAGAGGTTATTTTTGCACTGAAGAAGTGGAGGCATTATCTCTACGGAGTAACATTCGAGGTGTATACCGACCACAAGAACCTAAAGTACCTGTTATCGCAAAATGATCTTAACCTGCGTCAACGGAGATGGATGGAGTTCCCACAAGATTACGACTGTACGATCAACTACCATCTCGGTAAGGCCAATGTGGTAGCGGATGCGTTAAGTAGGAAAGCACAACTTGCGAAGACTGTGGCGTCAGAGACAAAGAGATTAAAGGAGATTACGGTAGGGGGTATGCATAACGTGGGTGATAGAGTGATATGCGCAAGCATTCAAGTTCACTCGATACTACCTGAGCGCATCAAAGAGGCCCAAGTAGCAGACCAGACGTTACAACACCGATTGGAATTGGCACGACAAGGGAACCACCCTGACTATGAGTTTAGCGCAGACGGGATCCTGCGCTATCGGGGTCGTCTGTTCGTACTACAGGATGACGTGTTAAAAAGGGAAATTATGGAAGAGGCACACCGAACTCATTACACCGTGCACCCGGGAAGTACCAAAATGCACAAGGACTTGCGGACTCGTTACTGTTGGGATAATATGAAGTGGGATATTGCAAAATTTGTGGCCTCATGCCTTACATGTCAACAAGTGAAGGCTGAGCATCAACGACCTTCTGGCTTGTTACAACCTCTCGACATCCCAGAGTGGAAGTGGGAGCACATCACCATGGACTTTGTGACGGGACTGCCTAGATCGCAGTGTAACCATGACGCGATTTGGGTGGTAGTGGATAGGTTGACAAAGACGGCACACTTTCTGCCTATCAACGTGAGGTACTCCTTGGAGAAGCTTGCCCAATTATACATCAGGGAAATCGTTCGTTTACACGGGATACCGGTCACTATCGTCTCCGATCGGGACCCTCGTTTTACTGCACGCTTTTGGCAACAGCTACAACAAGCACTCGGGACACAGTTAAGCTTTAGCACCGCAGCTCACCCGCAGACGGATGGTCAGTTAGAAAGGACAATCCAGACATTAGAGGATATGCTAAGGGGTTGTACGATAGACTTTGGGGGCAATTGGGATGCGCACTTACCGCTCGTTGAATTCGCTTATAACAACAGCTACCAGGCCTCGATCCAGATGGCACCTTATGAAGCACTCTACGGGCGTCGATGCAGATCCCCATTGTATTGGGACGAAGTAGGGGAACGGAGAGCCACGCCAGCCCATCTTGTTCCCTTAGTAGAGGAAGCATATAATGATGTCAAGCTGATTAGGCAACGACAGCTTACGACTCAGAGTCGGCAAAAGAGCTATGCAGACAGACGGAGGAAGAATCTGGAGTTCGCTGTGGGAGACAAGGTGTTCCTTAAATTGACACAGTTTACAAGGATCATAAAGCATGGAAGACGGGGAAAACTCAGCCCGCGCTTTGTGAGACCCTTTCTGGTTACACATCGTGTGGGCGAAGTGGCGTATCGACTAGACTTACCCGCGGCCATGGGAAGAGTACATCCGGTGTTTCATGTGTCGATGCTAAGGAAGTATCACCCTGATGTGGACCATGTCGTGAACCTGGATAATCTGCAAGTTGATGAGAAGCTGGGCTATGACGAAGTCCCGAAGGGCATTGTTGATCGACAATTAAAGAAGTTGAGGAACCGGGAGGTCCTTTTGGTTAAGGTACTGTGGAATAACCATGGGATTTCTGAAGCAACATGGGAAGTGGAGCAAGACATGAGAGAGAAGTACCCTCAACTGTTTAGTGAGTAGAATGTGAATTTCGAGACGAAATTCCCTTAAGGAGGAGTGAATGTGAGGCCCCGAAAAATAATAAGGCACTTGTAATGGGTACTTTTGACAAATTGAGTTAATTTGGGGTTCAAATTGGGACTTTACTAAATTGTGGGGTTAATATGCAATTAAGGAATATTGAGTTGAGGGAAACACCTGATTTGTTAAGGAAAACAAGTAATTCGGGAGTCCTACGGCTTGTGAAAAGGGATTGAAGCCGGAAGGGATAAGGATTGCTAACGAATCGGAGGAAGTTACGCTGAACACATCCCTTTGGTTGTTAAATTCACAAACCCGCGTTATAATTTGGTCGTACTTGTATACATCGATCACATCGTTAACCTACATCGATTACCCATTTAAGCCGCCGTCACTTGGCTGCTTGCTCTGCAGACCGAAAGGAAGGAGGACCTTGTGAGGAAGAAGAACGAGGACAAGGTTGGAGAAGAAAAGGTAATCCCCTAGTTGCATCGTTTGGTTTGAGGTTCGTAAGCACCAAGAAATTCGTGTAGTCTATCAATTGAGTTAGTTGTATTGCAGACAGAGTCGATATAAGGAGCAGCGTCTGCGTTCGGACGTACTGCACGTACCCCAAATCCAATAAGCAAAGGGAGCAGCGTCACAACGACTTCCTCTGTTAGCAGGTAAAGATTGCAACACCTAAGAACTACATGCGTGCATATGTTGGGTAATAATGTAAAAGAGAGAATAAAGTTCTGCAGTGTCCTTTCTTTTTGAGTGGAATCGTAGGAACATGATTTTGGTTGAGTTATGAGATTAGGTGGAAAACGAAAATACATACTGTCAAGCATCCATTTGTTTAGTTAATTGCGCCATGTTTTAATACTGAGGTGTCATGGAACCCGATGGATTGTGCAAGTGAATCATCGTTATAAGAAGCTTGCAGTCTGCACGCGACGATTTATGTATCTGGGTAGGAAATCCCTTACACGGATAAAAGATAAAGGCACTGATGTATCAATGTTAGTGGGTTCAATCCAAGCATAAATACATAGGCGCTGCATGTATATTAGGAACCTGAAAATTGTTCTATGCATAGTTAATAACACGGAATCATTCTATCGTTAGTGAGGAGTCAATACCTTGAAACCGTTAATGTAGGAAGGTAGTGAGTTAATCCTATGAATATTTAGGCATGCACAGAGACAACCTACAATTGATTTCTTTGGTTGTTACTGGTGTACTTTTGTTGAGTTAGATCGGGATAGGGAGTGAATTAATATATGAATCCATAAGGGTTGCGGTTGTTTGTTTTGTCGATAGACGGAGCCGTCCTGGGTATCTACATATTTAGAAGCATACAGTGCAGGGTCGGGTATTTGTTTTAATGGTTAAAACAAGTATATTTAGTTGTTGCCTTTGAATTCCAATCCCTGGAGTCACTGTGAGAAGAATAATTCAGAACCTTCATGGATATGTGCATCTGATTAGCAGCCACTTGGCCATATAAAGTAGTAGTTCGGATAATTTCATTGGCAGAAAAAAAAAATTAAAAGGGTCTCTTCAAGTTAGGAGGTTTGGGTAATTTGCATGATTATGTATATAAATACTTAATGGCATAGGCCGATCAGGCATAGTTCTAAGCACATGTATGTATATTATCGATCGGGATTGGTTCGTTTTGTTATTTATGGTGCTGAAGGATAACCAGAATGCTAGTCCTTAAACCAAGGAAAGGGGAAGATTCAAGTAAACAGAAAGAAAAGGAAACGAAAAATAAATAAATAAGTAAAAATAAAAGGAAGAGGGACTTTTGCATGGCTGAGTATTGAGAGCTGAGATCAATGTATATAAATATATACACATCTATAATATTTATCTAGATATACGCCTGCAGGCCATACACATGGAAATTGAGATGAAGCATACATACATACATGTAGTTAATGAGGATCAATTGATTAATGACATGCCTGTAATAATGCAAATTGGTGGAGTAGCCTAGCTACGGGATCTAATTAGGGGCATATGTTAGTATCTACAGTAATGATGCGAACGGGTTTTGTAGTCTAGTTACGGGTTCTAATTAGAGGTAAGTCTATATAGGTATATATATGTTGTGCACATATATATTCCCGAGTATGAGGTTTATCGATCTGTATGTGGAATTATAGGGGGTTGGTACATAGAGAAAAATCGAGAAGTTATAAATCGAAGTTTAATTTATTTCTTCTATGATAAAATGTGCAGGCTTGGCTAGAGAGAAACTCTGACGAAATAAATTAGTGAAGGTGAGAATTTCTCGCTATTTTCACTGCTTTCAAGTACACATCGTATATATATAAATATATATAGATTGGGATTGACCCGGTCACTGAGATTTCAAAATTAAAATGTTTTCTTTCACTGGGATTTTTAAATATAAAGATTTCCCTTTTACTGAGGTTTTAAAATTTAAATATTTTCGTTTACTGTGTTCGCAAAATTTCTTATGCCTATTTACTATCTACTGTTCTGTTTGTGTTTTGGTGTTGATTGTTTGCGTGATCGGGGCCGTACTTTGTCGCCCGGTCACTTTTACTGAAATTACTGTGTTACTGTATGTACTGCGCATGTTGTATGCTATTACTGGTCGCCGGAGGCGTACTTTATCGCTTCGGTGACATTGGGATCCCAAACCCCGGTGGTTTAAACCGGCGAGGTCGGCGTTGGGCCAGAGCGCTTGGCTAGACTCGGTGGGTACTGTAGGTTATCTCGAGATATACCACTACTGTGCCGGCTTACTGATGTACTGTTGGAGGTGTGGATTTGACGACTGAGAGTATCTGTCGGGGACCCTGTCCTTATGGCCATAAAGGACACCCCGGGCAGCCTCACCTGTATCCTTTCTACTATGATTGTTTACTGAACTGTCGCGTTGAGTTATCGGTTGCTTTGCTTTGCAAATTAAGGATTTTTGACAAACTGATGTTTTAAACGAAAAGCTTTGCGTAACTGATTTGCAACACTCTGAGAATTCTCATTGGGCTTTCTAGCTCACAAAACAAAAATATTATTTTCTAGGTGGTTTAGGCGGAGCGGATCATCACACTTCAGCAGTAAGAGTCCCGGGCAGAGGAGTCTCGTACGTCGTCATTCACGAGTAGGGCCTGCAGTGGCGATTGGAATAACTAGGAAATACACTTTATTTATTTCCGCAAAAACTTATCCAGTATTTACTTTCGCGTGAACTCAGTAATGTAGGGATTTCCTGTGGGGCGTTACTGACCATTTTACCTCTATCTAAGTCATTTATGGAATGTCGTTCAACGACTAAAATTTGTTCTACTGTTACTGTGGGCGAGAGCCCTGCCTAGTCGATCACCCTTAGAAATTGCTCCTAAAAGGGGGGTCGGGGTTGGGTGTCACAAGCCGCATAATTGTCCAGCCTCTAACGGTATCCACACGAACAACTGTAATTGGGATCCTTCCAAAGGATTGATCAGTCAGATGGTTGACAGCTAGATCACTGTATACAAGATGTTGTATATCATTCCAATGACTAAGGCTATATTTATAGATATCAAAATGGTATAAACCTATTACCAGTAGAAAACCTAATAGAATAGGAAACCTAATATAAATAGGAAACCATTAATAGATATTTATCAATAAGTCCTTATAGTTAATTTATCAAATAAATTAACCCATAATATATCATTTTAACCCAATTAGTTATTCTTATGTGTGTGACTTTTTAGGTTCCTAAAATACGTTGACAATAAATATAAATTATAATTTCATAATTTAATTGGCTTTAGGACATAAAACCAACATTTTCAATTCAACATGTTGTAATTCCTATCAACTTCTGAAGCAGGTTCACGCATTGATACTAAAAACTGGTAAAAAAATGAACGTTCGAATTTTTTGTGTTTGAGCGTTAAATTTGAATAAAATGGATGAGACGATATTTCAAGCATTTTTACCATACCTGATACCATCAATGCATGACAACTTTGGACCACAAATTAGCCGAAGGCTACTATCAGAAAATTTAAACATTATAAAATAATCAAATTAAACAGTAGTTATATCTTAATCCAATTAAAATATAACACTTAATTTAATTTATTTATAGTTAAAATTCTTTTGTAAAATAATTTTACAACAAAAAAATCAGATTTAAACCTTTAAAAGGCAGCCTAATAATTAAATCAAATAATATTTGAAAAATGGACCAAGTCCAAGTATTTAAAATAGGCTGAAATTTTATTAAAACTTATTCTGAAATTTGTAAATGAGCCCAATATTGAAATTAGACCCAAATATAAAATCACCTTTCTTTAGGTAAGACTATTTTACAATCAGGCCCAGCCACCATTTGTAAAATTTGGCCCAAATTTATTCTTATTTTTATTTAATAAAATTGGACTGAGGCCGAAAGAAAATATTCACAGAACTGGGCCGCCTAGCCCAATTCTTTATCGTTCTGGATGCAGAAAATGGCTAGGGAAACCCTAGCCCAATTCTTTTCCTTTGCGCCGCATCACCGGCGTTGAAGGAGGCTGTCCCGCTCAGCGGCCGCTCTAAAGTGCCACCTTCCTCTCCGGCGGTACCGACATCAACAATTTGACCAGAAAAGTTCTGGTCACATCGTTTTCCGATGCCACCGCTCGCGACAAGAACCGCGGCGTTGCTGGTGTGCTTTCGCACTGCCGGAGCCCAGGAAAACCAGGACCAGAATGGAATTGGTCGCACTGGCTTTGCCACAAAGAAATCAAATGCAGAGTAGTGGTGATGTCATTGATGACGTCACCTTGTCTTCTTCCTATGTCGCTGCCAAGCGGCTGATTCCTTTTTTTCTTTCTTTTTTTTTTCTGCTAGAGTTCTGATCAAGAACGCGCGACCAGATCTGATCTGGTCCCCGACCTCGCCAGGGAGTTCAACAACCGCGACCATAACGGTCCTACTCGTGTCACTTCCCATCGCCAAATAGAGAAAAGAAAATTTCAAAATCTGAAAACAATGAATCAGAAACAGATTTCCCGAAAGTCTGAGACTGACCAAAATGGATTTCAACAATTTTTGATGCTCATCGCCAGCTAGAATAGAGAGAAAAATCGAGACCAGAACCATATTTTCACTTCCGTCAACTAGGGCTTCAAACATTTGTTTAAGAAAAAATCACTTTTCTCAAACAACTTTTTGAACAAAACCCATGAAGGGGATTTTAAAACAGTTCTTCCTTTTTCTTGAAAAATCCGGCGAGATGTTTCCCTTTAATTTAAAACATCTCCCTTTGATTTCCAAAAGCAGTTTTCGTTCTCTGATTTCGTCATCTTATCAAACAAAGATGACTTCTTGCTCGAAAGCTCAACAATGATTTTCGAAACCAAATTTTCAAAAATCACAAAATCCCAAATTAATTAGTATTAAACTAAGCTTCTCAAACTTTAATCAAGAATTATACACATATGAACTATCCATGATAATTAAATATAACATATTAAACATAGATAAACAAAGTAGGCTCTGATACCACGGTAAGTTAATCAATTTATGCGCAGCGGAATAAATATAGATTGAACATGCCAAGATCACATTGAATCATATGAATATAATATACCAGATCAGATGTTACCTCGAAAGCAAATCCATTAGCAATATTTAGGAGATCCACAAACGATATGCATGGAGATGAAATTGATCACGAGCCGCACAATTTATAGATATCAGAATAGTATAAACCGTAGCAAACCTAACATAAATAGGAAACTGTTATTAGATATTTATCAATAAGTCCTTATAGTTAATTTATATAATAAATTAACCCATAATATATCATTTTAACCCAATCAGTTATTCTTATATGTGTGACCTTTTAAGTTCCTAAAATACGTTGACAATAAATATAAATTATAATTTCATAATTTAATTAGCTTTAGGGCATAAACCTAACAGGATATTCCTTTGCAATTCCGTTCCAAACTAGGTGTTTATGAGAACATTCAAACGGGTGGCTGTGTTGTTCAGGCAAGAATATTGAACGATGAGGAGCTGCTGGAAGAAGGTATTTCCCAGTTGAAGTCTCGAGTGGACACAAACTTTCCGGTTGTCGGAGTTGGTTTCAAACGATTGGAAAATAACAGTGATGGGATGCTCGCCGACTTACTTTTGATGTACGTTGAGGATTGGTGTTTAATTATTCAACTGGAGGAGATGGGGAGGTTTCCTAACAACTTAGGCCGATTTCTGAGTGACAAAACTATCTGCTTCGTTGGTAGGAAGATTGATTGGAATCTTGAAATGCTGAAAAATGGTGGTTATAGCGATCGCTTGACCGGAAAGGGTGCTGAAATTCGAAAATTGGCTGCCACTGTTTTACAAAAGCCATCGCTGATAGAATTTGGTGGTGGCCTGTCTGTGTTGGCAAGGGAACTTGGAATGGAGACTGTACCAGTTGATATTTTGAGGCCATCTTCTGGTTGGGGGGCCGTTTGTTTTTCCATAGAAGAAGTCAAGTATGCCATGATTAACGTTCGTTTTTGCTATTATATTGGGAAGAAGCTGCTCAATATGCTAAATTAATTGATCTTATTTTGTTGGCTAGATCGATGCCGTTCTAGTCTTAAGGATTTTATTATAATGAAAATAATGTTTATCCATGACATTAATTAGGTAACCCTTGAATAATTAATTGTACAATAACTTATATTTCCTATTTTTAAGGGATGAAATATCGTAATTATGCTACAATAATATAAGCACGCCTGAGATTTTAACAAGTTTAGTACTCTCTCCGTCACACTCAAAGAGTCCACTTTCAAAAGTTTTTTTTTATCTCATTTAAAGAGTCAACTTTGAATTTATTTACACAATATACCCTTACTAATATAATAATGTGTGATTCATAATTAACCTTCACTTTAGAAGTAAGGATATAAGTGAAAATATGGTGGTAAATTACTTATTTTAGGTATTTACCTCACAACTCATAATGAGTTGTACACATTCAAAGTGGACTCTTTGAGTGGGATGGATGGAGTATTAAGTATAGTTTTCAAAAACATGCGTGTTATTTTGATATCATGTGTTGAAATATTGAGTTTTGAAGCTAAGTATCATGGTTATATTAAAACAACAATTGAAAACACGCGTATCAAGTTTAACTATTGTCAAACTGTCATGAGTTTGAATAGGAGACTATCTCGATAAAGAGTGAAGTAATCCTTTTTTTTTTTTGTTGTGAAAATAAAAAAATTCATTAATGGCGTTGAAAATCGTCCAACAACGGTTGACAACAATGAAACAGTCAATACAACTGATTATAATATATTTGATCTCGTACCTAGAACATAGTAGAATTATATCGCTGAACAAATCTCGTAACGATAGTCACGGATCTGCCACTAATTGCTGATGAAAGTTTCAAAACTGCATCTTCAACCGAGTCTTCATACCTAATGACCATGAATTGAATCACCATAGCCAGGGAGAAAATCACCATAGATGGAGAGCGAAATACCATAGATGGAGAATTAAACTTCAGAAACGGAGAGAAAAACAACATAAACATGAATAAAATTACTAAAGCAAACCAAATAAAAGATAGCAAGAACAAAAGTAGAACTGCTTCCCTCATCCTCCGATGAAGGAGGATGAGAGAAGAAGGTGAAGAAATTTATGGTTTGGAGAAAGATGAGTGAGAGGGGAAGCGGCGGAAGAGTGAGTACTCTATATAGTGACGTGCGATACACACACACACATATATATACATACTTGTTCGACTCATTTTCACCATAGGACGCTTGGACCTTCTTCTTTGTGCTTCTTCTTAGTGTGACTTGCGATTAGGACTACCTCCCGAATTCAACTCTGACGCCCAAGTTAGCTTTATTCATCAATATAAGTGTTTAAGTGTAATTGACTCAATAAAAATCCTCCCCTTACATGTATGAGAGTATATTGTATTTATAGGCATTCTTGGTGGCTGAGTTGGCCGGGTTGGCCGAGTTGGAGTACTTGATGCTTGGTTAGAGGCACTTCAACTGGGTGCCGAGTTGAAGAGGATTCCAACTTAGAGCTGAGTTACCTACCCAGCAATACTTGATGTGAGCACCGTTCATTGCATAGTGAATGCCCAATATGTATATTACTATGAGATCATATATGAATAGTAAAACAAAATATTAGAAAAATAACAAGTAATTAATTTTTTAAATATTTAGTTAAAACTTAAATATTTGTTAAATGCCACACAAATACTTGATTTTTTTTTTTACAAATATAAAACAATATTTTAACTCATTAAATGTGTAGAATTATTACTCAATAATGTATTAAATAAAACAACATAATAATTTTCACGAGTCGACATCCAATATAAAAAAACCTTAAAAAAAACACTAAAGAATTTGATAATTTTCGTGTGTAACTCAATTCAAATCTTAGTAATTAATGTAAGTATTAAGACTAATAATATTTTAAAAATATATAAAAGTTATATTGATTCATTTCTACCATCTTGCGTCTCATTACAGTTAAAAACCTTCTAATTATCCACAAACACATTCTAAAAGTTTATTTAGTATATATATCAAACAACCTTTTCCAGTTAAGAATTATTTAACAAAGCTATCAACTTATAAATAAGAGATTATTTGAAAAAAACTTAGCAAGAATGAACATTTATTAAATCAATAGCAATTGGGCAATCTTGCTACAAAGTTTATTACCTCCTTTTCCTATAAATTTCATTCAACCAAGATTTCCAAGACAAACCTCTTTCATTAAAATTTTTTTTTACTCCCTCCGTTTCATTAGAAGAGTCCACTTTCCTTCTATTGGAATGTATTCTCCTTGTTAATTTTTCCTCTTCAGTGTGTGTGTGTGTGTGGCCTTTTTAAAGTTCTCTGATGCTTGGATAAACAAGTGGAATACTCCCTCCGTTCCATTAGAGGGTCCATCTTTGCTTAGGTGCAACTTATTATGGATGTCAAGGTACAATACCTAAAATACTTAATTTGTCCCCATTTGTTTCATTTATATCCTTACTTAAAAAGTAAGGATTAATTATAGACCATACATAATTATATTAGTAAGGGTAAGAGATGTAAAAAAACTCAAACTGGACCCTTCTAATGGAATGGAGGGAGTATAAATTACTAAAATAGTGGCTGGAGTTAGGCAAGACATTTAAGAGCATTTAGGTCAGTGTCTTTTACAAGAGCATTTAGGTCAGTGTCTTTTACAAGAGCATTTATGACGGTGTCCGTTAGAAGAGCATTTAGGTCGGTGTCCGTTATACCTGTATTAAATCCTATTAATGGAGCTGGAATCATGGAGGCCCTTAATGACAATAAATGGTCATAATAACGGTCCAACGGACAAATCACAAAGACAATCTATATAAACTCATCAGTCATATCCGATTGAGGTACGTCCTTTTTATGCAACTTTTATTACAGCTTTATTTAGCACTCGGTCAATTATATTCATCCCATATACTCTACTAACTTGAGTGTCGCAGTAGAACAAGGGGATAACCCCGCTTGTTTCTTGTCTTCATTCTCGATCTACGTTGAATGTGACTCGGCCAGACCACAACATCAAAGAGCCGGGCTATACCTTCAAATCGGGGCCATACATTCAGGGGGCCATTCTTGTATTCCGAGGTATGTTTTTTTGGGCAAATAGTATTTCATCAAATATATATATGTATATATAGTTTTTAATTTCAATTTAATCAGGAATGGAGTATGTGAAAGAAAATCATCCGCAATTTTAATCAGTTTTAGATTCCTTTTTTCTAACTATTGTTATTTCCTTTTTAAACATATATTCTAAGTCAAATTCAACAACAAAGTAGCTTTATATATTTCTCGTAATTAAAACGCAGAGAAGGATGAGAAAGAAACAGCAATTAATCAAGGCTGCAATATGCAAGGTGTTACCCGTGGCGCTTCTTCCGTCGTTTCTGTGAACTTCGATGAAAAGAAAATCGAAACAACCGTCACAAATGAAGCCAATTCAGTTTCGAACTGGGTTCAACAAATATACTCTTTGCACGGCAGGAATAATTCGACTACTATTGTTGGCTTAGACGTCGAATTTACACCAAAAATGGTTGACGGCCGCCCCGTGGGTTACAGGTCTGCCACCCTCCAGCTCTGTGTCGACGATAAATGCTTGATCATTCAGCTATTGCACCTGGATTACATCCCAGAAACCCTTGGGCACTTTCTCTCCGACACCCGATTTACTTTTGTCGGAGTTGAGGTGGGCGGTGACGTAAAGAAACTGAAGGGTGATTATGGGTTTGTGTGCGATAACATTGCTGACGTTCGTGACGTTGCAAAAAAGAAGTGGCCTGGGAGGTTCAGCAACAGCAACAATCCAGGGTTGAAGAGTCTTGCCTTGGAAGTGGCTGGACTGAACATGGAGAAGCCTCGTCATATTACAATGAGCCAATGGGATTCAAGAATTCTTAGTGATTGTCAAGTTGAATATGCTTGCATTGATGCCTATGCTTCGTATAAGATTGGTGCTGTGCTACTTCAAAATTAGTTGTTTTTTATTTTGCAAAATCACAATTTTGGTCCCTTTTGTTTGGACATGTTGTATTTTTTGTCTCTTACTTTTTTGTTGCAAAAATAATTATATACATTTGCTTGTTGTTGTAATTTTGGTCCATATGATGTGGCCTAGAATGACCCATTTAGATAAATCATATAGACAAACTAAAATTGCTTAGAACGAGTTATTTTATAGGTTAGCATATTATGGTCTATTTAACATGGCATGTTAAATATTTAAAAAAAAAAAAAAAACATGGCGTGTTAAATTATTTTGTGGCCCATACCTTTCAATCAACCAAATTTTCCAATGTACAGAATGGCCTAATATGTATAGAGTCCACTTTTAAAAAAAATTTGTTATCTCACTATAAAAGTTCATTTTGAATTTGTTTATTTTATTTACCTCTCACTAATATAATACTGTGTAATTCATAATTAATCTTTATTTATAAAGTAAAGCTATAGGTGAAAAATATTGTGTCAGATTACTTATTTTAAATGTTGTACCTCTAATTACATAATAAGTTCTGGATTTTTCAAATTGGATTCTTTAAGTGGGATGAGAGAGTAAATAGATTTTTCAAATTGGATTCTATAAGTGGGACGAGGGGAGTAAATAATAATGGAAAAAGCTATAGTCCATTCAATTGACCATTCAACCACCACATTGGCCTATACAATTTACAGTAACACCTCTATAAAATAATAACCTTGGAACCATGAAATTTTATTAATTTAGAAATATATTATTTAATCGATAAATTAATAATTTATTAATTTAAACAATGTTTTCGATCTCCGTATATAAATATCTAGAAAAATTAAATCTGTACAAGTTAATTGTATCTATGTGTTCATTATATTAATAGATTTTAATATATATTTCAAATATTCAATGTACAAGTCAAATGTATCTATAAGTTCATTGTGCATAAAAAATAAAAACATCCAATATGTTCATTGTATATTAGAAGTGAAAACATCCAAAATGGACGTCAATAATTCCATTGTACCATGGGAAAATGATGAATGTTCAGAGGTCCAAAATTTAAAAGAAATTGTGGCTAGCGTTATTCAAAATCCTTTTGATTATGAAGTTCAAGATGATTCAATACTTTTGGAATCAATCACATGAAAATAACCACTCAAAGCGGCAACGACTCTTCAAATTTTTTTGTTGCAGTTCGATAATTCAACACCGGAACTTTTGGATACAGTTATTAGAGATGAATTCATTTAGATTTAAAATTTAAGAAAAGACAAACAACAATGTATTCTTATTATAATAAGGTATCATAGTTATATTTGTAAATTATAAAGATTATTAATTTAGGATTTTGGGCGGGACTATACATTTATAAAAGCATCTTTTCAAAAATTATTATCTTATTATTTTATTAAAATTTTTAATTTTTTGAACTGGCTCAAGTCGGACCGAAAAAAAGTATTGATTTATAGAGGTTCTATTGTAGTATGTATCAAGGACTGAATGATTAATTTGAAGAGACTATAGTGTGACCCAATAATAATAATAATATATCCATTTCAGATCACGGAGAAATTAACCGAAGAAATTAAAGAAAACATCCTTCAACATACATAATTCACCAAAGAAGATCGAAGTTGGAAAATTTAACCAAAAACTAGAGCATGCAAAATGCATACTGAACCTCCTCATTAGTAAATGTAAAGACGCCATGATCAGGGAGACGATCCACCTTCAGATCATCAACACCCTTTCAAAATCAAATCCAGTAGTCTTATTAGGCAAATCACCAATATCCACCCTCGTATTCATCCACGAATCTCTATTATTTTCCTTCTTGTATGTACTATTCCATTGCTTCAGAACCTGGACTTTTGTTTCAATCTTCAACCCGACGAAAGAATAATTTTCATTTCTGAACAGAGTTTCAAGCTTCGTAGCGGAGGTCAAGCATCCGAGTTGAACGATTAAGCAACGATCTTTCGCGTACAGCAGCAGTAACTTTGGTTCTACGCAGAATTCGCTGCCTTTCAGGTCAAAACCGACGAGGCCTGAGTCGCTGATTTCGGATTCTAATTCTTTTAATCCGGTCTCCAACGTGGATGCATCGTTCACGACCCTAACCTTAACCTTTTTGCCGTATATTTTGATGTCGTGCAATCCTATTTTTGACAGAAACGGTTGTTTTTTTTCTGGAGAACAAAAATTTGAATGAGTTCATCATCCTTGATCTCAATAATCACTAACGCTTTCTCTATAGCTTTGTATTTTGCTTGCTTTTGCATAATTTAGTGTAAATAGGTGGGTATATTTATATATAGTGCATCCCATTAATACGTACAAATGCAAACAGTTAAAACTACTAAACGAAGCAATTAGCCTTCTAATTCCAACACTAACTAAGGGTTTCACAACTGTTGAAAAAACCTTGGTCAATTAGTCACGAAAACCTAGGTTAACATACTTGCGATACTTAATAGATTAAACTCGATACACATACTATGTGATATTTATAAATTATTGACATACTTAAATCAAATTTATTGATATCTATACATGCACAAGGCCGGTGCAATATGTATAGATCGAAATGTGATGTATCATATGTAGTGGATTATAGTTATAACAATATTTGGACGTCATATATATTTGATAAAGTAATTGTAAGTAGATTAGTCTTGTGATTAATTAATAAAGTGTATTAACCATTTTTACTAAATTTACGTGAAATATATATGTTTTACAAAAATGCCACTCGCTCACTCTCTCTCTCTCTCTCTCTCTCTCTCTCTATATATATATATATATATATATATATATGTATAAGATGTAATAACAATAATAACTCATTTCATTTTCAAGCAAATCTCATGTCTGGCCGATCTGACGGGCGATACATTAGATGCTAAATTTGATATGCTTATTCATCTATATTCATACATGTTGTTTTATCACTGCAATAATTTGTAGAAAAATCTCCCACGTCATTTGATCAGATGTTTAAATAAGAAAGATAAATAATTAAGAAGGATAAATAAGTGGCATATCAACAACACACAAACGTTGAAGGTAAACGAAAGCGTTGCTTATCGCTAATTAAGTTGTTTAGAAATCCTAAATGGTCATGTCTTGGTAATATAAGTATCTAGTTAATTATACGGTAAATATACCGATAATGGATGGCTAGTTTGCTTTGCTTCAAATCTTCTACAAAGAAGCATGCATGCATCCACACAAACGAACTGAGACCTTTAGTTTCTATTTTATTTTTTCAATGATTTAAGTATATATATATATATATATATGTATATATATACCCGTTTAGATGATGAACAGGTAGCCTGAGAAAATTGATCACTGAAACAAACATATTGATGTGATACCAAGGGCGGAACCAGGAATTTTTTTGTGGGGGTGCTAGACTAACTTATAATTTTCTTTGCATCATAAAATACATATATTTAAAAATTACAAATTAACACATGAACATTCATAATTATAAAAGTCATAATTAAACACCTATAAATAGGATAAATACATACTATTTATCTTCATCGTCACTTGAAGAAGCACCTGTGCTCATGTGATGAAGTCGTGACAATTGCGATCTACGTTTTCTCATCTTTTGAAAACGATCTAAAATTTTCTCATTTTTAATCGTTTGGAAAATACTCTTCTCGATGTATACAACTAAACAGTCATTCGTCCACTCGTCTCCCATTCGGTTACGCAAATCGGTCTTGACAATCTTCATAGCAGAAAATACTCTCTCAACAGAAGCAGTCGCAAATGTTGAAAACTTCTATCTTGATTACCAAATGTTGTTTTCGGATACTTATGGCCATTTGGTCGGCAAGGCCCTTTAGTCAAGTACTCTTTCCGAACTTGATCTCGAATACCAACATTAAACTCCTCAATTGATTTTCGCAATCCTGGATCACTAACAATATCGTCCAAGTTCAGCTCTTCTTCTTCACGGGATGGATATTTCACTGGTTCACTAACATCAACCAATTTAGACTTATTGGTAGGGGCACCGCTAGGTCCGCTAGGAATTGTTTTAAAGAACCTCTTCATATTCTACATTAGTAAGCAATACAATAAATTCATAAAAATTATATCAGACTTATCAGTCAATCACAAATCACAATTCATATGAAATTGACATCAATTAAATAAATGGAACATAAAATTTTAAAGTCTCGAATATAAGTTGACATTAAATTCTTATTCAACCCACATTAATTCAAACCCCTAATTTTTCAATTGTAATCATAGTTTATGAAATCCCTATTTCAAACCCTAAGTCCAAACCATAATTTAGGCTCAATTACATTTATTTACATGTCAACCCAAATACAGAAATACTCAAACTTGATTTTATAGTATATAAATTTAAACATGTTATTATCTAATTTAACTAATAAAACTAAACTAACCTCGAAATTCAATGGATATTAATCAAAGAGAATAATAAAGTTCTCTCGGTCTCCACCGAAATCTGCAAACAAAATCAAAAGAAAATTAGTAATTTTAAGTTTAATAGTAAGTTATTGAATAAAAAAATGAATGAGGAGAAAGAAATACCTCTGGTTGCTTGCTGCTTGCTGCTTGCTGCTTGCTTTGAGAGACATGGAGAGGAGCCGCCGACTCGCCGAGGGAGACATCAGACAACTGAAATAAAAAAAAATGAAGGCAAGTGAAAGGTTTTTCTTCTTTTTTCTTGATATATTTTAGTGGAAGGTGGGCCAATAAGCCCACTTTCTTTGACACACTTTCGGTTTCTTTTTCTCCTCCTTGTGGCCTCTTGCAGCACACATCATATCTTCTGGTTTATTTTAGTGGAAGGTGGCTTAGGTGGGCCAATCAGCCCACAACTTTTGTCTGGTATCTTCTTCTCCTTCTTCTCCAAGAGACCAAAACGCAGCCGCTGCACTGGTTTTTCCAGCTTTCAAGTGCTTGGCGGTGCTGGAAAAATTAAATCTGCCTACTACTATGGTAGATTTTGGAGCTTGGCAGGTGCTTCAGCACCCCCCAGCTCCCCCCTAGTTCCGCCCCTGTGTGATACAAAATGCCTTGGATCCGAGTACATTGGACTCTTGAAGGTATAGTTCGGACGGATGATGATGAACCTAGTATTGTTGATGTTGTAGCTCGGTCCCAGTGCTTCAAGATGAGATCTGAACACTAAGAAAGACAACAAGCGGGGCTATCCCCCTGTTTCACTCCGACGCTCAAGTTAGTAAAGTGTATAAGATAATGATATTGACAAAGTGCTTGTGATCGTAAAGAGTTGCGTACCTTTGATAAGAAATGCAACTAACCTTATATAGATATTGCTTTGTGATCTGTCCGTTGGACCGTCATCATAACCATTTATTGTCATTAAGGACCTCCATGATTCCATCTCCATTAATAGGAATTAATTCAGGTGTAACGAACACTGGCCTAAATGCTCTTGTAACGGACACTGACCTAAATGCTCTTGTAACGGGCACCGACTTAAATGCTCTTGTAATGAACACCGACCTAAATGCTCTTAAATGTCTTGCCTAACTCCTGCCACATTAATACCCTAAACTCCTGTCCCGTCATTACTACTTCACACCCTTGCTATACGCCTTTGTCCTGGCCTATAGCTTTTTAGCCCGGCCTATAGCCTTTTAGCTCCACTACACACTTTTCTGCTAAGTTTTAACCTTGCCAATTGACTTTTTACCGACCTAACTTCTTTATCTTACTTCTTTTCCCTTTGGATCTTTACGTTTTTATTCCTTTTGGGCTTACAATTCATCTATTGGGCTAGGCCTAATACTTTGCTCACTTTTAGGAATATATATATATATAGATCGAAGAGATTGCAGGGTTTGATCGATCAATGGATATTCCTTTGCAATTCGGGTGAAAAATGGTAGTTTACGACGTTCAAATCAATGGCCTTAAGATTAAGGCAAGGGTAGTGAACCACCAGAACCTAGTAGAAACAGGTATATCGGAGTTGAAGTCTCGGTTCGACAACTTTCCTGTTGTGGGAATCGATTTCAAGCAATCAAAAATTACTAGAGGTGAGTTAGGTTACAAATTACTGTTGATGGTGTACGTCAAGGATCGTTGCTGAATCATTCAACTGAAATAGATTGGGACCTTTCTTGAAAACCTCAGCAACTTTCTTAGTGACCAAACAAAGTATCTGCTTCGTTGGTTTCGACATCGATTCCCATTGGCGAATCTATAAAGAAATTTTAGAGGGGGCCAGTATACATATAAACTTATTTTTGATAGATAAATAAATTGTAAAAAGAAAAAAAAAATTAAAAATATACTAATAACAAGGGTGCAGGAGAGGGTTGGAAGGGTCCGGGAACCACACCACCCCCTGGCTGGGCCCCTGTTCCCATATTAATGCACTCAAACTACAGTGGTAATAATGGGGAAAGTACTTGAGAGAATTAATGGAAAGGGGGCTGTGAAATCTGTAAAGTGGCTGCCAAATCCATAAGAGGATCAAAAAGGCCAAAATGTGAAAGAAGGGGACCAAAAGTAGTGCGAATTTACATAGAAGAGAGAGATCAAAAGTGTGACGAAGGTAAGCGATTTTCCCTTAAAGTAAAATATAATTTGTAAGGACCATGCGCGATGCACCTGCTAGCCCAAACTATCCTACCACCACTGGTGTCTAGGTTAGTAAATTTTCGTGTTGACATTCTCTAATATGTGGAGAAGTTGGGCGAACAAATCCGATTTATAAGAAATTAATCACAATAAGTACCGTTGCTTAACAATTATGCATCAACTGTTGAAACAACGGATTTGTTCATTAAATATGGATTTCCCAAACGAAGGCCTTAATTTTATGCATATATCACTACTACAGATTAGAGAGTGTCAACAGTTATTTAAAGGATTTAATTTCAAACGGTTTATCAGAGTTGAAGTATCTGATGGATAACTTGAAATTTCCGGTCATCGGGGCTGATTTCAAGCCAGAAGTTTCAACGTTAGGCTCATCAGATATCCATTACTTCAAATTACTTTTGATGTGGATCAAGGATTGTTGCGTAATCATTCAACTGAATCGTCAGAACGATATTTTTGGAAGTCACAAAACTATTATTTTGATGGGACCAAACGAATATTATAGTCCCTCTGTTTTAATTTAACAAGTGAACTCTTTTAATAGAACGGATGAAATATATGTTTTGTTAATTTACCTACCTTTTCCCAATTCGATCCCCATTGTTATGTAGATTTAGAGTGAATCTCTCTCACTTAAAAAGTGAAGAAAAATTAGTCCAAAATCGCACATTGATATTAATAATAAAAATAATCAAATTTCCCATTGCACAAATTACAGAAAAAGACGACCTTCAACATAGATCATAAAGAAACAGTTCTGGAAAAACTTGAATTGAACATAGAAGATCGAAGGATAAGTACTATGCATAAATGAAACTCGAGCATTTTGAATAACCCTAGATGAGATTTTCTATCTATCCAAATTTTATTTTCTCACCTACATATGTAATTTGATGCTCTCCAGATAGGTAAGACAGAGTTTGAACATACGGAAGATTCCACGGGTTCTTCTCCAAGGGCAAGGATATAACACATGTGAACATCACGAATTGCTTTCATGACCTCATCATACTTATAACCTATTTCCATACCACAGTAAGGCAGATTAGAGTATTCCTTCTCAACCTCCAGATGATGAAATTTCCTTCCGAAATCAAATCCAGTCTTATTCGCAAATCATCCAACCCATCATAATTCGTAACAGAAGGTTTATTCTTCAAACCCTTAGCCGCCAAATCACCAAATTTCAACACACATCTTCATCCAAGAATCTCTACTTACCTTGGGGTCTGGGAATTCCTCCTGTAGAAATCTCAGAAGCTTACAATCTGAAATGAAGAAAACCAGAGAAACTGAAAATTGGGGAAAATTTTCTAATATTATGAGAACTTAACTTACACCATACAGTGATCCTCCTTTATATAGTTTACTAGATGCGTGATCAACAAGCTAATCACGTGTAGTTAACTAACTACAATCACTAACTAAAGCCCATCTTGGACAAGATTCGAGACAATGAAGGAGCAAATAATGACTTGGTAAGCACATCAGCTAGCTGGTGAGTGGTAGAAACGATTTTGGCAAGTGAACTATTTAATTAGAATAGAGATTTTATACTTTTACGAAATTTAGACATGTATAGATTCATTTTATTTGATAGTGTACCTGGTTGCTACTCCTTCACTTTATCCAAAGTGAATGTTTGATGGAGTAGGTAATTATTACTTGGAAATTAATTAATTGATGTTTTAGTAAAAAATTAATTTGCTTCCATTTTTATCCTTATAATTTTTGTGAATTACCGCTAATCATCTACTAAAGATAATGCCACATTAACTTTTTTTTTTTTTTTTGGTTTACTAAACAAAGAAAGAAAGTAGGATCAGAGAATGCGGATATGACTTTTCATTTCTATGTAAGTATAGTTTCAAATGTTTAATTGTCTGGAATCTGTCAAAAAATTAATAGAAGAGTTATCTCGGAAATCGTAGTTGAATAAATTTACGATAGACGCTCCAATTTTCAAGTTCAAATTATCAAATGCTCAAACCAAGCATACCGTTTTGGTTGACAATTTGTTCAAATAAAAAGTTATGTTTGATTTAATTTTGAGAAAAATATTAATAAATATTTTATAATTTGTATTTGATCTCAATATTTTAAAATTCACCCAACCATCTTGAATGACCTATAAACCGACGGTTGCAGATAAAAAGTTAAAGATGCCAAAATATTTAAACAAAAATAGGGTAAATGTGCCAAAATTCAAGCGAAGTGGACTAACTAAAACTATCATGAAGCCAAAGAAAGAGGACCAAAAACTGCCATTTTTCCAATAAATCATAAATGTAATTAAAGGCACTGCTACTCATGTGACCTTTGGTTTCTATTCAATATTATTTTATAGTAATGGATTGGCGTGACAACAACTATATAAACCCCTTTATATCACGAACAACCCTAGAAAAGGTAGTTTTGTCTTATTTAATTTACTCAGGAAAAAAAATATACAAGAGGGTGGTAGGATTAATAAAAATGCAATATATTCCTTTGCAATTCTGGTCGAAAATTAGTGGAGGGCAGTAAGTATTAAAAAAAGGAGTAGCCTTTGAAAAATCAGTAGCAACTAGTAATTTTTTGGAGGCGAAAGTAGCAACTAGTACTTAGTTGAGGTGCAATGCTTTATTTTGTCCTAAATTAATTTTTTCTTGTTTGGGTAAAATTACCCAAACCACATTTATTCTTGCGGAAGGTTTGAAATTTTTATTAGAGGTCTCGACTTATAAAAATTAAATGATTTGAAGTTACGTTTTAGACAAAGTTAGAGTGGAGGGACAATAAGTATTAAAAATAATGAGCAGTCTTTGAAAAATGAGGAGCAACCAATACTTTGTAGAGTTGCAAAGCTCTATTTTGTCCAAAAACTTTATTTTTCTTGTCTCGGTAAAGATACCCAAACCTCATTCATTCTCGCGGAAGGTTTGGAAATTTTTTTAGATGTCCCGAATTATAAAAATAAAATGATTTTAAGTTAATTTTTAGGCAAAGTTAGAGTGCAGGGGCTATAAGTATTAAAAAAATGGGCAGCCTTTGAAAAATGAAGAGCAACCTATACTTAGTGGAGGTGCAACGTTCCATCTTGTCCAAACATTAATTATTCTTGTTCCAGTAAATTTACCCAAATCTTATTTATTCTCGTGGAAGGTTTAAAGGTCCCGATTTATAAAAATAAAATGATTTTAAGTTACTTTTTAGGTAAAGTAAGATTGGAGGGGCAATTAGCATTAGAAAAGGGGTTAAGAGGTTCATGCTTTGGTATATACTACCTCCATTCCATTAGAAGGGTCCGCTTTCACCAATGTACAACTTATGATGAATGTTATGGTACAACACGTAAATTAGCTAAATTGACGCACTTTATTCCATTTATATCCTTCTTTATTAAGTATGTACTAATTGTGAACCACATGATTATGTTAGTAAGGGTAAGAGAAGTAAAAAATTTGAAAGCAAAATTTATAATTGTAACAAAAAATATTTTCAAACACTAGTGCAAAATGGGACATTGGAGGCGGGTGTAGAGGGCTTTTGGAGGCGGGTGTACAGTGTGTGAACCCGCTTCTAGTGCGGGCTTCTCCAAAATGAGGGGGCCCCACACGCCTCCTTAGTGAGGGGTTATTGGAGGTGGGTGCAACTCCAATAACCATTAAATGTAATGGTTATTGGAGGCGGGTGCATGCAATAACCCTTCCACTAAACCGTACAATACAAAATTTAATTTTATTTTCTTCAATTTATGGTTTCGGTAGGAATCGAACTCTCGCATACATAATCATTTGACTCTTGCACATTAAATTTACCATTATGCTACATATACTCATGTATATAAAGTTAAAATCGAAAGTATATATTTATGTATTTTCTTCTAAAACTTGTGGGTTTTATTACTTAATAATTTATCGCCTTTTGCAAAATTATTTTCAACTTTCAAAATTATCCTAGTGAATTAATTCAAATTTATTTTCAACTTTCAACAGTCCAAAACAAAGAGAATTTTTGAACCAGTATTGATTAAAATTTCCAAAAATGCACCCGCCTCCAATAAACACGATATTGAAGGCGGGTGCAAGGCTTTGGAGATAGATAATTCTATTGGAGATTCACCTGCAAGTTCAATAAAACCATTGCTCCAAAGGCTTTGCTGGCTCCTCGCCTCCAAAGGGGCGCCTCCTTTAATCATTTCTGGAGTAGTGAAAATTGACTCTTCTAATATAACAGTATATATAATAATAATAATAATAATAATAATAATAATAATAATAATAATAATAATAATAATAATAATAATAATGGGGCCCCTTAAATTTGGGGGACTCTGCACGGTCGCCAAGGTGAGGCTTGTGCAGGGCCGGCCCTGGACCTGGCCCTAAGTATTAAATAAAGGAGCAGTTTTAGAAAAATGAGGAGCACCGAATACTTAGTGGAGGATCGACACTCCATTTTGTCAAAAAATTAATTATTCTTGTTCCGGTAAAATTACCGAAACCTAATTTATTCTCGGGGAAGATTCATGAACTTTTTTTAGAGGTCCTGAATTATAAAAATACAATGAGTTTACGTTAATTTTTAGGCAAAGTTAGAGTTGAGGGGCAAAAGTATTAAAATAATAAGGGCAGCCTTTGAAAAATGAGGAGCAACCAGTACTTAGTAGAGGTTCAACGCTTCATTTTCTCAAAAAAAAAATTTTTTCTTGTTCACATAAAATTACATAGACCTTATTAATTCTAGGGGAACGTTTAGAAAATTTTTAAAGGTTTTGAATTATAAAAATAAATTGATTTTAAGTTAGTTTTTAGTGGAAGCTAGAGTGGAGGACAATCAGTATTAAATAAAGGGGCAGCTTTTGAAAAATGAGGAGCAACCAATACTTAGTGGAGGTGCAACCCTCCATTTTGTCCAAAAATTCTTTGTCCTTGTTCTGGTAAAATTACCCAAACCATATTTATTCTCGGGGAAGGCTTGGAAATTTTTTTAGAGGTCCCGAATTATAAAAATAAAATGATTTTAAGTTACTTATTAGGCAAAGTTAGACGGGATGGGCAATAAGTATTAAAAAAATGGGCAGCATTTGAAAAATGAGGAGCAACTAGTACTTAGTGGAGGTCCAATGGTCCATTTTGTCCAAAAAATAATTTTTCTTGTTCCTGTAAAATTACCCAAACCTTATTTATTCTTGCGGAAGGTTTGGAAATTTTTTTAGAGGTCCCGAATTATAAAAATAAAATGATTTTAAGTTAATTTTTAGGCAAAGTTAGAGTACAGGGGCTATAAGCACTACTACAAAATGGACTTTCTACGGCGGCGCTTTAACGGCGGAAAGACCAAAACCGCAATTAAAAAGAAAGTACGGACTTTCTACGGCGGTTCTATATAAAACCGCCGTAGAAAGGGAATTTCTACGGCGGTTTTTGATAACCGCCGTAGAAAGTCACCTTTTTACGGCGGTTTTTAAAAACCGCCGTAAAAAGGGGTACTTTTTACGGCGGTTTTCAAAACCCGCCGTAAAAAGGGGTACTTTTTACGCCGGTTTTTCAAAACCCGCCGTAAAAAGGGGTACTTTCTACGGCGGTTTTATTTCTAACCGCCGTAGAAAGTTCCTTTCTAGACGGTTGTATTTCTAACCGCCATATAATTAATAAATATGATGAATTTTTCTATAAAATTGATAAATAGTAAAATACATATTTATTATTAAATTTAAAAAAATTTGGGGGTCAATTTACAAAAATAGAAATTAATAGGAATGGAGGAACGGGCGGGAATTCACAATTACGGGCTTTCTACGGCGGATTTATTAAAACCGCAGTAGAAATGGACTTTCTACGGCGGTTGTAATTGAAACCGCCATAGAAAGTACTTTCTATGGCGGTTTCAATTACAACCGCCATAGAAACTTGACTTATTTTGAATTTTAAGGGTTTCCTTTGTTTCCATCTCCAACCGGCCGCGGCTAGCTTCCCCCTGTTTCCATCTCCAGCAAACCGAAGCATTCTCTCGTTGCCGACGCCCATCCTCTTTCCGTTGGTTTTTTCTCTTGTCTTCCCCCGAAGTCGTTCTTCCGGTAGCGTTGATAACAAGATCCGCCATCACCCAACTCCGGATATGGTTTCTTAATCGGCCATCACCCACCACTTGGAGTTAATCCCCCATCATAATTTCACCACAATCGGTCCTTGTTGTGGGCTTCAAATCATAAAAAAGGTAATATAGAATAGTTTCAACTTTATTTAAGCTTTACAAATTTTATTGTTACTTGATTATTGTGATTGGCCTAGGGTTTATTATTATTGTTAAATTCGGGTTTGGTGAGATGATGAATGATTAAATTCGGGTTAGTGTTCTATCGGTGATTATTATATTGTTCTTACTGTTAATGATTAAATTAATTAGAATTTGATGGATGCAAGCAAAAATTTTTGAAGTTTGGTGGTTGTTCGGTATATTAGCATGGAAGTTTTGATATATATTTTTGAATAAAGTTGAAATATATATATCTATATATATATATCAAAACCTTTCTAAGGTTGTTCCTACTAATTTTGATATATATTTTTTGAATGTAGAGAAAAAAATAAAATATTAAATTTTTTTTTTACAAATTTTTTAACTTTCTACGGCGGTTATCTTCAAAACCGCCGTTGAAAGTTAACTTTCAACGGCGGTTCGCTTCAAAACCGCCGTAGAAAGTTAACTTTCAACGGCGGTTTTGAAGATAACCGCCGTAGAAAGTAGACTTTCAACGGCGGTTCGCTTAGGAACCGCCGTTGAAAGTTAACTTTCAACGGCGGTTCCTAAGCGAACCGCCGTTGAAAGTTCGGACTTTCTGCGGCGGTTTTGAAAAAAACCGCCGTAGAAAGTCCGAACTTTCTATGGCGGTTCACAACCGCCGTAGAAAGTCCGTAAACTTTCTACGGCTGCCAGATAGATGGCGGTTCAAAAATGCCAAAAACTGCCGTTAAAAGCCCTAAAAAACCGCCATTAAAAGTCCTTTTTGTAGTAGTGAAGTATTAAAAAATGGGGCGGCCTTTGAAAAATGAAGATCAACCTATACTTAGTGGAGGTGTAACGTTCCATCTTGTCCAAACATTAATTATTCTTGTTCGAGTAAATTTACCCAAATCTTATTTATTCTCGTGGAAGGTTTAAAGGTCCTGATTTATAAAAATAACTTAGGTAGAGTAAGATTGGAGGGGCAATTAGCATTAGAAAAGGGGCAGCATATAAAAATTGAGATGCAACCCAATACTTAGTTCTTGTGCAACGCTCCATTTTGTCAAAAATATTAAATTTTCTTGTTCCCGTAAAATTACCCAAACCTCATTAACTCTAGCGGAACGTTGCTAAATTTTTTGTAGAGGTCTTGAATTATAAAAATAAATTGATTTTAAGTTATTTTTAGGCAAAGTAAGAGTAGAGGGGCAATCAGTATTAAAAAAAAAAGGCAACCTTTGAATGAGGAGCAACCAATACTTAGTGCTGGTGCAACGCTCCCTTTTGTCCAAAAATTAATTTTTCTTATTCTTTTAAATCTATCCCAAACTTATTTATTATTTAGGAGGGTTGAGAATTTTTTTCACATGTCCCGAAATAAAAGAAAAGGGCAATTTATATTTATTTTTTAAAAGGTAATTTTAATGAAAGGTGCAATATCTATTATATGAACGTGCAATGTTTTGAAATTAGATGTGCAATGGTTTTCTATTAATCTAGCAACGTACACCGACCTATATATATGCAACTGTGCACGAGTAAATGTCCAAATGTGCAATGTATAGGAGTAAAAAAATACAAGTTCATATCATTATAAATTTTTAAACGAGATGTGCAATGCACCAACATTAAACGTGCAACGTATGGGGGATAGATGTGCAGTTGTGTATCAGTAAATGTGCAGTGTTCACACATAAAAAATACTTTTTATTCCTTACAACTAAATAAATAAATAAAATTGCGATAAAAAAATCATGAAATTTAAAGAAGAATATCGGTGAGAATGGGTGCTGAAAATCGGGTGTTAATACCGGATATTGGAATTCGATTGTTAAGATCTGATACCAAAAATCAACAGGAGTTATAAGTAGTTATATGAATATCATTCAAGAGATGAAATGAAGACAACCATTACTGATTTAATGGCCGGATGACGGTCACAAGAGCCTTAAATCCGTATCCGTTACAAGAGCATTAGACTCAATGTTAGGTACATCAGCATCAAAGCATAGTGGCAATTACACTAGTATTAGGTGGTTACAAATGTATCAAAATTCGATAGCGGTTACACAAACTTTCCAACGGACAAAAATAGTAAAGTTATTATAAATACCACGAGGAAGCTCTAAACTAAAGGAACGCAACTCATTCTCTGATTATAGATATATCAAAATTATACAATTCTACTCTTATGAATTTGAACGTCAGAGTGATACAGAGGAGATAATCCCTTGCAGTTTGGTACCGGATCTAGCAAGCCTATTTATGAGATTGGGAGTTGCATCCAACTTCGGATACCGAATTCAAGGTACTCATTTTCTTAAAGGCAGATTGTTGTGTTTAATAACTAATAACTAATACTCATTGAGTATTTGAGGTTTCGAGCAAAAGTGTTACCGTTGTGCATGTGCTTGATGTCCCCATTATTTGAGGTTTTGAGCTGTACGAAGCTAAAAGGAAATTTTCCCTTTCTTAATGGAGCTATATATATTTTTTGTTTTTAATTTCAATTTAATTTTGAATGGAGTATATGAACGAAAATTTTCTATAATTTTAATCAGTTTAGATTTTTTTTTAACAATTGTTTTCTTTTTAAACATAAGTTCCAAGTCAAACTCAACGACAAAGTAGCTTTATATATTTCTCATAATTAAAACGCAGAGAAGGATCGATCGAGAAATTTTAGATAATTTTAATAAAAGGAGCAATATCTCTTATATGAACGTGACAATATTTTAAAATTAGATGTGCAATGGTTTTCTATTAATCGAGCAACATACACCGACCTATATATATATATATATATATATATATGCAACTGTGTATGAGTAAATGTGCAATGTATATGAGTAAAAAATATAAGTTCATATCATTATAAATTTTTAAATGAGATGTGCAATGCTCCAATATTAAACGTGCAACGTATTTGGGATCGATGTGCAATTGTGTATCAGTAAATATGCAATGTTCACATATAAATAATACATTTTATTCCTTACAACTAACTAAATAAATAAAATTACCATTTTTATATTTGGTATGCTCACATGGAGAATTTTTTTTAGGAGTTAAAATATGTATTCTTATAATAATTATAAGTTCTAAAATGAGATGTGCCATGCTCCTACATCAAACGTGCAACATATTGATGATAGATGTGCAGTTATCTATCAATAAATGTGCAATGTTCACACATAAAAAATACTTTTTATTCCTTACAACTAAATAAATAAATAAAAGTACCATATTTAAGTTTGTATGTTTACCTGTAGATTTCTTTTTTTTTTTTTTTTTGTTATGTTTACTTGATTAGCTGGTTACCAATAATTAATGGATTATATTATACATACTAGTTCATGATGTGTCAAAATTCTATTGGCTTAATTTTTGAAGAACCATTCTCCTAAAATAAAGAGAGGGACTGTATAAATTTTCTGATGGATTATAGCTGGTTTGTGACTAGTAGTCGTGATGTATTAACCATCTTTTCCTTGATATAAATTTGGTTTTAAAATATTAAAAAACTCGTTCCCACTCAAAGAAAAATAATAATAATACCAATTGGTGGGTCAGAAAATGAGTAAGTTTTTACTTGGACTCTGTCCACAAAAAAAAAAAAAAAATCATAAAATTTATAAAGAAAAATATCGGTGAGAATGGGTACTCATGAAAATCAATAGGTGCTGGTACCGGGTACTGAAAATTGGGTGTTAATATCGGTTATCGGAAATCGATTGTTAAGACCTGATACCAAAAGTCAACATGAGTTATAAGTATTTATGCGAATATCATTAAAGAGATGAATTGATGACAACCATTACTGATTTAATAGCCGGGTGACGGTTACAAGAGCATTAAATCCGTATCCGTTACAAGAGCATTAGACTCGATGTTAGGTACATCAGCATCAAAGCATAGTGGCAGGTGTATTAAACCAGTATTAAAGTTTCAACGGTGGTTACAAATGTATCAAAATCCGATAGCGGTTACACAAACATTCCAACGGACAAAAACAGTAAAGTTACTCTATAAATACCACGGGGAATCTCTAAACTAAAGGAACACAACCCATTCTTTGATTATAGATATATCAAAATTATACAGTTCTACTCTTACGAATTTGAACGTTGGAGTGAAACAGAGGAGATAATCCCTTGCAGTTTGGTACTGGATCTAGCAAGCCTATTTATGAGATTGGTAGTTGCATCCAACTTCGGATACCAAATTCAAGGTACTCATTTTCTTAAAGGTAAATTGTTGTGTTTAATAACTAATAATTATTCCTCATTGATTAATTATTTGAGGTTTTGAGCAAAATTGTTACTGTTGTGCATGTGCTTGATGTCCCCAATATTTAAGGTTCCGAGTTGTATGAAGATAAAAGAAAAATTTCCGTTTCCTAATTAGGAATATATATATATATATATATATATATTGTTTTCAATTTCAATTCAATTGGGAATGGAGTAGATGAAAGAAAATCTTTCATAATTTTAATCAGTTTTAGATTTTTTTTTTCCTAACAATTGTTTCCTTTTTAAACATAAATTCCAAGTCAAACTCAACAACAAAGGAGCTTTATATATTTCTCGTAATTAAAACGAGAAATTTTAGATAATTTTAATAAAATGTGCAATATCTCTTATATGAATGCAGTGTTTTGAAATTAGATGTGCAATGGTTTTATATTAATCGAGCGACGTACCCCAACCTATATATATGCAACTGTGTATGAGTAAATGTGCAATGCATAGGACTAAAAAATAGAAGTTCATATCTTTATAAATTTTTAAATGAGATGTGCAATGCACCAACATTAAACGTGCAACGTATTTAAGATCGATGTGCAATTGTGTATCAGTAAATATGCAATATTCACATATAAGAATACGTTTTATTCCGTTACAATTGTGTATCCGTCACAAGAGCATTAAACTCGATGTTAGGTACATCAGCATTAAAGCATTGTGGCAATTACACAAGTATTAAAGTTTCAAACAGTGGTTACAAATGCATCAAAATCCGATAGCGGATACACAAACATTCCAACGGACAAAAATAGTCAAATTACTCTATAAATACCACGGGGTAGCTCTAAACTAAAAGAACACAACTCATTCTCTGATTATAGATATATCGAAATTATAGAGTTCTACTATTACGAATTTGAACGTCGGAGGGATACAGAGGAGATAGGGCTGAGAACGAACACGAACGTTCACGAACAAGTTCGGGTTCGACTCGTTAAAAGCTTGTTCGAGATCGTTCGTTTATTAAATAAATGAACATGAACAAGATTTTAGGCCCGATTATTAAACGAACAATAAATGAACAAGAGGGAGCTCGGCTTGATTACGTTCGATAAGGAAGAACAATTTTTAAAATGAAAAATATAACTATAAACTCTGAATTGTATTATTAATCACAAAATTATAATTGGTCTAGTGGTAAGTCAAGGTGCTTACAACCTAAGCTAAGAGAGTTCAAATCCTACCTAAGACAAATTTTGTCTTAATTTTTCAATTTCTGAATCCACTCAATCCCACATCGGAAATATGAGAGATTTGGGAGGAAATCTTCTCCTATAAAGTGATCCATAAGCATGAAAGCCACAGCAAATTAAGCTCTACTTCGGCTTCCATACGAAATGAGCTCGAGCTCATTAATGTTGTACGAGCTCGAGCTCCAATTTGAGGCTTGACCCGAGCTCGAGCTCGAGCCCAATAAAAAGAAGCCAAGCCGAGCTTGAACACACCTATGTCCGGGCTCGGCGTTATCACCCCTAAGAGGAGATAATCCCTTGCAGTTTGGTACCAGATCTAGCAAGCCTATTTATGAGATTGGGAGTTGCATCCAACTTCGGATACCGAATTCAACGTACTCATTTTTTTACAGGCAGATTGTTGTGTTTAATTACTAATAACTAATACTCATTGATTATTTGAGGTTTCGAGCAATTTTGCTTTAGTAGTAGTGTTAAAATTACTCCGGCAAGGGTTTAGACCCCGTATGCTGTTGCAGAAAATTGGAATTTTATGCTGCTAAGCTTCTCCCGTCGGAGAAGAAGAAATCCTGCACTGCAATTCTTTTCTTTTTTATTTTTTTTATGTGGAACGACGTCAAAACAACGTCGTTCCACTTCATTTTATTAAAGAAAAAACAAAACAATTTTTCTGAAAACCCCTAATTTCTAATCTCTCTCTTTCTCTCCCTCATCTTTTTTATCCCCCCTCCCCACCCCCACAGCAGTACAACTGAATTCTAAAACAATTTCTCTTCAAAGTTTCGTGAATTCTTCTATTTTCTCTCCCTTTTTATTTCAAACTAAGGATCAACTTTAAATTTTCTTGTTTGTTTTCATTTAATCTCAATCTTTTGATTCTGTTCAGAGGGTTTTTTTTTTCGAATTTTTATTGTTTATATTTCAATAATCTAAATTGCATGTTTGAATTGGAGTTGAAATTTTATTATTTTAATTATTCATTTGAGCCTAAATGATGGTTTATGATAATTAAAATTAAAGAAATTAAAATTTTTGAATTTAGGCAATGTGCAATATGAATAAACATTTAAAACTTTAAAAATTGAGATTTTATAGATTGAAATTATATAATTATGAATTTTTAGTTAGATATTGTTAATGTAAATTTACCTTAGAAATTTTAAAATTTTGGATTAGATCCAGTTAGTCTAAATTATTTAAATTTCGTAGTGTTTAAATACATTTGTTTATTGATGCGAAAAACGAAAATTCACTACCCAATCTAGACATACCCCTCACTCGAAACTCTTGGCTACGCCACTGTCCCCGTCATTTTAGGATCATGCCTTGGTAATATCAAACACACCCAACTTAATGCCATGGTAATTCCCTACCCCTCACTCGCAACTCCTGGCAAGAAAAATCTTCACTGACATTGAGGGTCACTGACCCTCCTTATGTGACAGAGAGGTGAAAATACATGTCATTAATAAAAAAAAATTAGAATGATTACATGGAATAATTTAATGGCCCGGTTAATCTACCATCTTTAATGTATATATTGTGGAGTTCCAATGCAACATCTTTCTTCAATTATTATGATCATCTCAATTTTTATATGTTAACTGTATATTAACTCCCTAAATTATCTTCATGATTATAATACTAAAATTTCACACGAATTTTTCTTTAAAAAATGTTTCATTATAGTATTTTACGTTTTATGATGTCAATTTCTTGACTGTTCTAATTTTTGCTTTTCTTACGCTACTTTCAAAATTTTGTACTTTTTCACTTAGTAATTATAGTAATTGCGTGTTATTTTTTATTTCCCCAACTGAAATTACCTTTTAGCATATAAATCAATACTTTCTATTTATACATCAAATAATAGCTATTTTTTAAATACTAATTTATTTTTATGGCAACATCTTATCTTAAAATTGTATCTTTGACAGCAGTAATACTTACCCCTAATTATCTTAAATTAAATTTGAACAAAATCGGTACAACACATATATTAAAATAATACTTGTAACACTCAACCACAAATGCAAATAGAGAAGTTCCCGAAACAGCTATAATATTCAAGTGATAATGAAATACCTTTGGAAACATAGCCAAAGATAATTAGTGAAAAATATGCAAGAATATACAGAAAGATAAGATGTGATATATGTCGAGTTAAAGAGTGTTACTTTTGAACTAAAAAAGGAAACCCAAAAGTGAAGAAGTATCAATTATAAAAACTTACAGAAATAAAAACAACAAAAAGGTTATTTTAGAATGTAGTTATTATATTTTTGTGTTACATTTTTATATTTAATGACATGTGGCAGTACGTGTCTCGCCACATAGGCGAGATCAGTGACCCTTAGAATAAGTGAAAATGTTTGATTCAAATGTAACACTAAAACTCACCAAGTATTACTGGTCTTACTTACGAATATAAAATTTTTTTTTCAATAGTAACTTTTTAATTTGATGAGTGCCATAATTGTTACTTATTAATATCACTTTTTTAGTACCTTCAAACTTAACAAGTATCGCAATTGTTACTTACATATACTGTTTTTTTGTACGAGAGTGACATTATCAAACTCAATTGACAAGTATTATAAGAGTAATACTCTCAAACTTGACAAGTGTCACAATAGTAACACTTTCAAACTTGACAAATATCATCAGAACCGCTACTACGTACCAAAATAAGGGTATTGTCCATCTTATATCATTGTAAATGTAAAGTAGAATTATTATATTAAGAGTCATTCATGTCAAACGGTCTGACCATTTGATAGGAGACTGCACTGCAAGCACACCCGTGTAACACTAATTCTTCTTTTTTCTTTTCGTTTTATCTAGAAATAAACCATACTATTCAAAATAAAACTTTTATTATTATTATTATTTTATAAATATGCACTACTTTTTATTTTACAGACATTACTTATACCCTTGAAATCAAAACTTTTTATTATTACTATTATTATTATTATTTTTAAAAATATGCACTACTTTTCAAAGAGGCATTACTTCCAGCTTTAAATTTGGTACTTTTTAGTTTACATGCACTATTTATTCCCTTAAAGTAAATTTATTATTGTTATTATTATAAACCGGCCTCACTTTCAATATTACATATGCTTTTTTTTAATTGGCATTACTTCAATCTACTCTTAAATTCAGTACATATTACTTTACATGCACTATTTGTACCTTTAAAGTAAAAAATATATATATTTTTTATTGTTAATTTTAGAAATATGCACACTTTTTATATTACATGTGCTACTTTTGTAAAGAATCATTATTTCTACACATAAAATTGAATACTTTTCATCTAAAATACACTATTTATATCCTTAAAATTGTATATTTATACTTTTCCTACCCTTAAAATTGATACTTTTAATTTTATTTGCACTACTTCTATATCAGAGGTTATACATAATATTTTATAATATAAACGCGATATTTTTAATACTGAATTCATTTTATTTAAAGAAATTTTTTTGCTTTTTTATATTTTATATATATCTATAATATATAATTTATTGATATGTAATATAGGGCTGTAGGAGCCCTATAAAATTTGAGAGTCCTAAGAACGTGTCTAGGCTCAGACCATGAGTATCATAATAATATTATTTATTTTGTAGCAATTGAAGTAATATTATTTTTCACTTTTTTATATTTTTTTATTTTTTACAGTTGTGATGTTTTTTTTCTCTCTTTGTTCCCAACTCTATCCTACTTAAATTATTTTATGAGATCAACTCAGAAAAATTACTTTACAAGAGAGTGAGGAAGAATGATGGTGGGTTCTCTTGTAACATAAACTCTTTTAGGCATCTAAATGGTAGAAATTGGAAAGGAAATGAGCAAAGTGGCCTGTGCGATTTACTAATCTGGAAAGTTGTTATGGATGGAGGGAGAGGATGAATGGGGATTGGAAAGATGGAGAGAGAAATGTGGGGAGACGAAAAGATGGAGAGAGAAAGCAAGAGAGAGAGGAAAGAGGTAGAACATATCTCCATTAAATGAGCTGGTGACCAGAGTCGTTCATACATAAATAAGGGATATGTTTAATAATTAATACAAATTGGACATTTTATATTATCGTAAATGTAAAATAGAATTATTAGGTTAAGAGTCATTCATGTCAAACGGACTAACTGTTCGACATGATACTGTATTCTGTGCACACGAGCAACACTACTTTATCTTTAAAAAATAATAATAATATTGACCATATTTTTTATTTTACAAGACATGCTTATAACATTAAAATTGAAACTATTATTATTATATTATTATTATTATTATTTTAGAAATATATCCTACTTTTTATCTTACATACATTACTTATACCCTTAAAAATAAAAACTTCTTATTATTACAAGTTTTCAGAAGTAGGCCATATTATTTAGATTAAATGTATTACATTTTTAGATAGGCACTACTCTCACCCTTAAATTTGGTACATTTTACTTTACATGCACTATTTATATTCCTAAAGTAAAATTTATTATTATTATTATTATTTAGAAATAGGTACTACTTTTAATATTACATGTGCTACTTCTTTTAAAAAGCACTACTTCTACCCTTAAATTCGATAATTTTTATTTTACACATCAAATATTTTTTAATTATTTTTACAAATAGGTACTACTTTTTATATTACATGAACTACTTTTTTAAAAAGACAATATTTTTATGTATCTATTTTAAGAGTAGAATTATTGTCTTTTTAAAAATATCAATTTTAAATATATATATTTTAAAAATAATATCGATTTTAAACAAATTGAGGCCCTAAAAATTAGAGGTCCTGAGCGCGTGCGCACCTCGCATATGCCCAGGGCCGGCCTTGCTTGTGACATGGATTAATTTTATATTACCTATAATATTAATTGCTTATTTGGCATCTGATTTGTATGCCATATAGGAGAGGGTCGCCGACCCTCAAGGTAAGTGTAACACTCCTCTCCTGGTAGAATCATGCCTTGGTAATATAAGTAGCTAGTTTGACGGTAAATGTACCGATAATAAATGGCTAGTTTGCTATTACTAATCTACAAAGAAGCATGCGTGCATGCATCCACACTACGTACTGTGACCTTTGGTTTCTATCTTATTATTCAATGATTTAAGTATTTAATAATGATCGATTGGAGTGATTAGGGCTGAAAATGACACGAACGTTCACGAACAAGTTCGGGATCGACTCGTTAAAAACTCGGTTCGAGATCGTTTATTTATTAATAAACGAACACGAACAAAATTTTAGGCTCGATTAATAAACGAACAATAAATGAACAAAAAGGAGCTCGGCTCGATTACGTTCATGAGCAGCTCGATAAGGAAAAACAATTTTTAAGAAGAATAAAATACATATATATTTATCATTCATACATATAACATGAAAATAAATTTGGTGTAGTGGTAAGACATCAAAAGAAAAAGCAAAGGAACTAGGGTTTGAATCTTCACAAGGCTAAATTTATTTTATTTCACAATTTTGAGGTGAATTTCACCCAATCCCACATCGGAAATGAGAGAAGATTTGGGAGGAAAATTACTTATTAATAGATGAGCATGACACTTAGGGCTGAGAACGAACATGAACAAGCTCGGCTCGGCTCGATTAATAAATAAACGAACACGAACAAGATTTTAAGCTCGATAAATAAATGAACAATAAATGAACACGTCAAAGCTCGGCTCAATTAATAAATAAATGAACACGAACAAGATTTTAAGCTCGATAAATAAATGAACAATAAATGAACACGTCAAAGCTCGGCTCAATTAATAAATAAATGAACACGAACAAGATTTTAAGCTCGATAAATAAATGAACAATAAATGAACACGTCAAAGCTCGGCTAGGCTCGGCTCGTTATCACCCCTAGGAGTGATCATCACAACACGTACATGTATATATATATGCCCGTTTAGATCGATGAACAGCCTGAGAAAAGCAAGCAGTACGACGTCTGATTTAATTTAATCACTTAGAAACAAACATTTATATATACATAGATCGATCCAAGAAAGTGCAGGGTTTGATGAATGGATATTCCTTTGCAATTGGGGTTGAAAATTGGAGTTTATGACGTTCAAATCAATGGCCTAAAGATTAAGGCAAGAGTAGTGAACCACCGGAACAGGCTAGAAATTGGTATATCGGAGTTAAAGTCTCGGTTCGACAACTTTCCCGTTGTGGGAGTCGATTTCAAGCCATCAAAAACTAGTGTTACTACCACAGAAATGGTTAATGGAGGTGCCAAATTGGAGTCGGGTTCCCTCCGATATAGCCATTCAGGGCAGGTTGCCAAATACCGTCCTCCAAAGGTTGTGAATATTTCACATCTCACAATGGAGGCGGGTTTCGTTGGAACCCGTCTCCAAAAAGGTTTCATAATGGAGGCGGGTTCTGGCAAAACCCCCCTCCAATATGTGACTTCCGAATGGAGAAAAACCTGCCTCCAATATTGGTCATTTTTTGGAGGCGGGTTCTGGGAAACCCCGCCTCCATTATGCATTAACATAATGGAGGCGGGTTCCGGAAGAACCCGCCTCCAATACAGAAACTTTTTGGAGGCGGGTACAAAAAAACCCGCCTCCATTATTCAATGCTCTGAAATTTTTAACCTTCATTTGTCAAATCTTACATCGCCAACCAACAAAGTTGGGGACATGAAACTCCAGTATAAAACTAGCAATACGAGCACCAAACTAAGTACATATTCTAGCGGAGCCAATGGTACAAATTCCATGGCCAATACGCAATTAATAAAAAAATTTAGAGTTAGACTCGGACGAGTCTAATGATTTCGTCTAATTCTGTTGACGGAGGTTTGGAGGCGGGTGCCGCAAGAACCCGCCTCCAAAATCGTTACTTTTTTTGGGTTATTGGAGGCGGGTCTACACTTTGGAGGCTCCTGCATTGGAGGCGGGTGCCGGGCAGCGAAACCCGCCTCCAATTAGGCTAAAAACCCGCCCTCCTTTCACCCTTTTTCCAGTAGTGTGTTGATGTACATCCGGGATTATTGCTTAACCATTCAACTGAAAGAGATGGGGACTTTTCCTGAAGCTTGGCCAATTTCTTCGTGACCAAAAGTATATGCTTCGTTGGTTTCGACATCGATTGCCATATTGATGCATTCAGACGACAGTGGAATAATTGGGGAATTGATGACGTGAAGGGAAAGGGAGCCGAAATCCGAAAACTGGCTGCTGCGGTTTTACACAATCCATCACTAACAAAATGTTGTGACTTGGATAGTTTAGCAAGTAAAATTGGATATGAGATGAAAGCTGTGGATGGAAACGATGATGGCAGCTTCTAATTGGGGCCAGGGCTGTGTTTTTTACCAAAGAAGAAGTCAACTATGCAATACTTGACGCTTACAGTACGTTGCTATCATATGGGAAAGAAGCTGCTTGGCTCAGTGGGCTCTAGAGATTAATTAATTTTCCTAATTGTTTTGTTTGCTTGATATATGATGGTATTTCAGTTTATCATAGCAATATTACAAATTATTGAGGTTCTAGCAGACCTCAAATGTGGTGTTAAGGGTTTAAAAGTGTTGGCTTACTACTAAAACAGCACTTTTAATTAAGGCATGTTCTCTTTGATTGGTTTTGGTTTCACATTAATTTCAAAATTCTATAATTATTTTTAATTATTTTCAATACAACTTTTTGCTATTCAAGTATTCTAATTTACATTCTCAATACATTTTTTACATTGAAAAATTATTTTCTAAAAACATATTTTTAAAACACAAACAATAAAAATAAACGCGCCTTAAAAGTATCCCTTAAATCGTAAGGAATCATTTTATTATTATTATTTTTTTCTCACTGACTCATTCTTTTCTCTCCCCTCTTTCCTCTTTCCTCTATTTTTTTTTTCTTTTTCTCGGTTACTCTATTTCTTCTATCCTCCTCAAGGGAGGAGGACAGGAGATAAAGTAACCGAGAAGAAAGAGGAGGGAGGAGAAAAGAAGAGAGAGAGGAAAGAAAAATATGAGGGAAGAGAGGTTTTTTCCACTGAGTGGGTTTGATTTTTTTATTTTTTTGTCTTGAGGAGTAAAAAAAAATAGGTGTGAGGACGAAAATTGCAGTGACTAAGAAAATGAAAAAAATGTAAGTATGGTGACTACAAAAATTATTACAAAAAAAAAAAAAAAACACATGATGACTAAAAGTTGAACTTTGCTAAAATAAAGACACCAAAATTTCAATTCACCACAAATAATATTAGATTCTAATGCCCCAAGTACCCAACTTGAGTTCTATTTCGTGGGTTGTATAAAATTCTTTTCTAAAATTAATTAATTACAATATTAAGGAAACAAATCATCTATGTTACCCGATACCCAGTCTCATTATAAAATTTCATCGCTAATGCCCACAGTAATTAGAAGATACAGTTTTTTTTTTTTTTTTTTTTTTTTTTTTTTTTTTTAAGGTGCTGGAATTCATTTAACCATCATTGATTTGTTTACAATTTTTCACCCATTGTCGGGCACCTACATACAACCCGCATCGGGTACTTAGCATACGCTTACAGAACTTATCGAGGACTTGACTGCACTTGCACACCAACGATATGCCATGTTAATTAAGTTCGGGCACTTGAAATAATCCACAATCAGTGGGGACTTGAACTTGAACACCACACATTGCACCGTGTCAGGGACGGGGACTTTTGCACACCACAATTGAGACCACTTCACCAGGACCTGCAACATCACAAATCAACTCACCGCCACCGGGAATAGCCCATAAAGTTTTGGCAAGAGTTTGTTTTAAAATTTGCAAATTTTGTCAGGTGTATGATTCGAACCCTTGACCTCACCGTCTATGGAAGATATAGTTAATTTGAGTTCTTTAGACAAAAAAAAAAAAAATATCACATTCTAAAACTAATTAGAAAATTAAAGATAACTATAAGGAATTTGGAAATAGTACTGGAAATCCCTACAATTGCGCTCATTAGTTTCCTAAATAGTCCTTCTGTCCTCAAAAGAGTGTCGTTGGAGCTCCTAAAAATTTTCCTCAAAAGAGTATCATCTAACAATTTCCCATACAAAAGGTAAATAAAGTTACATTTTTACCCTTATCTAAATTTTTCCAAAACTAAAAGGAGTAATGAAAATTTTCATTTTTCAAAAAGTCTCTTCATCTTTCATTGATTGTGCAGCCATCAATGAACCTCAATAAATATTAGTAAGTGATAGCACTTATTTAAATTTGGTGCAGTGAAGGAGAAGAAACCATTTTTGCCTGAGAAAATTTTTAGGCTTCACTTACGTAGGAGAAGCAGCCTAAGGAGGGAGTCATTACTTATGAAATGGAGAAGCAACCAATGGATGAAGGCAGTAGTACTCATGGAATGGGAACAAGCAACAATAACACAATGGATGAAGAACAACAGTCTATGAAAACTCATTACGTAGTGGACGATTTGAATTTACCTGCACAATTTGAGTTTGATTTGAATGTTGTTCCCGATGATGAAGGAGAGCTCACCCCGGAAGAGAGAATGGATTTTTTTATCCGTGAATGTTTGAAGATTTGGCTTCCTATGCTTTGATGTATCCTAATAAGTTTGTTTTTCATTAGACGATTCACATTCCTAAGTTTTATTTAATTTTTTTATGTTTAGCTTCCATTTGATTTAAGTAAAGGATAATATGTTTAATTTAATTGATGTTTATCTGACATTTCAATCTAAGCTTAAAATTATTAGTGTTTATCTTTTCTTTTTCCTGTAACTTTATTTTTCTTAAAATTATTGGTGTTTATCTTTGCCTTTTAGTGTAGCTTTTTTTTTATTTTTTATTTTTTTAATTTTATTTGCCATGGAGAATAAAACATAGTAAAAGATGGGGTGTGAAAAAAGAATTTGTAATGACTACAACTTCATGTTTTGGATTTTGCAATCTGCATTTTTTGTAAAAAAATTTTCAATAATATTAGGCTAATTGAATTGCATTGCTTCTCTTCTCTTTTTTTAATAAAAAATCTGATAGGAAAATTCTGAATTCATATTCATTGAACTTTTTTTTGCCTTTCAATGCAAAAAGAAAACATTTTGAAGCAAAAACTTCCAGATTGTTGTCTTCGATTAATGGAAAGCTAAAAGTACAAGGATCCACATACAATTTGATGGCAAAAATCTAATGTTTTAAGGCCATAACCAGTCTATCTTTTTGCCTTTCAACTACCATTGCAATTACAAAACAAGTTTAGCTCTCAAATACCAAACATCAACCTAAGTTTAGTTTCATGTACACACATACCTATTAAAACATTATAAATGAGCCTGAAACAGAATGATGCCATTAATGGGAATTCACAAAGTCGAACTAATAGGCAATGTGAAGCATAGAGAATGGTGATGCTGGTCATCTTCATTTCTTTACAACACTCGGTAGCAAATAGTCACATCAACGATCTCAACAGCTATTCGGTTCATTTTCAGCAACACCAATAGGTATGATCTTGCTTTATACCCTGAAACACCATAACCAAGGAAGTATCAAAAGATTGTCATCTCATAACAGAGCTCCTATTCTTGCAATTTGCATTTGTGGTCAACCTCTGAAACCTATTAAAAAAAAGAAGAATTTACTCCATATTAAGACAAGTAAAAAGCAATAGAACCAAAGCAAAATCCATCTAAACATATTACTAAAGAGGCAATAGCTTCCATTGAGATTAAGAGATTATAGCATCATAAATATTCATAAATTTTCATATAAGTATCTCAGCAAACCATCAAAGGATAAGAAGCACAGCAAACCATCAAATGAGAAGAATCACAACAAACCATCAAAGGAGGAGAAGCACAGCAAACGATCAAATGAGAAAAAATATATCAAACCATCAAATAAGAACAATCTCTATCGAAACTCTTAAAAACCTTCAGAAAAACAACCTTTTCAACCTTATTAATCCATGAACTTTAAATCAACTATTTTTCATCGTCAATTGAAACCAAACCAATCTTTTAAACTGCCACAATTAAGACCACAACAAATCCTGATTTCTTTAAATCAAGTAGTCCGGCAACACAGAGTGCATGGTTTTCCACCGCACTCAGTAGCATTCATGGAGGTCGGTCCTTTTATATTCCAGACAGCAAGACCACCACTTCTGATCTAAGATCTTCTGGCAGAGGAAAACGGGTGAGACGAATGGGGAAGAATTAAAATTGCCCAAAGCATCTGAGACCCTTTTAAATCCTTTACCATATATTAAAAATAATAACCTCTAAAATACTCCTTCCATCAGATATTATAATTAGTCAATTCTAACTCTACTACCTCAAAATATTACTACTGCCATCAGATTAACCTCTACTCCAGCAAAATTCGGTTATTCATATCTATCATCATCTAGGAATGATTTCCACACGCTTTATCAGGCATTACTATCAAATTCATTAATCTGACTTCTGATAACTAATCTCCACATGATAACAGCGGAATAAAAATACAGCAAAACTTATGAATCAAAAGAACATGATAACAGAGGACATTGCTACTGAGTCTTAATTACATTCCTCACCTCATTGACCAAAATACTATCACAACTAATGCTTTCAGGAAGGCAATCTTCCCTTTCCAGACTCTGCTTCTTAATATGAGGAATTTTGTACTTATTCGACCCATTTGCTTTCATTGTCTCTATCATACACAACTGTAATGATAGAAATGTCTGATTCGACTTAATTGGTGAGAATTCTTCAAATGCCTCCTTAACCGCATCAACAAATTCAACAATATTTTTTGTAGACTTCTTGTACTGAAGTGATTGTATGCCATTAAAAAAGCCAAGATCCAAAATTTTCAAGTCAGGAGAGTTTGGGGGTTGACACGTCAATTTAATATCGAAGCCATCTTGCTTAGCCACCTCACAAAATTGAGGATCATCTGTGTCAATGTGCATAGGAGCATTATCTTGCTGGATAAATATCATTCTCTGTCTGTCTCTCTTGGCCATTTCGATCGAATAGCAGGAAGGAGCTTTTCAATCATATATGATCTCATAACATCTTTATTTGTGTTTGTGATTGGCTTCATTTCTAGTGTTCCGGCTGCTCGATTTACACTTCTCCTTCTTGCAGCTACATAATTAACCAACGGAAAGCATCCTATCTTTCCATCAAAAATACAATTACCATCTTCATCTACTCTTGGACGTGCAATAGCAGTAAAAAACATTACCTTAGGAATGAAATTTTTGCTCTTACAATTCTGTAATGGTTCTTCCTCGAGTGGAGCTAAATAGTATTTTGCCGTCTTTTTGGTCAAATAGAACCACTTCTCATCTATAAAAATAGTGTCAAACATACCTTTAGACACAGGATCATGTGGTATGCTTCTTTCATCAAGCATTGACAAGCACCACTGTATTCTGACTCTCATGTTTTGCTTGTTCAAAAATGGCTTGATGGAGTTGGAGTGTTGTTTTATATTGCCCAATTTCAACTCCTTATGCAGTTTACTTTTTCCCATACCTGTTGCAATAGCAAAATCCCTCAAAGTTGTTCTATCTGACAGGTCGATATCTTGCAATATGTTTGGATCAAAATCAAATTTTTTACGTCCACAATTTTTTGGCTTTCTGCTTGCAACATCAACAAAACAGCCAATCAGTAAAGACGCCTTTCCTTGCTTCCAAATTCATTGCATGGTTCTTTTGTCAACCGAAAATGAGTCATCAACAAATTGTGTATCAATACGTTTCGCTATCCCACATACACTTCTGGCTAGAACACTATCATAAATTTTTCGACACATATTATCAGGAATATTTTTGTGAGTCTCCCTTGTAATACCTTCAGCTAAAATATCAGGGAATCGTGATATAAAAACAGAGCTCATGTAAATATGTATTTTACAAAATCATTAAAAAAAAAAAAAAAAAGAAGAAACAAGATCTGTAATAAAAAGAAAGAAAATAGGAAAAATATTACGGCCACTGGTGCTATTGTTGGCATGATCTTCATTTTGGGAAACTTCCGGATCACCATCACCATTGTTGTCTCTGTGGGTGTTATTAGTGATCAGTATATCATCATAGCCATCGAACTCATTGTTTGAAGTGTAAATTAAGGTCAATAAGGATTGGATCGGCATTCAAATCCAAACTCATATTAGAACACGATGATGATCCACGAAATCCTGGGGCAACTTCATCATCATCAATAGCTATATTTAAATCTAATTCGCTTAAAGGTTTTCAACCCCGATATTGTTGATTTGAGATCATTTTTCTATATATGTGTTTTCTGAATTTTAATGAGATGGACTTTATAAAGATGATGAGAGGAGTGATTATGAACTTCACCGCCTAAATTTTCAAATCCAAATTTTTGGGATTTCAATCGACAGAAGTTTTCATGAAAAACTATTTTACCGCCAACACTCCTTGCAATTTTTTTCGAAACCGAACAACCACAACAATTTTGAAAGAATTTGGGAATCAATAAAATGATTTCAGATGTGGCGCTAAAAGAATTCTTGGGTAGTAGAAGAAGCAATAAATTTAAGGGAGTAATTAACAGCACAAATTAACAAACCTTGAGCTGTAAAAGTATTTATTACCAATTAATAGGGGTAAGACGGTAAACTTTTATATTTTCTTAATTTGTGAGATTTTTCCTCCAGTGACACTCTTTTGAGGACAGAGGGAGTAAAAAAAATCGTACATTAATACAATTAAGTAAATAAGTAAATAAATGCAATTACGTAAATTAATAAAACCTTCCATAATTTTAAGTTCTCTTTCTTCTACAATTCTATTCAGGATTCCAATTCAAACTCAACAACAAAATAGCTATAAATATAAAGTTCTAGTAAAACGCAAAGAGGGATCCGAAAAGAACCAGCAAGGCCGCAATGGCAGGATTTGCCTACCAACATTTCGTGAACTTCGACGGCAAAATAATTGAAGCAATAGTCACAAACGGCGCTTATTTCGTTTCGAACTGGATTCAAGAAATATTCTACTTCCATGAACGGAACACAAATACTATTGTCGGCCTCGATATCGAATGGAGACCAAACACAGTTGCCGGCGGCGTGCCGAACAGATCTGCCACCCTCCAGCTCTGCGTCGATGACAAATGCTTAATCATTCAACTTTTGTACCTGGATCAAATCCCACCAATCCTTAGGGAATTTCTTGCCAGTAACAGATTCACTTTTGTCGGAGTCGGTGTCGAAAGGGATGTAATTAAACTGAGGGATGATCATGGGTTGGTGTGCAATCAAATTGCTGACATTCGTGACGTTGCGAAAGAGATCTGGCCTGGGAGATTCAGCTGCAGTCCAGGGTTGAAGGAGCTTTCGTTGGAAGTGGCTGGCCTGGCCATGGAAAAGCCTCCTGATATTACTAGGAGCGATTGGGCTTCAAGAAATCTTAATTATGACCAGGTTCAATATGCTTGCATTGATGCATATGCTTCGTGTAAGATTGGTGCTATGATTCTGCTAAATTAATTAGGTTTTGAATTAATATTATTTTATCGTCACTTTTGTTTAATTTGTTGGTAGTATGCAACATTGCACCTCCAAAATTAAGTTTAAAATGTTATTTTATTGTCCCTTTTTGTTTAATTTGTTTGGTTCATCCTATTAATTATTGGAAACAATATTGAAATTGTGTTGTTGTACACAAGAATCTTATGTATTATGGGATAAGGTGTAAAAATACCCCCCCCCCCCCCCCCCCCCCCCCCCGCCCAACTTATAAGTTTTACTCTTAAAGTTTTTCTATGTCTCCAGTTTGCCCTCAAAGTTCTGTTTTTATATCATAAGATGCCTTCAAAGTTTTTTTATTTCAGGGTATATTTGGGCATAAAAAAGTTTTAAGGATTGCAACCTAAAACAAAGGGAGTATTTTTGCATCTTAACCTTATGTATGACTGTGCAAGATATATGTCATATGAATCACTACAAAAAAATAAAGTCTTGGTGACAAACAACCACTATTTTGGTCACCAAAGGCTGAAATCTGGTCACACCTTCTCAACTAACTTAAAGGAGTAAAAAAGATATAGCTAATGAATAAAACCCATCACCTGGTATAAAAAGTTTTAGTGAGTAACGATATTAAAACTAAAATTAAAAAAGGCAACAAGTTGAATTAACCCAATGGACTATGGGATTGTCAGGTCTAAGCCCAATAACCTAACCTATAATACTAGAGCGATTTAGGTCAAAAACAACGTGAGTGAGACAATTACCAAGCCGTCCATGGATCATTTTATGAATATTCTTACTTCAATCGACCAATCCATGGATAATCTTATGAATATTCTTACTTCGCATGGTTAGTACTGTTAGTTTGATCGATCGATCTAGAGATATTCTAAAGGGCATTGATAGTTTGATCGATCCATCCAAGGAAATAATTTTTGTGAAATTCCTTGAAAAATTTGATACTGATTATGATCAGATTCCTCCACATATAAATAAACGTGTTATCAAGGTAAGAATAGTGGACAAAGAGGAGACTCTGGAAAAAGCCATCTCGGAATTGAAGTCTCGGTTGGACAAAAAGTTACAGGTCGTCGGAGTTGATTTCAAGCGATCGGGAATATTGAGTATCGGAGACGTCCTCGCCGACTTACTTCTTTTGATGTACGTCGAGGATTACTGCTTAATCATTCAACTGGATGAGATCGGGAACTTCCCGATTACCTCAGCTGATTTCCCAGCGAAGGAAACATGTGCTTCGTCGGTTTCGGAATTTGATGAGGATATCCAGAGCTAAACAAACACATTATGAGTCAGAAAGATGGACGCCAAATGGAAGCTCACGCCTTGGAGGAAAATGGAGGAAATGTTCAAATTGCAACTCTTCTAACCATTCTTGAAGAAGAGGCGCAATTCAGCACTTCACATTAAAGAGAAGGCTGTTTCTTGAAGTCTTGAAGATGCCGGGAGGATCTTGGACTTAAAATAAACAAATTAATAAAATTCCCTACAATTTGGGCCAACCCAAAACTCATGGACCAGCCCACAAGTTTTCGGCCAGCCCAAGGAGTAGCATGAAGCCGCAGGCCCAATCCAAAGAGAGAAGCCCACACGGTTTTTAGGGAATTAATTTTCAGAATTTTAATTAAGTCTTTTTAGTCTTTTAGTTAATTTCCAAAAAGGGCTTCTTTATTCTTTTTGGAAGTAGGACTTTTATTCTTTCCTACTTGTTTTCCAATTAGTTTCCTTCTTGTTTTAGGTAATGTAAAATCGGCAACCACTAAGAATAAGGTTGACCGAATTCTTGTTACCTTTTCTTACCATTCCTACTTCTTTCCGGGTTTGGTAATTGTACAAGGAATTAACCTCTTGGTTAATTTCCAATTCTAATTCTTTTCTTTTCCTACTTTTTGTATTAAAATTCGGCCACCCTCACCTATAAATAGGTGACCGAATTCTTCAATAAAAAGTAGAGTATTTCAGATCAAAACTTAGTGTTTGAGATACCTCCTTTTATTGCTTTATGTATTTGCATGTCGTAGTTTACATAATTGCATGAAACTTAGCCAATTAGGTTCTTGCTCTGCCTAGTTGTTCGCATGTTTCACACCTCTTTTCTTGCACTTGGTTCGAGTTTATAAACAAATTGGTCAGGATAGTTTATCCCTTGTTTATCAAATCTGAACGTAAGTTAAAGGTTTTGTAAGAGTTTGTCACTTCATCACAAGGTTCTTGGCAACATTATCCGCATGTGTACAACCGTCCACATCAAAATTAATCACCATCTTGACGCCGTTAAAAGAAGCGACGAATATGATCATTGCTTGACCGGAAAGGGTGCTGATATCCAAAAATTGGCGGCGAAAGTTCTACAGAAAACGCTAAAATGTGGTGGGCGGGAGCTGGTATCGTTGCTAAATGAACTTGGGAGTAGGGGTGATCAAACTGGCCCGCGGGTCGGGGCGGGACAGTTGGCCCGACCCTAATCGACTTTGACGGGTTGGTTAGGGTCTGTTAAGTTCGGCCCTAATGAGCCAGAATGGGTTTTGGTCTGGGTCGGTTAAGGCCAAAGCTTGGCCCTAACTGACCCCTTTTCTTTCTTTATTTTTTTTTCTTTTCTATTTCATGTTTTCCAGTTTTTCTTCTAGTTTTTATTTTCTTTCTTTCAATTATTTTTTAAATTAACTTCTTCACTTTCTTGAATGTTTGTTTCAATCTAGATTTTTTGGTAATTTTTTAAAATAATAATAATTACATTTTTTATTTGAAAATTTTGTTTGATTTGTACTCCAAATATTTAACTTTACGTATATATATATTTTTAATTATTTTTTAAAAACATTTCAATTTCGTTTAAACAATTATTTTAAAAATATTTTTATAAAAGCATTTTTAAAAAGTATTTTATAAAATGTCTTTAATTTTTGTACAAATATGCGTTTGAAAAAATATTTTATAAATTATTTTTGATATTTAATATAAAATTTTAAAGTAGTTTAAAAGGTGTCTCATAAATATATTTTTATTTTAAGAAATAATTTATGTAATCATCTAAAATTTATATATATATACACACCTAAATTAATATTTTAATATATTAAAAATATAATGAAAATTATATTTTCTCAAATAAAATAATTAAAAAGTTTAAAATTAAAATTAAAATTTAAAAAGAAATCAGTTTGAAAATTTAGATTTAAAGAGGGCGTGAGGGAAATTTTTGATTTTTCTTTTGTTTCTTTGGGGGTTACTTGAACTAGAAGGTTGGGGGTTTGGGGGGCGCGGGTGGGGCAGGGAGGAGAGGATTCGAGATGGGTGGTTGGGGGGATTACTTGAACAGGAAGGGAAGGGAAGGAGAGGGGGGGGGGGGGGGGGTGGGGGGGGGAGAGGATACGGGATGGGTGGGTTTTTTATTTTTGGTTGGGCATTAGGGTGCATCAAAAAAATTTAATTTTCTTTTTTTGCTATGTGCATGGTAAAGAAAAAGAGAAAGAAAGAAAGGAAAACAAATGGTCAATTAGGGTAGCAGCCCAGACCGAATCGAATTTGGCCGGGAACTCATCATTCAGGCCGCGTCTCTATTTGACCCTACCCATTAGAGTCGGGGCAGGTTTTGCATTTTGAACAGGCTTGCTTGGGACGATGGCGATTATGCGGGCTGTTAAAACGTTGAGGTCCCCTCCTTACTGGGGCGCCGGGTTTTTGACCAAAAAGGAAATCAAGTTTGCCATATGTGACGCTCATAACTGCTACTATATGGGAAAGAAGCTGCTAGGTATCCCACGTGGATGCACTGAATAATTTCTCGGGTTTGAAGTTTTGTTATAAAAAGGTCGACACCCTTCAATGATATTTATTTAGTTCTCTTTCTTTCCCAGTTTTTTTTTTTTTTTTTTTATATTATCATATTATCTTTTCCAGGTTGAATTGGTTAGGTAGGTGTAATTTTATTTGATTGATGATATTTGGATTGTTAATGGAGGCCGGCTGGTATTAATTTCTAGGCTATTTAATTGATTTTATTCTTTATTACGGAGAATTGTTTTATTTTTTGGGGGGTTTAACAATATTCTATATCGTTTTGTTTAGGTTTAATCATCCAGGCTGATCGATTATTCATAGGTCACTTTCCCTTTTCTAGGTTTTGTTTTCAGAGTGTTAATTTAGTTTGTCGCAATTTTGATGTTGGCAGTCAGGAATGGGAATGGAGGGTGGTGTGCATAAAAATAGGCCTTCATTGGGCCAGACCCAATGAACAAAAGAAAGGATAAACAGTTAAAAAGGTAAAGATCTCTGAAAGGTTTAAAACCAAGTTTAGGTCGGAAAGTTCCATAAAGCCGAGCCAAAGACATAAGCTTAGATCGGTTTAAACCTTAGATCGGTCCCACTAAGTTTTGCTATATTCATCCCAACGGTCATCACCACCAAGCCATAGAAATTAGGTCGGAACAAGTAAAGGTGCTGACGCAGTAGGTAAAAGTCATAATAGGATTAGACATATATTTTGAATGCATGCAGAAATCACTCAGAACGATGGCGCGAAGGAAGCCATAAGTCAGATTATGATGACATGAGCAGTTGGATATGCAGAGAGACGGAGCAGTTGGGAATGTTGATCATTACATTGCAACGGGCATAATCTGAGTCTTGATATAAATACTAAGTCTTCAGACTTAGGGAGGTACACGATCTTTTACATTTGAGCTCTGAGTGCATACTGTTCATCTTCTTCAACCTTACTAACTTGACCGTCGGAGTTACACCGATGGGAAAGACCCGCATTTCTCCTGCGCGTTTACTTTTGTCATTAGAATACTCCACAGTCATTAGTTTCCCCTTCATCTGCGTTAATCCAAGCCATCCAGCCCGGTTTCCAAGGTTACTTCCTTTCTCTTTGGTTAGCGGCTACTAGAGTGGACCTTGCTGTTCAAGATTTCGTATTGGGCCACAAGAAGCATCCATTGAAGGACAATTTGCGTCACATCAACTGGAGCCGTCTGTGGGGAACATTTGATCAAATTATTTCATCAAATTTTCTCTATATTCAAAGAAATTTTCTCTATGACGCAAATTCAAGATTGTTCGGGAGTGGGTGCTTCTTCTTCCAGCACCACCACCACCACTACTTCCACCGTTACGGCTACGATTGTTCTAACCGCCGCTTTAGTTCCTACCACCACCAATGTTTCACTTGTTACCACCGCCGCTGTCGTATCTCACACCACGGAGTCTCTCACCCCTCAGCAAGAACAAGCTAAAAGAGAAAAAATTTATCGTTTGTTCCACAGTTGTTTCACCTAATTAATCCTGGCCCTCCCACCACCTCTACTCCTGGTTTGGGACTCCCCGTTTCAAACATTACAACCACTATCTCAGATGTAGTTAGTGTGGAGAATCCTCTTGGTTCACATGCTGTTCCTACTATTCCTCCACCAGAGCTTTGTTCAATCCCATGGCCGATCCATCCGTTGTTTTGATTTCCAGTCTCCCCCCCCCCCCCCCCCCCCCCAGTCTGTTGCTGTTTCAGGATGTCCTCCTTAGTCTAGGGGGGCTCATCCTTTTTCGGGGTCTAACTATGTAGCTGGTCTCCCTACCCTTTCTACTGCTCCTCCTGTCTATACCACCTTAGCCCATACCCAGGTCACTCCTACCTTTCCAGCTCCTTTCATGGTTCCTACTGCTCAGCTCAGTACTTACCCTTTCATGTCAGGTTTCCAAGTAAGTCAATTAGGTCAGCCTGGTTTAGGTCCGTAGTTGAGTCAAATAGGTCAGTCTGGCCTAGGTCAAAAGTTGAGCCAGTTTAACCACCTTGGTCCCGAGGTTAACCAATTAGGATATCCTGGACACATAACCCCGTTAAGCTTAGCTCAATTTCAATATTACGGCATAGGCACAAGTCGAGCCATGCAGCTCCTCACTGGGTACTCTCCCTTACTTAACCCGAGCTATTATACCGGGTCCAGTGCGGGGAACTTCGCAACTGGGGGGTCGTTACCTACTTATCCCGGAATGGGAGGATACCCCTTAGGTCAGACGGGATATGCCCAGCCTGGTCAAGCAGTCCTGCCTGGATCTGGATATGCTCAGTTGGGAAGAGTCGGGCCCACATTTCACATCTCTCATCCATTTAGCTGGGAAATTCAAACAGCTCCATTTCCACCGGGCTACAAAGGTTTAGGTAAGGTTGACAAATACAATGGTACTGCTGACCCGACGGCTCACTGGATGCAATGCATGAGTGTCATGGATACTGCAAATTTATTTGATGCTAACCGCTGCATGACCTTTCATCTTACTCTAAAAGGTCAGGCTATTAATTGGTATTGTACTCTGCCTCAAAACTCTATTCATTCATTAGATCAATTTGGTGATTTGTTTTTAACTAATTTCATGGGCAACAAGATATTATATAAACCTATGTCACATTTAATGAACATAACTCAGAGGGTGGGAGAGGGGTTGCAGGCCTATATAGATCGGTTTAATGTAGAATCAGGCAATGCCATGAAAAAAATGACAGGATTATGATGGGATCCTTTATTAATGGATTACGGTCGGGACCATTAGCTACTGAACTAGCCATCCGACCCCCACATTCTTACTTCGAAATGATGGTTACTACTGTTAACTTTGCTGTTATTGAGGATGCTGCAGTACTTAAACAGGAACGAGAAAGAGGCTTTTCTGACATTTATGGTAAGAGAAAAGCTTCTCCCCCGGTCCCTACACCTGGAAGAGGTAAGAAACAGAACTTCGTGAGTACTAATAACACAGACCCAAAGGCCGAGGTCGGTGTTAATGCCTTGCAGGTGGTCGAGCCATTTTCCGCGCCATGGGCCGACATACATGCTGCCATCCAGCATCAAGGGTTGCTACCTCCGGCCCGTCCCATAACGGGTCCCACAGATTGACTCAATCCCAGCAGGTATTGTAATTATCATAAGTATATTGGCCACAATACTAATGACTATAGAGATTTAGCTGCAGAAATAGCAAAACTCATCCAAGCTGGAAAGTTACCACAATATACGCAAGTGGCCCCTTTGCCCAAACTAGCAGTTTTGACAGGTCGGGAACGACCTACAGGATGTTACCGGTGTGGGAAGCTCGATTATTTTGCCAGAGAGTGTTCCCAACCCGACCCCCGGGCTCCAAACGCTGGGGCTGGTGCCGACATAACTATAGATGGGGTCGTGAATACCATAGCTGGAGGACCGACCCAAGGTGACTCTAATCGTCGGAGAAAACAGGTATATCGACAAAGGAAAAATATCCTTGGTAAGCGTAAAGCAAGCACCATGGCCCCAGCCATTACTTTTGGTGACAGTGATCTTTTCTTACCTTATAATTGTGATGACCCTCTAGTTATTGATTGTTATATTTCTAATTATCAAGTACGAAGGACACTGTTAGACACGGGTAGCTCTAGTAATATTATTACAACCAAGGCATTAGCTGGATGTCAATTGCATAAGGCACGTTTAAATTCAGTACGCACACCTTTGATTAGCTTTGGCAACCACCATGTTATTCATGTGGGACAGTTAAGCATACCAGTCACATTGATAGCTGGCCAGCTAAAACAAACAGAAATCATAGATTTCGTGGTCATTGATGAACCATCACCTTACAATGTGTATTTGGGTCAGCCTGGATTAAATCAATTTCAGGCCATTGCTTCTACCATGCATATGCTTTTAAAATTCCCTACTTCAGAGGGTGTGGCTTCTCTTCGTTGTGATGTCATACAGGCTAAGCAGTGTTACACAGCTTCTCTAAAAGAACCGATGTTAGCCGATTCAAAACTGCCAGACGCCTCAGTCGTTGCACCGACCCCCGCATCCCTAGCTTTCCTGGTACCTCCCAAAGGCAGTACTTCCCACGCTGTGGATATCACCGACCTAGCAGGTCGCTCGGAGAGATTCATTGAGGCTGGGGCTGAAATCATAACAGTTCCTCTAGCGGCCGACCCAAATTAGGTAATCAAGGTAGGGGCTGATCTATTTCCTCAATTATTACATGATTTACTTAACCTATTGCGTGAGTTTGAGGAAGTCTTTGCTTGGGGCCCGGAAGACATGCCTGGTATTTCTCGAAGTATTATTGAACACAGGTTATCCATTGATGCCAGTCATAGGTCGGTTCGCCAACGAAAACGTAACTTAGGAGGAGAACGAAGTAAACATATAGAGATGGAAGTCAATGCTTTACTGGAGGTGCATATCATTCGAGAAGTAGATTATCCAGAGTGGCTGGCTAATCCGGCATTAGTCCCCAAGCCCGATGGTACCTGGCGCATGTGTATCGACTTCACCGACCTAAACAAGGCCTACCCCAAAGACTGGTTTCCCTTGCCTTTAATTGACCTACTGGTCGATGCCATAGCCGGGTTTCGCTTTCTCAATTTCTTAGACGCCTACAAGGGTTATCACCAAATATTCATGGCTAAGGAAGATGAGAAGAAGACATCCTTTATCACGGACAAAGGTACTTATTGCTTTGTTACTATGCCTTTTGGTCTAAAAAATGTTGGAGCTACTTTTCAACGCTTAGTGAATAAGATCTTTAAGAAACAATTAAGTCGGAATATGGAAGCATATGTTGATGATTTACTTGTTAAAAGTAAGGATGAATCTACTTACTTGCTTGATTTACGTGAGACACTTGAAACTCTAGCTCTGTACAAATTAAGACTAAATCCTAAAAAATGTATTTTTGGGGCTACTTGGGGTAAATTCTTGGGTTACATGGTTTTCGAAGATGGTATTCTTGCTAATCCTAAAAAAGTGAAGGTTGTTCTACAAATGCACCCTCCTAGGTCAATTCATGAAGTACAACAATTGACATGTAGATTAGCGGCCTTAAACCGGTTTCTAGCTCGGTCGGCAGAACGAGCCTTACCATTTTTTAGCATTTTGAAAAAAATCAGATAAGTTTATATGGACTTCAGAATGCCAAGATGCTTTCGAACAATTAAAAATGTACTTAGCATCCTTACCATCTTTAACCATGTCAATTCCTGGGAACAATTATACATGTACATAGCAACCACTGAATCTGTGATTAGCTCAGTTTTGCTTCAAGAAGATAACTGGGTTCAAAGACCCATCTATTTTGTTCGCAAAGTTTTGCAAGCTGCAGAAAAAAATTATTCGAGCTTAGAAAAGCTAGTCTTTGCTTTAGTTCATTCTACACGATGACTCCGACCTTACTTCGATGCCCACGGAGTCACTGTTTATACCGATGCGCAACTGAAAACCATCTTGCAAAAAATGGGAGTTTCAGGTCGTCTCACCAAATGAGCTATTGAATTGGGGGAGTACGACATCACCTTCATGCCTCGTACCGCAGTCAAGGGAGGGTCAAGTGTTAGCAGATTTTATAGCTGAAGGCGTATCAGACATCCAGGAAGGTACACCTAACCCGACACAAGAAACCAACCTACTTTAAACCGTGGCAAAAGGCGATGATTCATAGACACTCTATGTAGACGGTGCCTCCAGCCAGGCCGGGTCAGGTGCCGAGACCATCCTCACCAACCCTACCGGGGAAACCCACACTTATGCTTTACGGTTCTGTTTCACAGCCACCAACAACGAGGCGGAGTACGAAGCCATGTTAGCCGGCCTAAAATTAGCTCAGAAGTTAGGGGTCCGAAACTTGAAAATTTGTTCAGACTCCCAGCTAGTCGTTAAACAAATTTTGGGGGAGTATAAGGCCAAAGATCGACAAATGGAGGAATATTTAGCATTGGTACAACAACAACTGAAAATTTTTCCAAAATGGGCTATAGAACGAGTCTCACGAAGCAAAAACACAAATGCAGATACCTTGTCCAAATTGGCGTCTTCGGTTTTCTCTCACCTAACTAAGAACGTTCTGGTAGAAGAAGTGCAGACTAGGAGTACAGCCGAGCCAGCTATCTTGTTTATATATAAAGGTCGGGATTGGCGTTTTCCTCTATGGCAGTATTTACAAAATGGTACTTTGCCAGACTCACGAAAGGAGATGCAGCGAATACGAAGGAAGGCAGAACATTATCAGATAGTTGGGGAAGAGTTATACAAAATGGGGTTCTTGATGCCCTTACTAAAATGTTTGGGTCCAGGAGAAGTGGAGGTCGTGCTTAAAGAAATACACTAGGGGGGTTGTGGGTCTCATATCAGGGATCAAAATTTGGCTAAAAAAGTAATTGGGGCTGAATTTTTTTGGCCTCGGTTATTCCAGGAAGCGGTCGAATATGTTCGCCATTGTCCCAGTTGTCAACACAACGCACCGATTCACAGGTTACCAGCGTTCAGCTTTACAGGGATAATTGCTCCTTGGCCATTCACTGAATGGGGGATAGATCTTATGGGGCCATTTCCTAAGATCGGCTCTTGTCAGTATCTGGTCAGGGCTATAGACTACTTCACAAAATGGGTGGAAGCCAAGGCATTGACGAATATTACCGGGCGAACTGTAGCTTGGTTTCTTTGGAGGCAAGTCATTTGTCGATTCGGCGTACCTAATTCGGTTATCTCAGATAACGGAACTCAGTTTGAATCTAAGGAGTTTACGGCCTTGTGTACAAAGCTTGGTATCACTCAGCGTTTCGCGTCTGTGGCTCATCCTCCGGCAAATGGACAAGTGGAGCTCACTAATCGAACTTTGTTGCACGGATTAAAAACCAGGCTAGAAGATAAGGGCAAGAATTGGGTGGAACAGCTACCTCATGTATTGTGGTGTCACCGAACCACACCTAAGTCTACTACGGGGAAAACTCCTTTTGAGTTAGCCTTTGGAGTCAATGCTATCATACCTCCAGAAATACAAAATAGTGCGCCCCGAGTCATGCACTTCGAAAGGGACCAAAATCAACAAAATTTGGAGCTTAGCTTGGACTTGGTGGAGGAAGCTCGGGACTCGGCCAACAAACATTAGCTAAATTACAAGAATTTAGTCCGACAATACTATGATGCTCGGGTCAAGCATCGAGCCTTTGTATCGGGAGACCTGATTTTGCGGAACCGAGCCATCAGTAAACCACAAGATCAAGGCAAGTTAGTATCTAATTGGGAAGGACCTTACCGGGTGATAGAAGCACGACCTACCGGCAGTTATGTATTAGAAGATTTGCAAGGGCAATTGATTCCGCGAGCTTGGAACGCAGCACACTTAAGAAAATACTATCTATGAATCAGTCAGAGTTAAGATCGTGAAGGACAAAACATGTAATAAGTCGCAGTCAAGATGACGAAGGAAGAAAAGTACGTATTTATTCAAAGAAATAATGCCAACCCAATACAAAGCTGTTCGAATAAACTATTCCGAAGAAAATTTTTACAAGGCAAAAACTAAGATGGTGGAGCTTGGGAAGTCACTTCCTCAGATGCCCCGTTTGGGTCGGCAACGGGATCTTCTTCTGTAAATTTCTCCGGCAAAGGAATACCAGTATCCCTGCACTCCTGCTTGACCTCATCAACCAGATCGAAGGGATCACGACCCTGAGCTAGCAAAGACGTACGTGCCAAGGAATCTTCAGGGAGACCCTCCACCGACCTGGGGCCTTTAAATTCATCCCAGCACAAGGTATACCCGCACTGAATAAGCTCCATGAACAGCTGGTTCATCAGATCCAGCAATGGCCCCTCCTTGAAGGCTTTTAAAGCAGCTTGACACGCCGCTTCTACTTCAGCCGGGCTAAGCAACTCGGCGGACATCTTTGCTTCTTCTTCTAAGGCCTTTTGCAGGGCGGCCTTCTCCTCCTTCAGGGCGACAAATTCAGCCTCCAAGCCCTGGTACTTGGTCTCCAACTGGCTAGCCTTGGTACTGAGCTCCTGGTTTTCTGCGTAGAGCTCAGTATTCATGGCCTGGAGCTTGGTGACTTTGCTGGATTCGACCCCCAGCTTCATCTCCAAATCCTCAATCTCCTCACACTGACATGCAAAATCCGATTATGGGCCTTATAGAAATATTGCACAAAGTAATTATTCATCTCAGGGAACAAGCTAAAAGTTCAGAAGTTTACCCGTTTTATCTTTGAAGCCAAAAAGGCTTCTTACTTCGCTAACTGTTCGATGCTTTGCCGCATCTGGTTGCTCGCCTCGACTATCTCCGCGAAGGAGCTGTGGGAGTCGGCCACTATATCCGAGTAAGGCCGGACATCTTCAAGCGGGGGCCCCGCCAAGTGAGGCTGATATATGGGCCGAGCTAGGGGGCTCGATCTTTCCTTCTGATCTTTGAGGATGATCATCCTTTCCTTGGATGATGAGTCCAAGGGCCCCAACAATTCATCCGGGCTGGGTAGCTCGGCTCTGAAAGTGGGATCAGTCAACAACTACGGAGCCTTGTCGTTTTTGGCCGCTTGAACCTCTGTGGGGGTCGGCCTATTTTTCTTTGACGGTCTAGGGACTAAGGCGTCAATGGGGGGATCGGCCCCTTCCCCCTCTTGGGTCAGGTCAATTTCTGCATGGGGTCTTTTTGAAGACCCCGAGGCTGCCGTCTGCTTATTGGACTTCTTTTTAAGACCGAATCCACTGAAACCACCTGAAAACAAAAAAGGCAAATATCAAGGTGTCAGCAAAGCCGAGCTAAGATAAATAAAACTACAGTTAAAAAGTTCAGAGACAGGTAATTACATTCTGGTTCAACATTGGAGGCCCGGCTCAGCCCAGCCCAGACAAGAAAGCCCTCGGACGGATACTTTACCGAGTATTTCTCTGAATTAGTATAAGATTTCAAACTCTTATACCCTGACAACACTATGGGATTGGACTTATCCTGGTTCTGATCTGTTGGCACGGTGAATTTCGACCATCGGCAGGGAAGGTTAGCCTCGTCAGCTTTCACCATGAAAAAACATGTTTTCCAGTGTTTTATGGTATCAGGGGAGTCGGTTGTAAGAATAGGTCCGTTCCTACGCTTTTGAAAAGAAACCCACCCCGGCCCATAGGGATATTGGCGGATAGTATAAAATTGGAACAATAGATCTATGGTAGGTCAGATTTTTGCCCCTGAACAGACACACATAAAACACACTAGGAACCTAAAGGCGTTGGGTACTAATTGACTCAGCCCAATTTCTAAATAGTTACATAGCTCGGTTAAAAAAGCCAGGACAGAAAATCTTAGCCCAAATCTAATGTGGTGCTCATATACACCGACCCAACCATCCGAGGTACTAGTTATTCTTTCTTCGGCCGTAGCCAGTCGGGTCGGGATAGCTGGGTCGAGATTATGGGTCGATCTTAGGGTTTCTAATTCTACCCTAATAAGTTCGGATTGTATTTCATCGGGATGAAAATCATAGAAGATGGCGCCCGCATCTACAGAGAGCATTACAGATGTATCGGAATCATGCATAATTTCGAGAGAACAGAAGATCCCATGGATAAATTTAAACTAGCAGTATATCCTACATCCAATAGCAGTAAAAAAAGGCTCATGCATCGTGCTTTCCGGGAAACTATCCCTAAGCCGGCGATTCAATTACAATTATCAGAAGGAAGAAGAAGAACTAACTAACCGGAAGACGGGTTCAAACGAGACACGCCGGTACCAAAACTCCTTTCCTCGGCCATGGAATGCTGCAGAATAACAATGAAGACACGGCGGAGAGAAACGGTGGCACAAACGGGCACGGCGGAGAGAGGTTACAGTACAAACAAATACAGCGCAAAAGTGAAGAAGTGAGAAATTTTGTTTTGAAAGCGTGAAGACCATAATGCAAGGCCTTTTGCTACTTAAAGGAAGATTTGGGAAGACAAAATGTAGCAGACAAGCTAACTGCTGGAGCTATTAATACCGCCTCGAAAAACAGACAAACGTGGGAAGTTGTACCGAGCGCCTCGAAAGTCGCTGAACGTGTCATGTCATGTCCCGACTCTTCAAAAGCCGAATTTCATATGTCGTAATGCAAAGGTACGCCTTTATTGATGAATTCAGTCTTTTTGGGTCAACATCACATTTTTTTAGCTATATCTCATGCTTTCTTTTTGACATATCCGATAATCTAGAGGCCCGTATCTTTTCGTTACTTTACTTGGGATAGAATAGCTTAGCGCCTTTTATGAACATAGGTAGGAACAGTTTGCATTTTATACTTACTTGGGTCGGAAAAGATACTTTTAAGAACGGTTTGATCGGAGGTCAGGTGGATACATAATGAAGACCTAAGTCAGGATTTTAGTTCCGAAAACACAAAAAAGTATTAAGTTTTAGATCGGTAAAACATAATACTGTGGGGGCTTGTTGGTGTGTATAAAAATAGGCATTGGCCCAATGAACAAAAGAAAGGATAAACAGTTAAAAAGGTAAAGATATCTGAAAGGTTTAAAACTAAGTTTAGGTCGGAAAATTCCATAAAGCCGAGCCAAAGACATAAGCTTAGATCGGTTTAAACCTTAGGTTGGTCCCACTAAGTTTTCCTATATTCATCCCAACGGTCATCACCACCGAGTCATAGAGGTTAGGTCGGAACAAGTAAAGGGGCTGACACAGTAGGTAGAAGTCATAATAGGATTAGACATATATTTTGAATGCATGCAGAAATCACTCAGAACGATGGCGCGAAGGAAGCCATAAGTCAGATTATGATGACAGGAGCAGTTGGATATGCAGAGAGACGGAGCAGTTGGGAATGCTGATCATTACATTGCAACGAGCATAATCTGAGTCTTGATATAAATACTAAGTCTTCAGACTTAGGGAAGTACGCGATCTTTTACATTTGAGCTCTGAGTGCATACTGTTCATCTTTTTCAACCTTACTAACTTGGCCGTCGGAGTTACACCGGTGGAAAAGACCCGCATTTCTCCTGCGCGTTTACTTTTGTCATCAGAATACTCCACAGTCCTTAGTTTCCCCTTCATCTGCGTTAATCCGAGCCATCCAACCCGGTTTCCAGGGTTACTTCTTTTCTCTTTGGTTAGCGACTACCAGAGTGGACCTTGCTGTTCAAGATTTCGTATTGGCCCACAAGAAGTATCCATTAACGGACAATTTGCGTCACATCAGAGGGAATAGCCTATGATTCTTAGGATTAAAGCTCTTATATTTGGGACATATAAGAATATGATAATTCAACTATTATATTATTTAAAGAGCAATCTAAGATTTCTTTAATGAGAGATTTATCAATTCCAATGTATGAGATGCCCTATTCTCACTCCCGCACACTAACCGCACTTTAAGTTTGACATGGATACTAATATTCTAAAGGATAAATTTGATATAAATTTAGAGGTTAGTTTTAAACGCATTCTATGTACTTATTGGACAAATCAAATACTTAATTTATACCATTATTGACTATGGACAAATTTATTTTACAAATTAAATACTTAATTTTACTGGTATAGAATTTTTTTTTAATAATTTTAAAATGAAGTTTCAACTTATATTGTAGGATGCGAAATATTTCAAAACAAAATAGAAAAGTCAAAATAACAAATATTGTAAAAGCAAGGGAGTAATAGGTAGCGGATGTATACACGTAACTTGATAAATTTTGACACATCAGCCCAAAGTTGATAAATGGAAAGTACTAATTTAGATCCTAAAAACAAGCTGATTAGAATCATTAAGTATGCCTAAAATTATTTCTTTCCAAACTCTGGGAAAAGAACAGAAATGAAGAAAGGAACAGAGGGAGGAGACTAGAATTCGAACTGAACCGTGATAAGAAAAGGAATTAGGGAGAAAGGGAGGAGATCGGAACTGGAGCTGACTGACGGGAGAAAGAGGCAAGAAGAAGAAGCAAGGTGGAGCGAGGAAAGGGAGGAAAAGAGAGAAAAATAAGAAAAATTTAGAAAAATTAAATTCGGGACGTGAATCTTGATTAACAATCTAAAATTCGGGACGGGGCGTGAATATTGATTAACAGTTCTTCGAGGTCCTTTTGTGTAATTTTCTACAGTTCTTCCATTTCTATTTCTATTAATTTATGATTAACAATCTACATTTGTTTTAATTTCAAAAATTTTATCGCCTAATTTTCATTAATTTTACTTAATTAGGTTTGAAATTTGAGGGTCGTCACACTACTCTATTCGATTGTCATTAAATCGTAATTTTACTTAGTGATGATTTTGGTTCAGAGAACATCATAACTTTAAATTAATAGTTAAAGCATTATAATTTGAACAATAAAATATCACATTAAAATTCTTAAGGAAGTCATACAAATATACAAAGTAAATTTGAGAAGATAGTTTTATAAGAAAATATATAACCTAAAGGTTAAAGCTATGGTGAAAAATGCGCGGTCTCACATATTATTTAATTAACAAATATATAATTTATAAATATGTTTTCGACATTGCGAAATTCGTTTAGGGGATGAAATAGTTTCAAAGGACTTAAATGACATAACTTTTAAAGAAGACATTCATGAGTTTGAAAATATGATTAAAGATCTCCACAATATAATAGATGTCAATAACCTATTGATTACTTAGCTGAAAATGATGAATGTTCAGAGGTAAAAAGTGTAGAAGAAAATGTGACTAGTTTAATTGAAAATCCTATTGACGAAGAAGTTGAAAATAATTCAATACATTTGAAATTAATCATGCGAAAAGAAACATTCAAAATGACAATAGCTATCCATTATTTATCGTTGCAGTTTGAGAATTCGACACCGAAATATTTGAATGTAGTTATAAAAGTTAGAAATGAAATTTACCTCAATTAAATTTTTTAAAAAAATAAACAATAATAAAATTTTATTTTAATAAATTATCCGAGTTATCTTGAAATTTATTAAATTATGATGTTGATGGAACTATAAATTTATAGAGAGGTCTTTCTATAAAAAAAATTATTTAATTAAAGTTTGTAATTTTTGAACAACCCAAGTCAGGACCCAAAAAAAAAAAATTATCTTAGAGAGTTTATTACTCTTTTCGTTCTATTAGAAGAATGCATATTGTATATTGAAAACAGTATTATAAGTTGGCTCTTATAATGGAACTGAAGGAATAATTTACTGAGTATTAATTTATGAATGTTCTATCATATTTTGACAATATGTGGGGTAAAATTTAAATAAACTTATAAAAATAAGGTGGAAAAGTTAATTAAGCCTACATACCATTATTCTTCACTGGCTTGCGGCACACAGCAGCTAGCTTTTTCTCTTTCCGTTGACGGAGAACGACGGTCTTTATGTTGAGACGGCCATTCCGTGTCATCAGCATCGGATAAACACAGCAATCCTGCAGATCCAAATCCAATCTCCTCTGAAAATTTCTACGGCTTCAAAAGATGAAGAAGACTACACTGGTCTTTGTTCCTGTGCCGGGTCGAGGGCACGTAGCCTCCACAATCGAGTTTGCAAAGCGCCTGCTCGAGAGGGATGAACGCATATCTACAACTGTTCTTGTCATAAAGCGACCAGGTGCTCCAGAACTTGATTCCTATGTTGATGAATTGGCTGCCTCCAATGCGAACATCCAGTTCATCCCACTCCCCGATGTCGACCCACCACCGCCGGAGCTTATGAAGTCCGTGGAGCATTTTGCCTCTGTTATGATGGAGAATCATAGATCCGTTGTCAAAGAAGCTATAGTCAACCATGTTTTGTCGAATCCAGACACTCAACTTGGTGGGTTAGTGATTGATATGTTTTGCACTGCAATGATTGATGTTGCAAATGAGCTTGCTGTTCCTTCGTATGTTTTCTTCTCCTCCGGCGCTGCTTTTCTTGGACTCTTGCTTTATCTCCCTGTCCGATATGCGCTAGTGGGATCTGAATTCGCCATTTCAGATCCAGATTCAATGGTACCGGCTTATTTCAACCCTGTACCAACAAGTGTTTTGCCCTCTTTTGTGTTTGATAAATATGGTGGTTATTCATCTATGGCGAATCACGGCAAGCGGTTCAAAGAGGCAAAAGGGATAATTGTAAATACTTTTGCAGAGTTAGAGCCACATGCCATTAAATCACTAACGTTAGAGGCAGAAACACCCACAATTTACACCGTTGGACCAGTACTCAACTTTGAGGTTGAAAAGCGTTCTGAGTCCGAAAGGATTATGAAGTGGCTTGATGAACAGCCCTCTTCAGCCGTGGTGTTTCTCTGCTTTGGAAGCATGGGAGGTTTTGAACCACCGCAGCTCGCTGAAATTGCAGCTGCACTGGAGCAGAGTGGGCAAAATTTCTTGTGGTGTGTACGAGCGCCCCCACCAAAAGACTTTAACATTAAGCCCGCCGACTACAATAATTTTGCTGAAATTCTTCCGGATGGGTTCTTGGAAAGGACGAAGAACAGGGGATTGGTGTGTTCTTGGGCGCCACAACTGCATGTTTTAGGCCATAAAGCAGTTGGCGGGTTTGTTTCCCATTGTGGTTGGAATTCCGTATTGGAAAGCATATGGAATCGTGTGCCTATTGCGACATGGCCTATATACGCGGAGCAACAATGCAATGCTTTTGAATTGGTGAAGGAACTGGAGCTAGCCGTGGAATTGACAATAGATTACCGCTTTACTAATCCTGATAAGCTTGTAATGGCGGCTGAGATTGAAAAGGCTATCAAGTCTTTGATGGACTCTGAAAGTCCTGTGAGGAGAAGAGGGAAGGAGATCGGAGAGAAGAGCAGAAAGGCATTGGTTGATGGCGGATCCTCCTCTGTTTCACTCCGACGCTTTATTCAAGATGTTATTCAAAACAAATTATGAACAACTCGTTTTAGATGATCTTGTATATTATATATACTATATATATATATATATGTGTGTGGGTAGAGAGTGAAGTCACTGAACAAGTAGATCATAGGACCATAGCAGTCCTTTTGTAGGATCAACAAGTTGTTGCTGGGGACAAGCTCTCAAGGAATAATATATTTCTTATTTCTGCCTTTCTTTCTCATGACTACTAGGAAGAGACATTAAAATTTTCACTTCAAATTTCAGACCTCAACATCCTGCTGCTCATGGTGTTTCACGACCAGTATTGGAAATGAACGGAGAAGTCGTAGAATGTGCGGAACCACATATTGGATTACTCTAGTGCGGCATGAAGCTGCTAATGCCGAGTCGGCTCCTATGCTGCTAGCTATGCCCTGCTTGGTCCCCCCGACACGATAGAGGTTCCGTAACGCATCATGAGCACCGGGCTAAGGGGCGGTTGAGCAACTCAAGGGAACCGCCCTACCTTATTACAACATAGGGACAGAAGGGAGAGGGTTGTGAAGGTGGCCTCGTTATCCACACCGGAGGTCGGATGAATGGCGGACCGACCGACCCGGGTTTTCGCGAGCGTTGGCGGGTTCTGAAGTGCTTGTTAAGGGCGCTAGCGCATACCCCAGGGTGATAATCACCACCTGCACCTCACATCTCGGCACAGTGGAACGTGTAACCCGCCTTATCAAGCAAGAAGGAAGCAGCTCTTCCCACGGCAGAGTCACCATTGATTGTTTCTTAGCTGCACCGGTATTGATGATGAGCAACCTTTTATCTGCCCTCTCTACCAGTAGTAGGGCGAGAATAGCTCTTACATGAACACCAGAGAAGATCCCAAGAACGCTTTTTCCAACTGTAGCATCCATTTCATTGCCTTCGCCTAAGACCGGGCATGAAGTTAGCTTTCTAAGAGCGGATAGGATCCCAGTAACAATAAGAGAGCATTCCAGACTATTCTCTTGCATCCGAGTCTGGGCATGAATGCGAAGCAGATTCGAGAACAAGAGCAGGGCATTCTGATCGGTATCATATCACACACAGAGGTAAAGAATGTAGGAAAGTGCGTAGCCTTGCTAAAGAAATGCCTCAGGGCATAGCAAAAAAGGTAGCAGGCTCCGAGGCTCTACCCTGGCTTTTCATTGGTTCCTCCCCCAATTGCTTGAAGATGCACGCGTGAATAAAGGGCCCAGGGTTTTCAACAAGCTACTGCTACATCTATTTCATTAGAAATTGATGATCTTTTAACAATACCTTCAAAGAGATGCCTAGTTTAAGATGTTGAACAACAAAGTTGATTTTTAGTCCAACAGGAGCAACGCTTGAAATGACGATCCATAAAAAAACGCCAATAGTAAGATCGAATAGAGCAAGGCGATAGCCAAACGGAATTGAATTACTGAATAACTTAGTAAAATGGATATTACTGCTATGGATGGTCCGACACTGAATAAACGGCCATCTCCTCTAGATGGAAGAATCTTTCTTTTGAAAAGTCGTTTTATACCATCTGATAGAGCTTGAAGAACTCCTAAGGGACCGGCGTATTCAGGTCCGCCCCGAAAATTTTCTTCCAAGAACTAAGTTTCAGTTGGACATTATTACAAAAATCAATAAAAGACTCTTCCATTTTACGCCCCACATAAATACCAAGATATTTGAAAGGAAAAAGCTTATTAGAAAAACCTGTAATTCGGAAAACAATGCCTCGCCGCACTGGAGTAGATTTGGGACTAAGAAAGAACCCACTCTTCCGCCTATTGACCTTCTGCCCCGACACCTCCTCATAAAGGGATAAGCAACCGATGCCCTAACTTAACCCACCTTGCCTTTGGTGCTCTCTATTTTGAAAATTAGTACTTTATCCCGGAAAAGGGTCAAGGGATACGCTTGATGCCAGATCCACTTTTAGGGTTGACTCAGCAGTTGAAGAAGGCAAAGCATCCGAAGCATAACTGCACACTCACACGATCTTTGCCGAGAGATAGAAGCATTCGGTGGAACCGGTGAACTACACTTGCTTCTGGATAGATGTGTGGGACACAGGGCTCATGGTACCTGCTGCCCGCCCTTCCTCCGGTGTTTTGAAAACTATGTGAACGGAGAGTGGGCAAAAGAGACTTCTTTCTAGATTCGATAGTAGTCAGTCACTCGGAGCCGGAGGCTCAGTTCAGTCCTTTCTTTCACCTGAATGGCTTGACGGTACGGCTTCGCTTGACTTAACCGGATTAGCTACGTTTACGTTTGTTATGGAACCGACCTTCCTAGGACACGGAAGAAATAAACGAGCATACATTCGAGAGGGACGAGCCCTATGAAGGGAAAGAAAACAAAGAACAGGAAGAATGGCTAGGGATGCGCCGAAAAGAGGCTTTTTGCGCTACCTGTAGAAATCCAGCCTTAGCGAGTCAAAACTTGCCTTCAAGCTTCAAACTTCTTGCTCATCCATCCGGGCTTTCAACATAGGATTTGCGGCATATGATTATTACTGTACAAAAGGAAGCATGGAAAGAGCATATGATTAGTGAACTACTATGGATCGTCGCTTAGTGCATTGATGCCTTTAATAGGGGGCGTATGGATTGGGCATGATCTTGGAACTAAACTCGTTGATGAGCTTCCCCTAGGGGGCTACGAATCTAAGAACAACCTGCAGGGGAACAAGGTTGGACACTCATCTCGTACTTTCTTTCCCAACCTAGAAAACAGTCCTCTAAAAGGTTCTAAATCTAGCAACTCTCATCCTGTTGATCCCTCCCAGTGGGGATAGATCTTTCCTTGTTGGTTGAGACCCATTGGTAAAGTGATAGGGCGAAGAAGATAAAAAAGCGCAGTTGGTTAGGTGTTATCCTAGTTCTATACTTTCTTTTAAGGGCTGTCTTTTCCTTTATTTATCCTTTCCTCTTTCTTAGGAATTTCGAGCCACGGATTAGGGGCTCTTATATGCCAGGGCTATACTCTTCGATTGTCAGACCCCGACGTGATCCAGGAAGGTCATGGTCGGCCCTTTCGCGACTCAAACAGGTGGGGGCTCTCTATTTTGCAAGCTTGATCTATAAATATAAGTAGATTAATTCCAAAATCACATGGCCTATTGTCTTTAGGCCAAGTGGGAGTTTGTTGGTTTTATGTCATAAAGCCAATTAAATTATGGAATTATAATTTATATTTATTGCCAACGTGTTTTAGGAACCTAAAGGGTCACACACATAAGAATAGCTGATTGTGTTAAAATGATATATTATGGGTTAATTTATTGGATAAATTAACTATAAGGACTTATTGATAAATATCTAATAATGGTTTCCTATTTATGTTAGGTTTCCTATTCTATTAAGTTTCCTAATGGTAATAGGTTTATACCATTCTGATATCTATAAATATATCCCTAGTCATTGGAATGAGATGCAACACCTTGTATACAGTGATCTAGCTGTTAATCCTCTGACTGATCAATCATTTGGAAGGATCCCAATTACGGTTGTTCGTGTGGATACCGTTAGAGGCCGGGCAATTATGCGGCTCGTGATCAGTTTCATCTCCATTCATATTATTCGTGGATGCCCTGAATATTGCTAATGGATTTGCTTTTGTGCGGTTCGTGATCAGTTTCATCTCCATTCATATTGTTCGTGGATGCCCTAAGTTTGTAGTCACAAAGACCGATTGATCTCTATCTGAGATTGGTAATCTCAAGCCGGTAGGAATCATGGATTTCATTAGTTTAAAGTAAATTCGATAAACCAGAGTAAAATTAAGTGATGGTTCTTCAATTTTACTTCGATCTAAATGAATATCAAGAATTAAAGATTTTAATATGAGTGGATCAAATAAACAGATTGAGTAATCTGGAGTACAATCAACACGAACTGTACCATTACAAGCATTAGTTTGAATCATCGCAAGTAATGAGTCATTAAATTAATCATTCTATCATCTCTTAGTGCAAGAAATAATGGAACATCAACTCCTCTTCGTTGAAGTGGATGAACAACCACTTGAATTAAACCAAAATGTAAATAATTATATCCCTGATTTAGATAATTATTTATTGACATTCGTGAAAGTAGTGGTACTGTAGATTTTCTTTTATGTAATGGAAGAGCTTCTTCATGAAGTTTAATTGAGTATGCTTCTGAAAATTCTAAAACACCAATATGATAAATAGATCTAAATGAGTCCGCCTTCATTTGGAGTCCGGGCTACGAGTCCGCCGCCCTACGTCATTGAGTGCGTCACTGCATACGTCACTTAGTACCTTCAAATTTACTGAAATGCCCCTTTAATTATTTTTGCAGGTCTTTTACATTTTTTTTTTTTTTTTTTACATTTCAAATGGATCCTGGGCAAGAGGGCCCCCAAAAGGATCATCTGAATCCAAAAGATTAACAATTGGAGTTTTTACTGGAGTGGTTTCTTCTTTTTCTATTTTTTGCATTGTTTTATACATTTTATAAAATTTTTTAAATTCTTCATCATCAGTTTCGTTTTGAGTCTGTTCAGGAGTTCGAGCGGTTGAGTCCTGAGAGGATTGAGTTACTTGAGTGAGGTTGGGCTGTGGTTGCGGCAACTTGTCAGGAGCCGGAGAAGCAGAATGAACAATTGGAGTAGTGGATTGTGCCTTGGCTGGAGTGTCATGAGATAATGATGGAGATGGATTAGCCCGTGAGGCATCTTTGACCGCTTTTTTGAGTGTCGGTATTGACTGAAGATAACTGAGAACCAAATCAGGTCCACAATTATCGCTGTTGAAGTTGGTCCACCATTTAATACGGAAATCACGGATGAGTGCACATGGACGACCTTGAGTGATTGGCTTGATCTGAAAACTCCAAGCAAAGATCCAAGGAACCCTGAACTCTGCATGGAAAGCAATTGGAATTCGAAAACCCAAACGAGAGGACATATTTCTCGCATAGATTTCCAAACCTTTTTCATCCATTGGAGTATAAATCTGATTAGTAGGACCAAAGTAATCCCACCAGTCATAGAACCAATCAGGAAAATTAGTTTTTTCACAATTTGCAGAAAAATTAATGAACCATGAGTGATCAAATCCCCTGAAGTACAGAGCCCGAGACCAGGCTAAAATGTAATCAAAGTAGTTAAATCCATCTGGAGCATAATTAATGGAAAAGGAGTGCCGAGTGTGAATGGAGTCAAATTCTCGAGGATGACGAATATTTTTAATTATAAACTTTGAGTAAGAAATCCGATCTGGATTATTTTTGTCTGGAATGTGAGTGATATCTACAAAATTAGTATCTACAAGAATGAGTTCATAGTATGTTTGATTTTTTGAAATATCATCAGCAAACCACTGACAATTAGGCAAAAATAATCTTTGAGTGAAGTTCTTGAGAGTAGGGACATCTGGTGGAGTAGTGTATGGAGTTTGAACAAGATATTCAAATTTAGTTTTGGTCACATAAGGAGTAGCTGATGGTTTCTGTATTGGAGTATTTTGGAGTTTAGCATAAGGAGTCTGTGCAGCATGAATATAAGTAAGTGGAGGAAAGTCTGGAATTTGAGTAGATGGAGTAAGAGGTCTTGGAATAACTTCCCTTTTCATTTCATAGTCTTTGACTGATTTTGGAGTAGGTGGAGTAGGAGTGGAAGACGCCGGGGTTTTACCCCGATCTCTAAAAGCCATTTTCTTTACCTGTAAGAAATTCACGGGTAAGAAAATCAGGTAAAGAATTGGATGAGCCTTTGATAAATTCAATATTAAAATCAAAAACAGATAAAATTGCTTGCCATCTAGCAAAAATTTGCTTAGAAACCAGGTTTTTTACATCTTTTTGCAAAATTTCTTTTGCAGACTTGCAGTCCACCCGAAGTAAAAATTCTTTATTGTATAAATCATCTTGAAATTTTGAAATACATAAAAAAATTGATAAAATTTCTTTTTTGACTGTTGAGTAATTTTTCTGAGGACCTAACCAAACACCTGAATGATATCTAACTAACTGTTCATGAGTAGAATCTGGCAATCGTTGTTTCAAAATGCCCCCATACCCAATGTCAGATGCATCCGTTTCAACTATCATGAATGCATGTGGATGAGGGATGCCTAAACATGGAAGTGTCTTAATTTTTTCTTTTATTTCCTTTACAATATTAGTATGTACGTCAGTCCATGCTGGTGGTTCTTTTTGGAGTCGCTGAAATAAAGGAGCACACAAAATTCGCAATTTCGGGAAAAAATCAGAAATATAATTTAAACAACCAAGAAAACGTTGTAATTGATTGTTTTCTTTTATTTCATCTGGAAATTTATTAGTAAAATCTAAAGATCTTTGAATTGGTTTTATTAGTCCTAAATGAATATCATGACCTAGAAATCTGACTTTTGTCTGAAACAATTTCATTTTAGTTGCTGATAAAACTAAACCATTTTTATTTATTACATGAAAAATAATATTTAAATGCTTAAAATGCTTTTCCAATGAGTCAGAGAAAACTAGAATATCATCAATATAAACAATAACAAAAGATGAGTAATCATTAAAAATATCATTCATAATTCTCTGAAATTCAGAAGGTGCATTTTTTAACCCAAACGGTAAAACGTTCCATTCATAATGACCAAATGGTACAGTAAATACTGTTTTATACCTGTCTTTCTCAGCAATTTGAATCTGCCAATATCCTAATTTTAAATCAAATTTTGAATAGATTTTTGCCGATACAAGACGATTGAGTAGATCTCTTTTATTTGGAATTGGATATCGAATCCATTGTAAAACTTTATTGAGTGGCTTGTAATTAATGACTAACCTTGGAATACCTCTTTCTTTTTCATTTTGATTATTAACATAAAAAGCCGGACAACTCCATGGAGATTGTGACTTCCTAATTAATGATTTTTCTAAAAGATTTTGTATTTCTTTTTTACAAAATTCCAATAATTCAGAATTCATTTGAATTGGTCTTGCCTTAGTTTTTATCATTTTTTCATCAAAATCTTTTTCGTATGGTAAAATTACAACATGTTTTTTCCGATCCCAAAAAGCGCTAGGATGAAACATTGTAAATTATCTTAACTAATACATTCTATGTATGTAGTTTCTATGATTATTTTACTAAGTGTGATTTTCTTAATTCATTTTGTCTTAGGTTTACACTTATCGAAGTGTTTTGGGATTTTGATTTGTTCAAAAATAAAATGAATTTTGAAAAGTTTGATAAAAGTATTTTTGCAATGACATTGCAATAGTATATACTTTATTCAAAGGCGATGTTATCTAAATAAAATGTGATTTTCTTATAATTTATTAACACTTGATATGTATATATATGTGGGTTGTATAAATTAAGATCTAATATCTGAGATATATTTGATCAGTTGTAAGTTATGCAGTTTTCAATCAATCCATTTATGCCATTATACTTAACTCCTACTTGTTATATCATGTTCCAGTCAAAAAGTTGATACCATATGTGAAAAAGGTTAATAGTTAATCAAAATTTGAAAAATGTTTGAGTTAACACATTCACATGAAATGGTTAATTACTATTAGACTGTATTATGACTAAAATCTAATGAGTTACCGATTTATGGGAGTATCCAAATTTGATTTGGTTACAGATATTATTTCAGGAGCCCAAGTTATATTATAGCAAATTATCTTTCTAGTGTCGATCATTTATTCTAGAAAGATTAGTGGGAGAAATAATATGCAAATGAATTATTCATAACCGCAAATTTGTAAAATCAACTTATGGAACAATATGTTTAATCACATGATGGTATAGTAGACCTAAATTTTCACACAAAAGGTGAATGAAGTGGTCTCATGCTATGATCAAAAGAAATAAAATTGCATTTGGCTTAATGAATTATATATTTAATATAATTCAATTTTGTATCCAATGATCTAATAAGGTATACAATATAAAATAATTTTATATGGATTATAATATTTTGAGTAAAATTCAAAGCATTTGATTTTATCAAAATGATTACGAATTTTATGTATACAAATCAATTAGTGAGAGAACAAGTATTTTTCGTTACATTGTGTTGGACACATTGTATATGGAGAAGGAATACTTTTAAAGCAGTATTTATTAGTTTGATAGTTCAAGAAAAGTTTTGAATTACGAAAGTAATATAGACTTTGGAAGTCAAAATCTAGTAACATAGATTCTAAATATTGCTCGTTGTACATACGCAGGATGCTAAGTGTAGCATGCCACTAGATAATATACAATTGTTTCCATACATAATGATTGGATCATATTGGTATATTATCGTATGTAGTCGATTATGTTATGCTCTAATTGTTGCGAACAAATTCAGCAGGTTCAAGTGAGAGTCACTTGATGATGATAGTTAAGAATATTATAAATATTTTGGAAATATTATTAAATTATTCTTTTTATCATAGGCTAAACAAACTTAGTCAAACTTTATGCAATATTATCTTGCGAATATAAAAGAAATTTGCATACATACTCTTTATAATAGTGTTAAATGTTGGAATATTTTTACACCAAACACTATGACTATTCTACAACATATGCCAGAATACATTAAAGTTTCTAAAGTGTTTTAGAAACTGTTTGGATCCAATTCTTTATTGAACTTAGCATAATAATTTATGAAAATTGAAGTCTCATCAATGATCCAATTATGTATTAGGCATTGTCAATTGATGTTGATCAATGACAGAGTTGATATTCTCTCAAGATAAAGTTGTTTATTAGTGGACTAAAACAATTACTAGAAATTAGTCTTAGTCCAAGTGGGAGAGTTAGTGGGATGGATAAAAATTAATTGGTTTTATCCTTACACTTTGTTTATATTTTCAAATTTATGCAAAATTTGATGATATGGAATTATTTATCATTTATCTTATTTGTTTTATTACATTAGATATATGATAACGTCCCTAGAATAATATTTATGAAAGAAATCATAATGGTTATAATAATGAGATTCTTTCTATACTTATATATTGTTCTTAAATAATCCCTAGTCATATTGTTAACAAGATGGGACATTGTTAATACGGATAGACTATCACATTTTATGCTTTCTTTCTAAATGAGGAAATAGTTGATCTCATTGACTATTGTGTGGGACACAAAAGCTAATGTGTGGATGCTTGTTAAGAGAATAAGTTCATTGGATTGACCCGTCTAGAGATTTTCATGAGGTGATCTATTTAAGTGCCAATGAAATAAATCTCTACATAATGGTAGTGTAAATAAATCTTTCGACTTGAGATCATAAGTGTATCCAGAGTGTAAATTATATACTTTCACTCTTTTGGTCATTAGCCTTAGTTGGTTATGTGTGCGTTAAGAGTTGAGTATAGTATGAAACATGGATGGAAGTTTATGATCAACAAAGAATTCACCACTTCTAATAGTAGGAAGAGTATATTCAGTTATGGCCACTTGTTGAAGTATAACTTAAAATGTTTGCGCAAACTAGAAGTGATTTTCGAATAGTTCTAAATTCGACTTCAGGGAGTTATATTTCGGGAACAAGCAAAGAAATAATTAGTTCATTAAGAGTTGGCACAGATCCTTACTCTTGAACTAATTGAGATATGGTATGGTGAAAGGATGGTAATTACACGGAATCCGTTAATAGAAAGGTGAAGTCGATCACATGACTTTTTCTTAACACTTGGGTGGTCATAATGCCTGGCTAGAGGCCAATCTTGATCTATAAATATAAGTAGATTAATTCCAAAATCATATGGCCTATTTTCTTTAGGCCAAGTGGGAGTTTGTTGGGTTTATGTCCTAAAGCCAATTAAATTATGGAATTATAATTTATATTTATTGCCAACGTGTTTTAGGAACCTAAAGGGTCACACACATAAGAATAACTGATTGGGTTAAAATGATATATTATGGGTTAATTTATTGGATAAATTAACTATAAGGACTTATTAATAAATATCTAATAATAGTTTCCTATTTATGTTAGGTTTCCTATTCTATTAGCTTTCCTATTGGTAATAGGTTTATACCATTATGATATCTATAAATATAGCCCTAGTCATTGGAATGAGATACAACACCTTGTATATAGTGATCTAGCTATCAATCCTCTGACTGATCAATCATTTGGAAGGATCCCAATTACGGTTGTTCGTAACGTTAGAGGCCGGGCAATTGTGCGGCTCGTGATCAGTTTCATCTCCATTCATATTGTTCGTGGATGCCCTGAATATTGCTAATGGATTTGCTTTCGAGGTAACATTTGATATGGTATACTGTATTATTCATACGATTGCAAAGTGATATTGGCATGTTCAATCTATATTTATTTCGCTGCGCATAGATTGATTAACTTAAGTAGCCCTGGGCTGAGACATAACCTCTTCTCCTTGTTTTCATTGGGAGGGAAGATATAGATACAAAGGTTGGGAAGGAAAAGTATGTCATATCCGTTAACTAATATTTTTTCCGTTCCATTAGAAGAGTCCACTTTTAAATTTTTTACTCATCTGTAAATGGCACTATAGGCCACTCAATTATTGACAATATAGACTTTTGCCCACTGATTTTTTTTTGCATCGTTTTGGTCACTTAACTTTTTAAAATGTGTCGTTTCACCTATTTCGTTAAATTTTAAGGTTAAATTTAAGAGAAATTGATTGTTTCTTATTACTTTGGCCTCTGAGCTCTCTTAAACGTAATATTTTACCCATTTTTTTAGTTAGTGTGTTTGATTTTGATCATTAATTTTGTAAGAAAATTTGTTACCAACATTTTGACAAATCCTCTTTTTTCCCCCTATTTTTGTCCAAAATTGTATGTAACTTGTAAAAATTTAGCTCACGTACTTTATATTCTTGAAAAAATAACTCTGACAAATTAATTCAATCAACTTGTTTCTTATTCTATCCACTTATCTATTTTGTAGTTTTGTGATAGGAAGTATAGGTTTTTTTTTCTTCCAGTAAAATCTTTCATCATTATTGTCCATTTATTATAATTATTATTCACTTTGTTTCATTAAAAGACTTTATTTTAAGAAATATATAACTTTTTGTGACTTTTAATCTATAACATATAAAATAAGTATTTATTTTCTTACAATTTTAATGTATGATCTGTGCATCTTATTCTATTAAAGTCAACAATAAAATTTAACAAAATAAGTAAAATATTATATTTCACATATTTCAAAGGCCAAAATGAAAAAAAATAATCAAGTTTCGTTAACATTAACCTTAAAATTTAAGGGAAAATTTAATTTTAAAATGTATGAAATACTTAAATTAACTCTAAGGCGAATTACATCCCCCCCGCCCCTCCCCCCCGTGACGCCCCGGATTTTCAGAGCAAAATCATAAGAATAAAAAAAATGGTAAAAATCAAAAAAAAAAATTGTTTTGTTTATGTGTTGATGTGAAACATGACCTGCTTGCTTTAGTGATTGTGTGCTCGCTAAGGGTTTAGGTTGTACGGAAGACCCTCGATACACATAGGGCAGAGGACCCACCCTGAACGGGGAAATAAATGCAAGAAAGCCCAAGAGGAATGATAGCTAGAAGGGCCTCGAGTAGGACGACGTCAAGGATGGGCTCCAGTGGACGACGTCATAGACGACTTCAGTGGACGACGTCACTGACAGACTCGGACGGGCTCCCCATGAACGACGTCACAGACGAGCTCCCGAGGACGAAGTCTCGAACGGGCTCCCGGGGACGACGTCTTGGACGGGCTAACCTAGGCCTGGTGAGCGTGGCATTCACGCGCCCACGAGCCAGCTTGGAGAAAACTGCAGAAACAGTTTTTTAATCGGAGTTGGATTCTTTTCCAATCCAAATCCGATTTTAATCGAAGGAGGAGGCGGAAGTTCTAGAAGCCCAAAAAGACCTAGGGGGAGGCCTATAAATAGATCCCCAGGCTGCCAACTCTTCTTTTTCCATTTTTTGAAAACCCTACATGCCGCCAACTTGAGGAGTCGCCGCCGACGTCGCCGGAAAGTCACCACCGTCGCCGCAACCGTGTTTCCCTTCCCTTGCACCTCCTCAATGAGTTCGTGGCAATCATAGGACCAGGGTAAGTCTCTAGAACCCCCGCAAAGTGGCATGAAAGCATAGGTTAGGAGATCTTGATATTTCATGTGGGTTGTTTAGTTTCTTCACAACGGGGGGGAATCTATGCATTTGGGGGGGGGGGGGGGTGCTATACATGTTTAAGAAGGTTTAGGATTGATTGCATCTAGTGGGAATGGTTGAAACTGAAATCTCGAATTAATATGCAAATCAAGAACCAGGAATTAAGATATGGAAAAAGCAGTGTATCATGCCATCTTTGAGTCCATGAAAAAGGTTGATAGGATGGTTAGAATTGCATAAAAAGTGTTTAGTTTGTTAGTATTGATGCATATCTACGAATTGACATTTCTAGAACAGATTGAATCGCTAGAGACGCAATGTGCGAAGGGCCTTATGTCTCAGTAGTGCACCGTCGAGTGCCAACCTCGACCCCACGTGCTGAGCAGCGAGGGCCTTTGGCCAGACCTGCACCGTCGAGTGCCAACCTCGACCCCACGTGCTGACCTCGACCCCTGCTTGCCGACCTCGACCCTCTTGACCAACCAAGCCTTAGCCATGCAACCTTTACCACTAGCCTTGACCCATTTGACCATATACTTGACCTTTACCACTAGCCTTAACCCTAAACTTGACCCCTTTACCACTTGACTTGACCCATGACCACTTCACTCGAACCTTGATCACTTGACTCGACCTTTGACCAGTTGACTTGACTTTGACCACTTGACCTGCCCTTTGACCCATCTTTGACCCGTCTGATCGAGCCTTGACCCAGTTGACTCGACTTTCCCTTTGACCCATCCTTGACTCGCTTGACCCAAAACTTGACCCTTGACTTAGAGTTAACCGTAAAGTCAAACTTAACCAAAAAAGTCAAAGGTTGACCAAAAAGTCAAAGTCAAGCCTAGTTGACCAAAAAGTCAAACGTACGTAGAACATTAGCAACTCCTCCTTAACTAATAATTGTATCTCCGTTATCCGCAGGAGCTGATCAGTGACCCGAGCTGAGCGAATTGGACGACATCGCGCCTTCCAAAATTCCAAGTGAGGGATTCTCGATTATGTTTTACACGGAACATGCGTGCTTATGTGTCATACGCCTACATGATGCCCTACCCTGCTTGTTACATACTCTGCTTCGCATGACCTATCTACTTGCATACCTGCCATTATGTGTGCCTGCAACGATGAGCTAGCATGACCCGCCAACCTAGAAGGGCGTAGACTGCTCGAGGTAAGTTGCATGTCATTTAGGATTGCATAATACCTCTAGATATGTATGAAGCATGCTAGGGTTGCCATGATCACCTTAGCGTTAAATAGGTTGGAGACTTACTTGATAAGACTCGGGCTCCGCGTCTTCTTGCTTGACTTGACATGAACCTGCTCGCCTCTGAGAAGGGCCTGCCGGGGAAGACCAGTGTCGCAGACAGTCGACACTCGTTCATTATGAGAGGAATACTTAGGGCCTGAATGTGAAAAGGCCAGGATCCAAAACCCCTACCGTCGAGCATAGCTCCGTTGTACGGCTACCGCAGGGGCGATGTGCTTTGCAAACCATTAAGTACTTGAACAACTCGAACACTTGAATAGATTCCAACATAGCTTTATTAGAGAAGGCTTGTTTGTGCAATCTGCTTGCTAGGAGTCTAGTGGCTCAAATATGTGCATATGGCTGTTGTATCTATGCTGCTATGCTCGATTTTCGTAGTTGTCAGGTGTTGAACTATATGCCTGCTGTGCTTGACTTGCTTGATTTGATGATGTTGATTGCCTATGTCACTGATGTCATATGGTTATGTCTATTTACCCTGTATGAATTGATGCATGAACTGTGTGCTTGACTCCCGGCTTTTCTATTAAGACCCACGGTGGGATTTTCTAAAAACCCCGAGCTCTCTCACGGAGCTTAAGCTCACCCCACTCCCTTCAAAATTTGATAACAGATGCATGACTTGCGTGCGCTAAAGGTGAGGCTGTTAGCCGTCCAGAATAACACCACGAAGACTTTGTAATAGTTTAGTTCATGAACCCTGTTTAGGAGAATAATTTGGCCTTGGGCCGTCCTCGACACTTTTATTCTATTTTTTCCGCTGCATTGAACACCTTGAATTTTTGGAATAAGCATAACAATTATATCCTTTTCCGTTTATTCTATATCGATTGTTGGGTTAGAGTCCTGTATGATGGCACCGAGCAGGCTCCTTTCTCCTCGTCGGGATTGATTTTCCAAGGAAGGGGGGGTCAGGTGTGGGGCGCCACACCCTCTCTCCCTTCTTAAGGTTTGAGTAATTGTAAAATCACTCTCCTTGTTTGGTTAAATAATAAAAATTTCTCTACCGGTGAGCAAATTATTATTTTTCCCATAAGATTTGGGTAAATTACTAAATCACCCTCCTATTTAGGGTAAATAACAAAAAAAAACCCCTTTGACCAGTGTGTGAATCACATTTTCCCCCTTGAAGTTTGGGTAAATTACAAAACAATCCTCCTATTTTTGTTATAAAATTAACCCATTTTCAAATCGAATGATGATATAAACAACTATATATTTGGAAAGACTAAATTACCTGATGAGGAGCAAGGCCAGAACAACACAAGTTTCGAGTTAGAATCCACGAAGCCAACCTGAAGGCAAAATAAGAATTCTAGGAAGAGTGAAAGAGTCATTCTATGCAAAGAACCTGGAAAAGACAAATGCACATAACGCCATCAAAGGCATACGGCCGTGAGTTTTTAACCCAACGACTAGGTTTGGGTTCACATAAGGAAGGAGAGGTTTCCAACTGCCTGGAGGACGAAGTTACATCCCGCGGCAATGGGCCCTTGTTGCTAAGATGGGAGATAACGCTTGCAAGCTTGACTTACTATGTGAGTATAGTATTAGTACATCTTTAATGTTGCAGACTTGTCTCCGTTTAATTTTGACCAGGATCTTGATTCGAGGTCGAATCCTTTCCAATCGGGAGGGAATGAGGAGGGCATCTCCAGCCCATCAACAAGTCCAAGCATATATGATCTGCAGAATGATGCAGATGACTCGAGAAATGATGCAGGGTATGTTCGTGTGCTACCGAGGCCCATCAATGCTACAGGACCCGAGCCCGTACCAGAGAGATCCATTTATAGATATCGTTGGGCTGATGACACGCATAAGGACAAGGAAACTCAAGGCCAACCTTGAGAACCTAGTCCAAGAATGTTCCCGGCAAGCCCAGATGGTATCCGACGCACAAACCCTTGAAGATGAAGCCCAAAAAAGTTGAAGGGTAAAATGGTCATTTTACTCACCATCCAAAAAAGGGTTTGAATTACAAAATCATGAAGAAATGAAGAAATCTTGAATTTTGAGTTTCAAAAATGATTCCAGAAGCTTCTAGAAGGTTCCAGAAGCTTCCTACACTTTTCACAAACACGTCATTGAGTTTTTTGGCCGAATTCCCTTACAGCCCATTTCATAAATTCCGCCAACCCAGACCGAAAGGAGGAGAGGAATCTGAAATTAGGGAAGCCCAATTGAGCAGCCCATATCCGAATTTAAGTTAGGGTTTTTATTAGAGAGTTAGTTTGAGTTTACAACTCAAGTTAATTCTAGTAGTAGTTTTCAATGAGAGTTCCTTCTTGAACTCTTGTTGTAATTCATTTTTACTTCTGCGTTTTTTAGATAGAATTTCAGCTGCATTAATCCATTAAATAACCAAAAATTTATCTCTTAAACAAACCTAGTTCCTTTAGGTTTGTTTCTCTTAAGAGATCAATCTCTCAATTGATTTCTACTTCTTAGGTTTAATTCGTTTTTACTTCTTTAATTAAGCTGGGAATTTCGGTTAGGTTCATAGTGGAGAAAACCGAATTCAGCATTTTAAACTAAACCTAGTTCTTTTAGGTTTCAGTTTGTAAGGAATCAATATCTTAATTGAGTTTCAATTTCAGTTGAATTCTACCTATTTGTACTGAGAATTTCGGCACCCTATGCCTATAAAGAGGGGTCATATTCTCCATTATTGAACACACGATTTTTTATTCAAGAATACAATAGTATAGTTTTATACTTTTGAATTATTCTCTTGTTTTGAGCTTTCGTAGTTTGCATATTTTGTGAATTACTATAGGTTTAGAAACTATAGCTTATAGGTAAATGCTCTACCTATTTGCATGCTTTGTTTCGACTCTTTTATCATAACTTGGTTCAACTTGCGTGTTTAAAATTAGTTTATTTTAGTAGTCTGCTGAATGCGAAGTGGGATTCTAGAGGTTCAAGAGCTGCTTCTCGCAATTTTCAAACTTTCCTTGGCAAGTATTCTGCATCGAGTACTCCGTTCCACATCAATTGTAATTGGAGCTCACATCACTACCCTCACTTAATCTTCCAGTTGCACGAATACTTACCGCCGCTATAAATACATAACTTGTTCCAACAGTTTTCCTAGAAAGTTTTGCTTCAGCAGGAATTGAGAAGGGAACACTTTTGTAGTTTTGAGGAAGATAGAAGCTCAAGGGTATTTCTATCTTAAAAAATTGTACATTTTTCAATCAAGGGTTTAATTTGCACATTTTAGAAATTGGGGGTCTATTTGTACTTACAGTAAACCTTGAAATTATTTTCTAATTTCGCCCTATTTTGTACTCTTTTCGTCCCAATAAAAGAGTGTTGTTTGTTTCTATTTTTTATACCTCTTATACCCTTGCTAAAACGTTATGTGCAGTTCACAATTAATTCATATTTTAATAGTAAGTAATTAAATGGATGAAATAATGACAAATTACTCATTTTAGGGGTATTATAGCTTACAACTCATAAAAAAATTGTACATCCACAAACTAGACTCTTTTAGTGAAACCAATATATATTTTATAATAAATTTTCATTACCCCCACTAAGAGCCCCTGCAATTTAATTAGAGCAATGTTATTTGCAGGTACCAATTTACTAAATGCAAGTACCACTTACAAATTTTAATAAGTGAAAATACCAAAACATCCTCACACTCACAAAAAATTTCTCACTTAAATTTTTTTTTTTATAAACACCATCGTTGCCCGCAGCTCAGGTGGGCGAAAGTTTGTTGAACTTCACCGGCCTGTGTTTAAAATTTTCGCCACAAGCCGGCAAAGGTTTTCTTCAACCTTTGCAGCCATGTGGCGAAGGTTTAATGGCCCTGCAAATTCCCGTGAAATTCTCCTATTCTTCTTCTTCTTCTGTTTTTTCTCTTGCTCTCCTTCTTATTCTTCTTCATCCGTTTTCCTCTTCTTCTTTTTCTTCCTTTTCCTGCAATTTCCGGTGATCGTTTTTCTCTTCTTCTTCTTCTTCCATTCCTGCAATTTCCTGCAATACCTCCCAACCGCCGCCGGCCACCTTCCCTCTTTGTATTAGTGTAGAGCTATCGTTGTATTTTTTACTCTGAAGTGGTATCTGCATTTAGTAAAATAATACTTGCAAATAACAGTTACCTTCACAAGGATGGTTTGGATGATTCCTGTCCCCGCCTTCTCAGCAACTTTTTTTTTTTCCTTTTTTTTTTTGTTAAATAGAATTTTATTTCTTTCTCGAAACCTTTTTATTTCTTTATTTGTTCCAATAGTTCTTTTATTAAGGTTTGTTTGATTTTAAATTTATGTTTAGATTTTAGTAATTGTAGGTTAGTATGAAAATTGTATTCAGTTTGGGTGTCTGATTAATTTGGATTTATGGTTATTAGGTTTAATTTTCATTTACTTTATTTGAATCGAGTTTAAGGATTTTAGATATTGAAATAAGGCAATTAGGTATTTTCAATGTGAAGGGAAAAATTATAGTCCGTTCAATGGCCATTCAACCATTGAATTTGACTTATGTAATTGAGTATGTAATTGCATACTTAATTTATACAAGGTCAAATTAAAGGGGTTGAATGATTCCTTCGGAGGGACTATAGTCTCATCCCAATTTATATATTAAAAATTTGGAAATTTTAATTAGGGATTTCAGGTATTGGAATAGAGAAATTAGAGTTTTTTGAATTTTAGCTAGAGAAATGTGAATTTACATTAGGACTCTTAAGAAGTTCAATTGGTGATTTCATGAATTTTGAATATAAAATTTATTAAAAATTTTTAGAAATTGAACTAGGAAAATCTTAGATCTTAAATTGAAGTTAGGGATTTTGAATGCAAATTTATATTAGAAATTCAACCAGTGATTTTCAGAAGTTAGAAGTTAGGTTATACGAGTATTAAAATTTTGAGACATTAAATATGAAAATTAAATATTTTAAATTGCAATCAGGAAACTGTAGTTTAGATAAACACAATTTATTAGACATTTTATCCTTTTTATTTACACAAGCCTCATCATAAATTTATTTTCTATTTCGCCACGGTTCTCTTTTATTTCTCCAGTACATCATTTTATAAATTTACTTTTAATATATTTTAACTCAAACCCAAATTTTACTATTGACAAGACAATGCAATAAATTAATAAATTAAAATTGCAAGAAAAAATAAAATAAAAATTGAAGTCGTACAACATTACAAGACATTTCACAACACTCACCAACTCTTTTACATTCAACAATGCATCATCTTGCTGAACTGTTAATGGCACTGCAATATTCTGCTCAAAATTTTCAGTAAAATTCTTCACCGAATCTCCAGGAAGAAGAAGAGAATATGGAGAAATTGACACAAATTAGAATACTTTTTTACCCATAAAAAGCCGATGATGCATTCTAATCCCGATACATCACACGTAGAACTCCCACTGAAAGAAATTCAAACTTAGTCCTGTCATCCAAAACCATCAAATCAAACCAATACCGGTCCCTTCTCACTTGAAGATGAAATTCATCAAAATTGAGTGCAGAATGCTCTTTTAATTGTTTTCAAAGCTTTACTATTAATAAAGGGAAAATCGCAGTTTGGATCCCTCAATTATACCTTCATTATACTTTTGGTCCCTCAATTATTGTAACTCGCACTTTCAGTCCCTTAACTATCACTCTTTCGGCATTTTGGTCCCTCTTACCAGCAAGCTACTGGTTGACTAATGAAGTCAACGGTAATTTGGATCCAACTGAAAAATTTATAAAACTTTTAGGCCAAATCATAATAATTCAAAACTTTAAAAATAAATAAACAAAAAATTCACTTTTTCTATTAAAAAAAAATGCAAATCTACGAGTTTTGGTTATCAAACCCGTAAAGAAGAAGAGGAAGAAGGAGGAGGAGGCGGAGGCGGAACCGATTATCACACCCAAGCGTGAAAGAACAGAGCATCGGGAAGATTAATGTTAATGTTGTTGCCACTAACAACGATGTTCATCTTCCTCCGAATCACCACAGCTCCTCCATGTTTTCCAGCGACCCTAGGTCTTTTTATCTTGCGCCGCCGCCACCTCCGAATTCACAGCCATCCACGGCGACCACTAGACCCACCAGCCGCTCACCTTCTTCGCACCGCCACAAACCAGATCGCGACTGCCACTCACTCCACCAACGGCGGCTGCCTCTTTTTCTTCAGTCCATTTATGTTTCACATTTTGTTCTAATTTAATTTTTTTTCTGGGTTTAATTCTACTGGCCTGTGCAAGATTTTTTTTTTTTTTGTTTTAAGGGGGGGTTTTCTGCAGCTTCCATCCCAGTGACTAGTTCCCCCATCACCGACTGGATTCATCCACTAGCCCGTGGGCAACCGTTTTTCATCATTCCCCTTTTTCTCTGCCCAATTTCCTTTTTTTCAATTTCTAGCTTTATTAATGTTCTGATTTTCTCTAGTTTAGGGATAATGCAGTTGCAGGGTGGGCTGATTTTTGTGATAGCTGAGCTATTAGGGAATTCTCCAAATGAATTTGGAGAATTTCTGAAGTTGTCCAAACGAAGTGGCAATGGATGGTGCTGGGCTCTGCCAAGTTATGGAAGGTATGTACCTCTGGACTCTGTTGTTACAGTCAAACTTGACAATGATGAGATGCAAGAGGCCTCAGCTGATGTGCTTAGAGATAATACGCCTAAAGAATCAACAGCCACAAAAATAAAGAAGATTCAGCTTCAATTTGAATGTCAAGACTTATGAGCCATTACCAAATGAGGAGATTGAGGAGGAAGAAACAGCTGAAGCAAGCATGAACTATATGAACTATGAAGATAATTTGATGGCTTCAAAACATGGATCATTCCCTGCAAATCATAGGCATCAGAATTGCAGAGATTCATTTGATGATGATGAAGAGGATGAGATTGAGCTCGAGGAAATCGATTTGGAAGACAATGAAGATGAACTTGATTTTGATGATGAACATGATTTTGTTGATAGCCATGTAATTATGCGGTTTGAACAACCTCCAAATCAAGATGTTAACAAAGATGAATCAAACCAAAATGGTAGGAAAAGAACCCAATCTGCCTTCTCTATGCTCAATCCAGTTCAAAACATCACTCAGTGGAAAGAAGTTAAAGCAAATTCAAGGCAGCAACTAATAAAAAAAAAAACAAAAGAAGAGCTATTTTTGTTTCTTTTTTTTTAATAAATTTTTTAGTTATTACAATTTGGCCCAAATATTTTATGAGTTTTTTATTTTGACCCCAAATGACCGATAACCTGTAAGCTTGCCGGTAAAAGGGAACAAAATAGCAAAAGAGTGATAGTTATGAGACTGAAAGTGCGAGTTTCAATAATTAAAGGACAAAAGTGTAACGAAAGTATAATTGAGGGACCAAAATTACAATTTTTCCATTAATAAAACTTATATGCAAGTTTGTTCTTCTCCACCTTCTCTCCTCTTTTCTCCTTCTTTTTCTTCTTCTTCTGTTTCTTCCTTTCTCCTCTCCCCCATCTTCCATTGATGGAGGATGGGGGAGGTTATGAATTAATAAATCTATCTTTCTGGAGAGTCTTTTGTCCTCTCCTCATTGAGAGTTTTCATTCTCTCTATTTCAGAGTTTTGTCCTCTCTTCTTCTTCAGAGAGTTTTTTGGCCTCTCCCTTTCAGAGTGCAATACACTTTACACAAGCTCAAGTTTGAAATATAGTACAAACTATGTCAACAATTCTTGTACACTATCTCCTAATGTCAGTGAGATAAATACATATAAATCAAATAACCAATGCGATCAAATACAAATCCCTATATTTTTCAAATCTTCATTAAGACACCAGGATAGTGTAAACAGAAGATGTGAATAATCCTGCTAAGCAAATTGGTATGCTAAGCGTGAATCTGTCCATACATAAAAACTACCCCAAATGCAGCCAAAATAATCAAGGAAAGATAAATGGCCAGCTGCGCAAAAGGCTTAAAATGAAAGTAAACAGACTAATGAGTTACCACAACACGTTGCATGAAAAAGTTTTCAATCAAACACCATAACAAAGCAACCTGCAACCAAAGAAACATATGAAAGAGTTTTACATTCAACCAAGGATATCAGAACAAGAGTTTATTCCTAAACTTGTAAAGCACTTGTAGAGTTCCAATTTTGGGTGGTTGGACACTTGAAACTTTTCACATACTAAGGTTATACTAAATAAACAAACCAAATAACCAAATTATCTGTTGTGAATGTTTACATACTCATCAGTTTCATCCAAGTCACCATTTGCTTTCAACTAATTACATTCCATTTTAGAAATGTCCCCATGTCCATAGAGCTACACTGTTGCACAATGGATCAAACAAAAGAAATGTGTTGAGCCCTATAAGTCAATCGTAGATATTAGAATAAAGGATATTTTTAAGATGTTAGAACAAAAAATCAATAAATAAAAAAAAAGAAGATAAAAGACAAGTAACTTACCATGAGATCAAGATTTTCTTTTTTCAGTCAAGTTCATCCTTCAACCCAGCAACTCGTGAAACAACAAAACACAATATCTGCAGTGAGCCAAAAATTAACCACCCACCTAAATGAAACCATTGTTTACTTTTCTTATTATTTAAAAACAGGCACATACAAACACAAATCTGCATCAACTAAAAATCCAGCAATCAACGAAACACTTTAACCACCCACCTAAATGAAACCATTGTTTACTTTTCTTATTATTTAAATACAGGCACATACAAACACAACTCTGCATCAACTAAAAATCCAGCAATCAACGAAACAAGTTCCATATCTTCTATAAATATAAGCACAACTGACCATAATTACTTTATATAGAATAGCACATCAAAAAGTGATGCTTCAACATAGACGAATAATAATTACCTTAACTATTATGACTAATGACTCCCATGTAAAACTGGAGATTGTGTTTCTTCCTGATCCTACAAAAGCAAATTAATTACAGCAAACACTACTATAAAACAGAGCTTTAACGGCTGTGGATTAACTGCGAAAAATAGAAAATCGCCGTTATAAAAGAAATACGGACTTTCTACGGCGGTTATAAAATAAACCGCCGTAGAACGGGGCTTTCTACGGCGGTTTTAAAATAAACCGCCGTAGAAAGTCCCTTTCTACGGCGGTTGGGATAAACCACCGTAGAAAGTCCATACTTTCTACGGCGGTTACCTTCGCTTTCTACGGCGGTTACCTTCCAACCGCCGTAGAAAGCCCACTTTCTACGGCGGTTTGTCCCAACCGTCGTAGAAAACCCATTTTCTACGGCTGTTTAACAATTAACCGCCGTAGAAGGTCCTTTCGTTTATCGATTACTAATGCTTTATTATTTTATAAAGATTATTCAATATATTTTATATTGAGGTGCGCTCCATACCGGCAGCAACTTATTTTTATTTTACCTTAACATAATTGTAATTATTGCTTGCCTTTAATTATTAAAATAGAAATAATTATTTAAGAACAAATAAACTGAATTTTGTGCGTTTACCTAAAGTTATTGTGTAATAGTACCTGAAATGGTTCGGTGGAATGTTGCATGGGAAAATTGGAAATATATTTAGTAAAGCATTTTTCATACAAATCTTGATAACATAATTAATAAATATAATGTAAATTGGGTATGTAATATTATATGTACAAAGTTTTGGAGTTAATTTATGAACATGAAAAAACTAGAAATGTTTAGGGTCTATGCTTCATAAAATGAAATAAAAATAGATATTTATGCGCGCGCGGGAATTAATTAATTGGCTAAATTTGTTCAATACTTTCTACGGCGGTTCAACTATGAACCGCCGCAGAAAGTCATCTTTCTACGACGGTTTGTTTGTGAACCGCCGTAGAAAATATTTTCTACGGCGGTTTATTTTTGAACCGCCGTAGAAAGTATTTTCTACGGCGGTATATTTTTGAACCGCCGTAGAATAAAGCGACGGTCTAAATTCAAATTTGTTGGCCTAGGGTTTAGGGTTTACGGTTTTGGTATAATATCTAATTTCCCCACAGTTCCCCTGCTTCTCCCAACATTCCCCTATAATATTGTATATGCAATTTAATCATGATCAACCAGTGCAAGTAAATAAAATACATTATATTTTGCAGCATATATACTAAATTTAATGTTTTTCACTATACATATTTGATTAATATTATCGTAATTGCAAATATATATATATATATAATACTTACTTATAAAGTTGTCTTCAAGTCTTCAATTCTTCAAAAATGAAAACATTTTATATATGTAGTGAAAATTTACAAGAGAGAGAAGAGATGAGAGAGTTGGATGATGTACAAGAGGGGAAAGGATAAAAGAGGAAGATGTTTATATTACTACGTACCTAATGCATTTACGAATTTGATTATTTTATCCCGTTCGCCCAAGTCGAAAAAGTAGAAATTTTAGGGAAGATAATAAAGTTTATTACTTTATCGACGCTTACATGTAAATTTACGAAATTTATTAATTTTTATCTTTCACCTATAATTATTATGTAATAGCACGGGAAATTTAAATGCAAATGGTTCAATGAAAAATTTGAAATTTAATTATGAAATGGTTCATAAAAGTCAAGCTTGTGTACATAATTAATAAATATAATGTAAATTAGGTATGTAATATTATATTTACAAAATTGTAGGGTTAATTTTTGAATGGAAAAAAAAAATTTAATATTAAAATATGCCCGCGCGAAAATTGGCTCCAATTTTTTCCCCTATTCTAAGCCGGATCAAGAAAACCGAGACCATTCAACGGCTGTTCAACCGCGAACCGCCGTTGAAATAACTTTCTACGGCGGTTCACGGTTGAACCGCCGTTGAAAGTAACCTTTCAATGTTTAAAGGTTACTTTCAACGGAGATTCGCGGTTGAACCACCGTTGAACCACCCAGTCGGTCTAAGTTCAAAAAATTTGAACTTAGACTTAATTCCTTTCTTTTCCCTCATTCTTTTCCCCTTCTTCTCCCCTGCTTCTCCCTTGTTTCCCTCTCCCTTCTCTCACGGCGGTTCGGGTTCTTCGCTCTATCCCGTCGCCGGCGCAACCTGGCGAGCTCGGCCAAGTTCCCGCCCTTCCCGTCGGCTGCAGCAAGGGCCGATCGTACACCGTGGACCATCGCAGCCGATCGGTGTGTGTGGCTTCACTACCCCGGCCAACATTTCTCCATTTCCCCCCTCCAATAGTTCGGGCTTGGTTGTAGGAGTGCACACAAAAGGTTTATCCACCTTCTATGCTTGCATTTTAAAACTTTTGCAATGTTACCTTACATTTTGTAATTGCTTCCCATTGCACTAGGATTTTTGTGCACAATATAATCTTCATTTCGGTTTTAATGCTAGTGATGAATGATTGGAAGGCTTTGGGATTTATTGATTGTTGGTTGCATTGGTTTGGTTGTTGAATTTCGTGTTTTGTCCTACATAAGTTGAGAACCTAGGTTTTTGACTGGAATTTCAATTAAGTACCCTTATTCAATTCGGGTTTCCTTCATTAATATGAGAAACACAAATGTTGATTACGATTTTGCTTGATTAATTTTAGAACATTAGTGTTTGATTTCGGTTCTTAGTTGATTTAGTGTTCCTCCTTTAGTGATAATGAGGAAAATGCTTTGTTGTTGATTCCACTATGTAGAATTTAATCTTTATAGGGTTCTTTCTTTGAGGATCCTTTCTTTCAATGTCTTGAAAGCCCCTTATATGTTGAAAGTAAAGATATCTTTACATGAATGTGAAGCATTTTTTATTGCACAAGAACTAAGTACCTTTAGGGAAGGAGAGTATTTTTTAGGAGTGAAGTACTCCTCCTTGAAGCTTTTACCTTCCTCACTAAATTTTGATTTTTTTCCTTTAGTAGAAATTAATGATTGTTCTCATTAGTTGTTGGTTGTGAAATGTGAAGTACTTTATCAATGGTACCCTTTATAAGTCCACTTTTTTGGGCCTCTTTTGGTTTAATTTGGATAATGGAACTTGTGTATTGCAAATATCACCATCTTCTCTTCGCTTTCCCTTATATTTGTTTGAAAAGCGTAAAATATGCTTTGTGAGGCATTCTCCTTGATGAGAGAGATTTTTTTTCATAAATGTGTTCATTGCCTTTTATATTTAAACATTACAAGCATTCTTTTTTTTGAAATTAAAGCTTTTCTTTAATTGCAAATATGTTATATTGAATTCTCTTTGTATGTACATGAAGTTTAAGGTAAGCTAATGGCCCGAAAAAGAAAACGCAACGAGGACCATAGTGAGGAGGGAAAGAGCAATGGAGATGGGTCTTATAGTAGAGCTAAAAGAGGTAGAGGGCCTACAAATTGTGGAGCATTAGCCGTAGTTGATGGATACTAATGAAACTTGTTCATATTATAATTGTACAAATATTTTTGGATATGCCCCTGTAATATAATAGCGATTTCAATTTGTATCTTGATGATATTTGTATTAAATTTAAACTTTTAACAACAAGTTTTGCTGTAAATCAGATTAATTTTCTATTTTTTATCGCGGTTTGGGTCTGAAAAAGTGGCCACTTTCTACGGCGGTTTAGAACTAAACAGCCGTAGAAAGTGTAGACTTTCTACGGCGGTTCAGAACCAAACAGCCGTATTCTACGGCGGTTCTAACCGCCGTAGAAAGTCCGCTAACTTACTACGGCTGCCAGATAGATGGCGGTTCAAAAAGGCCAAGAACCGCCGTTAAAAGCCCTTAAAAACCGCCATTAAAAGCCCTTTTGTAGTAGTGAAACATGTATGACTTATTACCCTCAAATGTATAGGGTCTATATCATACTAGGTACTCCGGACTGCACAAAGTGGACTCTTTACCCGTACTAGGGAAGAAAAATGAGAGAATCATATATGCATCACCATTAAACAAAAAAAGAGCTTACTCAAACACTTAAAATGAGCAAGCTAATATTCATTTGTTTATACTTCTTACTGTGTCCTTGCCAAAAATAATGACAAATACAGATTTCCGAACATGAGAAACAAGTACTTAAAAGAATTCCATCTACTAAAATATTGTTCATTTAATATCCAAGAACGAATATTAAGTGGCAAATAGAACCTTTGGAATGATATGAAACAATAAAAGAGAATACTAAGCTAAAAGAATGTCACTTATTAGAGCGGCTACCATGAAATAAAAGAGGAAAATAAAATACCATTTTTAACAACAAATCTGTCAAAAGAACAGAACATCCAAATTTAACTCTCCATCCGACTCATTCATTCAAAAACACAGTAGCAAAATCCAACCAAATTCCGTAGCACATGAACACAATCAAACTCCAGTCACTAATCCCATTAATTTCCACAGAAAGTGAACACTTAAATTATAGTTAACCCATTTCAACTCCATTCAGCACACAATTTCCACAACCAAAACACAATTTGGGAAGTTCCGGTAGCATCAATCACTACAATTTCAGACCAAGGCAGCTCAAGTTTATAGCACAAAACAATAATTTCCAGCACAAAGAAGACCCAGAATTTACCAGAAATTTTCCTTGTCATAATTCCGTCACAAATTTTGCACAGAAAATTACTACCCGGAACAATTCCAGCATTCCGTTGCCAACAAATTTCCCAGAAAAGCATTAAAATTCCAGCAAAAGTTTCAAGATTGTCTTACCGACCAATGGAGAAATTCCAGGAACGAGGTAGAGCTCCATTCCCGGTGAATTCATTCTGAGATTCCAGCAAACAAATACAAGAATTCCTTGCCGAACCAAACTCCGTATTGGCCAACGTTGAAGAAATAACTCCGGCGAAGTTGAGGATGATAGCATCTCCCAAACCGGAGTGAATTCCGGCACCTCCATGTACCATTTCTTCGTTCCTGTGATGTCATTCTTTAGTCATCAAGACATCTCCTTTCTACAGAAATACCGCACCAACATCTTTCTCCCCCTAGCAACTGTTCTCACCAAGATTCTCGAAACATGGCTGACTCAGTGACGAAACAGAGTCAACACGGTAATGACCCACCCGATTTAAATCGGATGGCGAGTAACTCCGTTTCCCGGTGAGCCAAACCTTCTTCCCGACTAAGTTATTTGAATTCTCGTCGGCTGAGACGAAGCTCCGAGAACTCGTTCACTCTAAACCCCTCCAGATCTGTATTCTTCAAACCCCTTTGTAACTCCGGTTAGTCATTTCCGGTGAACCAAAAAGGCTCTATTTTTTAGTTCGAAGGTACCAGTGTAGAGTTCACCTTCCCGGCGCTTCCTTTCCATGGCCCAACTGAAACGCGCTACTTCTCTCTCTCCAAAAATTTGACCAGTCGGTAAACAAAGGGGAAAAATTGGTGAAGAAGAGTTGTTGAAGAAGAAATCGGGGAAGATAAAACTCACGATTTTGGAACAAATCTGCAACACCAACCCCAGTAGCTTTCATTCACACCAAAATTGGCTTGAACGGACCAGATCTGGAGATGAGCTTCTCGGAAGTCAATAAAGATTCACACCCAACACGTTCAAGACCAAATCGTCAAATTTGTTTATCCAAACTCAAAATCGGAAAAACCGACAAGAAATCCAAACCGGTAAACATTCAAAATCGATGACCTCATGGAGTAGAAAATCCGAAAAAGAATCACCTTTTTGTATCTCCAAATCTCCATAAAGTCACGGACATTCACTTCACCACAAATAATTTCACACCAAAAGTGTTGGGGAAAATCCTTTGTGGGTAAATTCAGTTTTTGATAAAATGAGCTCTCAAAACTCAAGAGTTCATAGAACCAAAAATTTTCGAACCAAAGACAAAGGAGAGAAACCAGATTCGAGACCAAAGAAAACGAGGGATGAAGATGAAGGTGGCGGCCGTGGCGATTGGTAAGAAAGGTGTGTACAGTTCTAGGGCAAGGTAAGGACAAATTTCTAAGTGATGGAGCCTATCTATTTTGAACGAAATTTTTCGATGAACTTAGTGCCCATTCGTTAAAATTGGAACTCCCACTTTTCTATTTCTATTCATTAAATAATAAATTTTAATTTCATTGCTCGCTCGATTGCATTAGTGGGATCCATTTTTTTTTAAAAAAATTTAATAAAAAGATCACTTTTAAATTTTGTACTCCTCCTATCTATAATAATATAACATGTATGATAAACAATTAGTAATTAGTCAGATATAAATGGAATAAAGGGTTTCAAATGAGCTATTTAAGTGTTATACCTTACATTCATAATAAGTTATCCATGGATCAAAATGAACTTTTTTAATGAAAATGAAAGAATACTTCTTAATATTTATACTAAACAATTCTCATCATTTAAATTACAAAACATAAAACAATGATTTGACATCCAAACACACACACACACACATATATATGTATATATAGAACTTGAATCCACAGGTTGATAACCTGATTTTGCCAGGCGATAATCTGATATTGCCAGGCGACTAGCACATCTAGCAGTCAAGTCTGTGCTCAAGGATTATCATCTGTCTTCAAAGATTATCATCCAAGTAGATTTTTCTATCTAATATTCATACCTCACCAAGTTCCATTTTTTTAATTTTAAAGTTCATTATCTCTTATTTATTTTATTTTTTTTTCTCATTGTTAATATTATATTTCAAAATATTGATAAAAATTTCCTAACTTCGAATTATGATCAATATGTTTTCAATTTTTGTAAGAAATTAAAGGGTTTGGTTACAATATTTATAAGGGAGTAAAATTGATTTAACTACTAAATTGCAATTTATATGAAACTTTAGGGGACTTGATAGTCTATTTATATTGATTTAAGTTAATTCAACTTAGAAACATTGCATTTTCACTGAATTTCACGAAAACATATCAAAAAAAAAAGAAGAAACTATTAGTGTATAAGGACCAAATTAAAAAAAGATGATACTTTAAGTATTAAACTGCACTTTATAGGAAACCTTAGGGATGTAATGGTCTTTTATGTCTCTTTAAGTTAATTCAACTTAGAAACAATGTATATCGACTGAATTTTATGAAAATATAACGTAAAAAGGTGAAGTATTATTTTATAAGCTTTAAATTGAAAGAGAATGATACTTTAAGTACTAAATTATAATTTATAAAAAGGTGTAGGTGCCTAATAGTCTTTTTGTGTCCTATTAAGTAAATTCGGCTTATAAACAATGCATCCCAGCCAAATTTCATTAAAATATACCCAAAAACATGTAACTTTAAGTTTATAACTAAATTGAAAGAAATGGAAACTTAAAGTACTATACTGCAATTTACAATAAAGTTTAGGGATGTGATTGTCTTCTTAGTATCTTTAAGGTAATTAAACTTAGAAACAATGCATCTCACCTAAATTTCATGAAAATATACTTGACAAAATTTGAACTATTAGTGTATAAGGGCTAAATTGAAAGAAAATGATACATTAAGTACTAAATTACAATTTACTAGAACCTTATGGGCTTAATAAACTAATCTTCTTATATCTTTTTAAGTTAATTTAGAAACAGTGCATCTCAACTGAATTTAATAACAATATACCTAAAAAGGGTAAACTATATAAGTTTATAAGGGCTAAATTGAAAATTATGATACTTTAGTTGCTATATTATAATCCACAATAAAATGTAGAGAGATAACCATGTTTTTATGTCTCTTTTAGTTAATTGAAATAAAAAACCGTGCATCTCAATTAACTTTCTCTAAAATATACGAAAAATGATAAATTTTTAGTTTAGAATGACTAAATTGAAAGTAAATGATATTTTAAGTACTAAAGTGTAATTTATAGAAACTTTTGGAATATAATAGTCTTTTATGTTTCATTAAGATTATTCAACTTAGAAACAATGCATCTCAACTGAATTTCATTAAAATATAACAAAAAAGGTAAAGTTAGTTTATAAGGACTAAATTGAAAGAAAATGATACTTTAAGTGCTAAAGTTTGCAATTTATAGGAAGTTTTAGTCACCTAATAGTCTTTTTGTGTCATATTAACTAAATTTCATTAAAACATACCCCAAAAATATAACTTTTAGTTTATAATAACTAAATTTAAAGAAACTAATACTTTAAGTACTAAATTGCAATTTACAATAAAGTTTAGGAACGTAATTTTCTTCTTATGTCTCCTTAAATTATTTAAACTTAGAAACAATTCATCTCAACTGAATTTCATGAAAAATACAAAAAATAAATTAAACTATTAGTTTATAAAGGCTAAATTGAAATATAATGATACTTTAAGGTCTAAATTACAATTTTCAAGGACCTTATGGGCATAATAGTCTTCTTACATCTCTTAAAGTCAACTTAGAAACAATGCATCTCAATTGAATTTAATAACAATATACCTAAAAAGGATAAACTATAAGTTTATAAGAACTAAATTATAAAAAATGATAGATTTAGTCCTAAATTAAAATTTACAAAATTTTAGGGACTAAATATTTTTAACTTTTTGAGTCAATTCAATTTAGAAACAGTGCATCTCATTTAACTTTCTCTAAAATATGTGAAAAAATGTAAACTTTCAATTTAGAATGACTAAATTGAAAATAAATGATACTTTAAGTATAAAATTGCAATTACAATAAAATTTAGGGACATAATGTATGACTCTGAAGGTAATTAAATTTAGAAACAGTGCATTTTAATTAACTAAAAATATATAAAAATAGAAATTTTTAGTTCAGAATGACTAAATTAAAAGTAAATGAGACATTAGATACTAAATTGTAATTTAAAAGAAAATATAGGAACCTGATAGTATTTTTATGTATCTTTGAGTTAATTCAGCTTACAAACAGTACATCTCAAATAAATTTCTTGAAAATATATCATAAGTGATAAATTTTTAGTTTAGAATAACTAAAATAAAAGTAAATGATACTTTAAATAGCAAACGACAATTTACAAAACATTTTAGGGACCTAATTGAAACCTTAAGGACATAATTGTGAAATGTTTGAATGACTAAAGTTTGTTGATAATTAATAAAATTTAAGGGCCTGTTCTTTTTGGTTCTGTTGAATTTTGGTTTGGGAAAAAATGGTTTTATAATGTAAAAAGTGTGTTGGAAATGTAAAAAAGTATAACTGATATTATTGAAAATGATAAAAACTAATTATAATATATTAAATTTACTGTTTAGACCAAAACCAAAACCAAAGCTTAAAGAACAGGATGAAACTAGTTTTACTTGATTCAATTTAATTTATAATTAAATAGGGTGTCACAATATAATTATTAGTTTTTAACGTGTAATATTATTAATAATACAAACTCTAAATATAGTTATTGGGTACAATTTAGAGTTTTTAGGGTGTATCCTTTCAATTTTTATTTGTTAAGAGTTTAAATTGCAAAAAAATAAATACTATTAGGGTATCTTAGTGATGTTATTAAAATTTATGGACTAAAAGAAAAATATTAGTGTATTTTAGTAGCATTATTTAAAATTCAAGGGGACCAATGGAATTAGTGTTAATTATTTAGCGGAAACCAACAATAATGGATTTGAATTGAATATTAGAAAATAAACACTATTAATAATATTTTGACAATGATTTGGTCAAGTGGTTAAGGCACTTGTAAATGAAACTATTTGTCGGTTTTAATCCTCCTCCAATGTAATATTAATAATTGACACCTGGTTGGTCTGGCGGTTTGCGCGCATCTCCTCTAAGTAAAGGACCCGAGTTCGGGCTCCAGCGAGCTCATTTTTTGTTATCATTTTTGGTATTAATAATATAAACACCACTAGTATCATCAACATAAGAGCTGGTCTGGTGATTAAGGCTCCATAAGAAGCTATGAGGACTTGAGTTCGAGTCCTAGAAAGAGGATTTTTTGTGATTTTGTAATCCTCCAATGCTCATTTATTTCTTCCTTCATTTTCTTTTATCCTACAGTGCATTTTTTTTTTCTTTTTCTTCTTTTTTTTATCCTACGTTGCATATCTCTTTGCTTTCCTTCTTTTTAGTTTTGCACTGCATTTCTTTTTAGTTTAGTTTTTTTTTTTTCCCCTAGGGCATTACATTTCTTCTAATTGCATTTTTTTCCTTCTGGAAACAAATTGTATTTCTTTTAATTGAATCATATTTCTCTAATTTTGTTTAGAAAATTTTACATATTTTATTTATTACTTTTTTTATTTCTTTCTTTTGGAGTCCATTGCGCTTTCATGTTAAAATTTGAATCTATTATTATTAATAAATAATGCAAAAAAAAAAGAAGGTTAAAAACAGTAACTATTGATTTGAGTTCCAAAATTATAACTTTAATGACTAAAACAAAAGTAGTCACAAAATTCAAAAACTTTCACAAATTTATTGACAAAAAAAAATGGTCACCAAATTTCTATTTTTCAATTAAAAATGTATCGACCCATTTGGTGACCACAATTTCTCATCACTAATATTGAACAATTTAGTGACCACTTTTTTCGTCATTTAAAGGAAACTTAAAAATCTTTAGGTGACCAATTATTTTTTGGTCACCAAAAGTGGTCACCACAATGTGTTTGAATTGGAGAGAACCTACCACTTTCATCTTTGGTGACCACAATATTTGGTCACCAAAAATTTCTAAATTACTGACCAATTATTTGGTCACCGAAGAGTTATTGACCTACTATTGGTGACCAATTATTACCCGTCACAAATTTTTGTCACTAAAGACTATCAATTTGGTGGGAATTGTTCCCGCCATTGCCTTTAGTGACCAGATAGTGACTATTTTTATTTTTGGTCACCAAATTTTCATGTGTGAGTGAACTTTGGTGACCAAACAATTTCTAGTCATGAAAGGGCATTTTAGGTGACCAAATTTCTTTTGGTCACTACGATTTTGGTCACCAAAAACCAATTTTCTTGTAGATTTGTTTAGATAATATGTTTATGATGGCTCAGTTATATAGAAGTGAAATAAATAAATCTTCAATTAAGTTGCTTGTCTGTACAAAGTGAACCTTTCTGACTGATGAGCTTGTTCCTCCTTTGATTAACTCTATAGTTGATAGTTTAAGTGTTTTCTATATGATCCTCTACCAAGCCTCGTTGTTGTGCATAATAAGATGTGCTACTATAGGCATTCATGCTGAATTTCGTAAAGTTAGTTGTCTACGGTACTTCCATGCTCATAGTTTTGCTTTCTCTGTTATAAATTTTCACATGTTAAATATACCTAACGTTTTCTTAAAAATCAGAATTGTAACATTTGGGACAAGGTGTACATTGATACCCTGTTAAAGAGCAATTGATTGAGTGTTTTTCAAACCAATCCGTGCATTCTGTGGTATCGTTGCTAGTGAAATATACTCTCCATTGTGTGTATTCCGACAATGATATGCTGCACATGGTTGCTGATTTTTCTTAAATTTATTTTGTAGTTTGAGGATGTATAATTCACTGGAGAAGAGGTGTTTCACTGACTGTATAGACAACTTCCGAAGGCAAAAATATTGACAAACAAGAGGAGATTTGTGTACGCTGATGTTGAATGTATGATGGCCATCTTACCTTTTTCTATTTTTAAAGATATTAATTTATCTTGCAACATCATACCATTATTGTTGTGCATGATGTCAATGGTCAAAGGCTGAATTTTTATGACTTCAGAATGATGGAATGGTATATTTATGGTTTATTTTTCTTATTGTGTCTAGTACTAGTTTTCTTTTGAAAAATATAATTCATTTCATAAATGTTGTTATTTATAGGCTGAAAAATCAAAGAAGGCTTGCTGGAAAGTTTTTTACGGAGTATGAGAATGATGTAGATAAGGTAATTGTTTCTCAATTTATATTCTTTCACAATTGCATTTCATTGTATTTCACTTTTGTGAAAACACTTATACTGATTTTAAACAAGTTTTATTAAAAAGTGAAATGTTGCTTTCCAATGTAGGTTCTTCAAGCAAGTTCTTGTGTTGTTTGGAGATATGAGTTCTGTAATGTTAATTACTATGTTATTTCTGCACATGTTCTTTCTTAACTGCTTGGTTAGACGTTTCTTTATAGCGTGTTTGTGAGATTCAATATAGTTTTACTATGTTGAGATGTTTGTAAAGTTTAGTATAGAAGTTTGTATACTCTCTTATCAAAAAAACTCTTTATTTCTTTCCTCAGGATTCTGAAGATGAATAGATGGATGGAAGTTAGCTCCAAACTCGTGGAATGGTTACTTAGTTCTATTAATCGACACTCTTTTAGCTTTCTACAAAATAGCATCAAGTTATTTATGTAACAATCAAACTATATAGATATCATATTGATGAATTCTGTTCTACTTTTATCAAAGTAGTGTCTTGTGCAGTTGCGCTTATAAAATAAACATGGAATATTTAGATGTATAGTGATTATATCAAGTATGTAGCAATTGTGGTGAAATTTATTTATGTTTGGAGATTATTTTATATTTATAAAGAATTAATGTTTATTATTTATGAAATTAGCAATTATTTCTCAATTTAGTTTTTCTAGCTATTAACAAAATAAGACATAATATTTGGGATGAATGACTATTGTCTTTAATTCTATATGAGACGTTTTACAAGTGTCTCAATCTTGTGTCTTTAATTTCTAAATATTTAAGACATAATATTTGAGATAGAAAACTATTGTCTCTAATTACTTTTGAGACGGTGTATTGTTGTCTCAATTAAGTGTCTTCAATATTTAACAACTTGAGACACAATATTTGAGATAGAAAAATGAATGTCTCAAATACTTTTGAGACAGTTGAAAATCTGTCTCAAACCTATCTCAAAAAGTATTTGAGACAGCTTTACTGTCTCAAATTTCTTTTGCGACGGCCGCAACGGAGACGCCACATTTACTGTCTCAATGCTGTCTCAAAAATTGATTTGAGATAGTAAATGCCCTATTTGAGACAATTTTTGGTTGTGTCTCTAAAAGTGACTTTTCTTGTAGTGAGAGTTTTGTATTTTTCACTTATTTTTGAAGTTTTTAACTTTAGATCTGTGGGATGAAGTTGTTGATGAAGAAGATGGTGAAAATAAAGCCGGCAGTAGTTGGCTTCGTTTGTTCTGTCATGATTCAAATCTGGGGCTATATTAGAATTCATTAGTAGCCCAGTACCTCCGGTCTGATGATCTGCTCAGCTATTTGCAATTTTGCTACTCTTTGCTTAGCTATAGGCTAGATCTACAGTTTGTAGATTTGATTTCTAGATCTATTTTATTTTTAGATTGTAGATCTGATTTTCAGATCTACTTTATATCTAGATTGTATTGCTTGGCTCATGGCCTTCTGTCAAAACGCCGCTAGACGATATTTCCAGCCCATTAATTTAATGTATTTATTTGTTGCCAAAAAAATATAAAACTTATATTCATGGTTTATTGTTTGGATTTAGATCTTTTGAAATATGGTTATAAAACTGAATTTGGTATGGACGAAATTGAATTGATGAGTTAGATGGTGGTTATCATATCCTAATCTTTATGATCTAAATTAGTAATTTTCATTTATTTACTTGCAAACGTGGAAATTGGATTGATGTATCAAAATTTAATTGGATAGATGTACCACATCACATAAGTAATGTGTATACATCTGTTGCGTGGAATAATTTCTCAGTCGGCATAGTTTGTAAATTCGAAATCGATAGGAAAAAAATTCGAATTTTCCCACGTGGGATCCCGCATAGGATCTCGATTCGAAATCGATTTCACGTGAGGATCCCGAAATAATTTCTCAGTTTCGGTTCGAACTTGAGGTTCAATCCAAACCACGAATTATTTTGTTCACCCCTACATTAATTCATCACCCAACCCATCATCATCTTAACTCATCACCGCCGCCCACCATTAACGCCATAACCATCGGCTACCAAACAAATAAACCATCACCCAGTCTCGCCCCTGAAGCAGGGCCAACCTTGGCGGTGACCCAGGGCTTACCTGCTTCAGAGGCCAATTTTTATTATAAAAAAATTTTATAGTGATTTTTAAAATAAAAAAAGAAAAGAATAAAATAAATTTTTTATGAGTAATTTGTAGTTTAAGACCCATATTACTTGTGTTTGTGTTTGGGTTGTAATTTTTGAAATAATTTTTCACATTAATAAAAAAGAATAAAATAAATTTTTTATGAGTAATTTGTAGTTTAAGACCCATATTACTTGTGTTTGTGTTTGGGTTGTAATTTTTGAAATAATTTTTCACATTAAATTTATTAAATAATTTTATATATTATTTGTGTTTGGGCTAACAGTGCAAGAATAAATTCGAGTATAACTAAGACCCAAAAATTTTAATGGTTTGTTTGTTTGTTAGTAGTTGTAGACGGTGATGATGTTGGTGGCAGCAGATGGGGCTCGGGATGGAGATGGTGTTGACGTCGGTGGTGGTTGGAAGTGATTGGTTGTTTGTATGGGAATGGTGTTGGCAACAGTGCGTGGTGATCTCTTTATTTCTTGGTGGCCGGCGGTGATGGGTTGTGATGATGGTGGTTGTTGGCGGTGGTGATGGACAAATTGTCGCTTCTTACATTGGTTACAAGATTTGGCTTATTATATTTAGTAATGGGAATAATTTCATATTTTAAAAATATATTAAAAAATAATAAAAATAATTATTGAAAATCTTATGTGCGTTTCCTTTTTTTTTTATTTTTTTTTTAAATTTTTATAACTTATGTGTGTTTCTAAACATATGTCATATTTTCATTGGTTTGATTTCACCATATCAGTGTAATAATGTAGTACGTATGCATATACTAATTTCTCTCCACTAATGATATTTTAACAACTAAAAATAATTTACGAAAAGCAGTTTATGTACACAAAATTTACGCACATAATTTAAATACATAGTGGGCAAGTTTAATTGACCCAATGGGTAATAGGTTAGATTTAGAGCTCTAAGCCCAACAAAGAAGCTATATAAATATATAACGCTAACCTAGTTTAGGTCATTAACAAGCCGTCACGTACAACTTCAAAAGGGTGGTTTAGATCGATCGATTCATGGATATTCCGATGCAATTCCGTGAGAAAATAGATACATATGAGATTCCGATTATGAATAACCGTGTTATCAAGGCAAGAATAGTGAGCCAAGGAGATCTACTGAAAAAAGCCGTCTCGGAGTTTAAGTCACGGCTGGACGGAAAGTTACCAGTCGTCGGAGTTGATTTCAAGCGATCGGAAAAAAACGCTGGGATTCTCGCCGACTTACTTTTGATGTACGTCGAGGATTATTGCTTAATCATTCAACTGAAGCAGATCGGGATCTTCCCTAGTTACCTCGGCAAATTCCTCAGCGACAAAAGTATCTGCTTCGTCGGTTTCAAAATCGATCACCATTTTAACATGGTGAAAAAGAGTGAGATTTATGGTCATTGCTTAACCGGAAAGGGCGCTGAAATCCGAAAATTGGCCGCGACAGTGTTACGAAAAGCGTCGCTAGCGGAGTGTGGTGGACTGGGTTCGTTGGCGAGTGAACTTGCGACGACGACGACGATTACGCCTGCGATTATGCCTGCGATTCACGTACTGACGTCGCCTTCTGACTGGGGAGCCGTGTTTTTTTCGAAAGAAGAAATCAAGTTTGCCATCTGCGACGTTCATTATTGCTACAGCATGGGAAAGGAGCTGCTCACTATGCCTGCCGCAGCTACTGTAAAGACCGAGTAATTTAATTGGCTTGATATTTATTCTATATATTATCAACTACGTAGTTAGGGTTTAAGGTTTTATTATAAAGAATGAAAATAATGTACGTACGACTCATATGTTTAATTATTTTTCTTGAATTGGTTAGATCGGTGCAATTTGATTTTATTAGTGTTAATTGTTATAGTACTGTTTTGTTTAGGTTTCATAAATCCAGGATGATCGATCTTCATAGCTCACTTTATTTTCTGGATTTAGTTTTTGAGAGCTGCTTCAATGTGGTTTGAAATTTTGTACGAGATTTGTGAATGTTAATTTGTGAATTTGATTACTTTAGACTTTAGTTTGTTATTTCTTTCTGGTTAAAGGTCTCTTAACCTAATAGTTATGTTAAGGTTCTTATTCTATAGGGTCCCTTTAGTTGAGTTAATTAGGTCTTATTCTAGGGGTTGAAGACGAGATCGATTCTGGTTTTCTTGATTACTTTAGTTATTATTCTTTCTGGTTTTGATGTTGTTTTGAATCTTTTGAAGGAAATTCTTTTTGATATTTGGAAGTTAATCATTTTTTCGTACAAAATTTTATATAAAGAAACAATCACATAAATCTTTACTCACATAATGTTGGAAAATTAAACCAAACTTAATTAGAAAATTATATTTGGGGTAGAATTTAATAATTTGTTTGTTTTAGAAAACTAGTGTTTTTGGAAGTATTTGGTAATTATAGGCCAATATAAAGAACACGTGGGGTATTGTTTTCAGTTGGATTGACATTTTTAGTGCTTACGTTTATGCTTGTGGCAATTTTAGTCCATTTTGATTGCATGCGGCGGTTTTAGTCCATTTTGTTTGTCACTGATAGTTTTAGTCCATTTTACCTGGAATTGAAGGTATTGAAGGTTGAACAGGTCACTTGAGGCCTTTCTACAAAATTTATAAATTATGGGTTAAGACACATGAACTGTAAAATTAAAAAATTGTACTTTAGATACCTTATATTTGATCCTTTTTCTTATGAAATTGAAAATTTTACATAATGAGTCTGCAGTTTATAACACTATAATTTTACAGATCATGTTTTAACCCAAAGTTTATAATTTTGTAAGAAGACCTCAAGTGACGTGTTTAACCTTCAATTATAGGTAAAAGGGACCAAAATTGCCACAATGACAAACAAAAGGGACTAAAACCGCCACAGACAAACAAAATGGACTAAAACGGCCACAAAAGGGACTAAAAATGTCATTTTCCAATTATTGGAAGCTGGTTTTGGTTATTTTGAGGGAGCGAGCTTTTTTTTGGCTATTGTGATGTGTTGTTATAGGGGCTGAGGTCATAAGAAATGTGTTGGTGCTAATCTTGTTGTGGAGTTGTGCAGTTGTGGAATCAAACCACACCTTAAATTGTGTGTTGTTTTGATTATTTGTTAGAGTAATGATACACAACATGACACATCACTTGCTATGTGAAAGTTGTGAACATTAGTTAAGTTATGTATCATTACTCTATTTGTTGTTAATCTCTTTGGGCGATAAGGCCGGCCAACACTTATTTATCTCTCCCCTGCACAATTTTCCAAAAAATAATTCCCTCAAAAGAATTTCTTTTCAAAAACATAAGAAATTCCCAAATTTGGTCTCAAAATAACAAAGCCCTTAGTTTTTTATCCTCTCTTTTTTAGGGTTGAAGGTTGGGAACCTAGTAGAATTCAAAAACGGTATGTCTAAATGCAGGGAAGGAAAATGCTAAACGCAATAAAGGAGATATAATATTTTGTTTTTATACCCAAAATACCCCCACCACAAAGAAGCCCTTAGCCTAAGCTCCACCATCCCCTGTGTCTTTCCCAGCACTCTTGCCGGAAAAATTTCCCGCCGCCGGAGCTAAAGTAAAAAATTTTAATTTTTTCTTTTTTTTTTTTCAAAAAAATCATTCCTTCAGGCCTGATTTGGGTGGCGACCATTCCCGCCACCCAAATCTGGCCTGAAGCAGCCAGATCTGGCTGTTTACACGGAGCCAGATCCAGCTGCAAAAATTGCAGCGGGAAGGTGTGTCCTGCTGCAATTTTTGCAGCAGGCCTCAACTGAAATAAAAATTACAGCAGGCTGCAATTTTCATTTCAGTTCAATTATTCCTGCCGCCTCCATGTTTTGCATTTCATTTTTTCTAAATTTTTTTTTTTATGGATTTAAATCATAGTTAGCCGTCTTACCCCGTTTTCGAGGGTTAGGGTTCCTAACCTCCGAAAACATGGTTAGTCGGCCTAATCCCATTTTCGGGGGTTAGGAGAAAGCGAGATTAGGCCGCCTAACCTTGCATTCAAGGGTTAGGAGAAAACGGGATTATGCTACCTAACCTTGCATTCGGGGGTTAGGAGAAAAACGGGTTAGGCCGTCTAATCTTGTTTTCGGGAGTTAGTCCCTAACCCCATTTTCGGGTTAGGAAATGGGGTTAAACCCCTCTTTTGGCAAAGTGAGCCTGCCGGAAAAAGGGGACTCCCCTTTTTCAAAATTGGTGCTGGAGCGGCGAAGCAATGAAACCCACTTGCTGGGTTTCGTTTTGCATTTTGGCAACCAAATCTGGCTGCGTCTAAGTAGCCAGATCTGGCTGCTTTCTGGTCGGATTCCCGCCACCCACACCCGGCCATTGTGTAGTTTTTTTTCCTTAATTTCTTTTTTTTTTAAGATTCAATGTCGTCAGCGATTTTCGTTGGTGGTGGGTGACGGTTCCAGCGGTGGTGGGCTAGGAAATGGTGGGGGCTGGTGTGATAGGATAGGAGTAACGGCAATTTTGGTATAAATACAAAATACTATCTCTCATTCCCTGCGTTTAGCATTTTTCTTCCTTGCATTTAGCTTAGCCCTTCAAAAATAAGCTTCCGATGAACATCAATTAACAGAACAAATGAATGGGAATCTTTTTTCTTTCGTTTTTTTTCCCTTTCTTTTGGTCGAAAATACTCATTGAATTATTGCCTTAAAAGTTGCTTTATCCAAATAAGTGGTCATTATATATAAATCACACAAATTAAGAAAATGACTGAATTTCTTTTTCACCCTTATTTATGTTTTATTATTTAACTGCATTTTAAGTGGGAATGTGTGTAATGTATATACATTTAAAACATTGTAACTGATATTATTAAATCAAATCAATTAATTAAGGAATAATATTGAAATTTTTTAAATTCTTCGTATTGAAACGTGTAAAGGAACACTTATTTTGGGAACCAAAAAAAATTTCTATAATGACCACTTATTTGAGAACGGAGAGAATAATTAACATAAGAAAATATTATATTATCAAAACGGAAAATGTCACGTTCTCTTACATATGCTCGATGACGTAGTTAGTAGTTTCCTTGATTTGAAGAAACAGGAAATAGAATACAAAGGATGCACTAGTAGAACACTAAAAATTGCTATAGTCACACACTTTTATTCACATTATAAAATTAATGTGTTAATAGTCTTTCTATTTTTACACCACAACGAATACATCATTGAATAATAAATAATAATAAAATGCTAATACATTTAGTGTAACTATATGATTCTATTGACACATTAAAATGATACATTGACATTATATAATTATACTATTGACACATTAAGAAAGTGAATCTAAATGATAGCTATTAACATACACTAGTATAACCTTACTGTCACACATTAGCTAGGAAAGTTGCACTATAGAATAAAAAATAGTACAGTAGTAAGTGTGGTAATAAAATAGCATGGGGTTCCCCAATTTATCATATTATTTTAGTAATTTTCCTTTATGTAACAATAGTTGACAACATTTGAAAATTTTATTTGTAGCTAGTGCTCAAATGTGCATTCCAAAATTTCCAGAAAGCAATACATATGTATCCCATCCCATGCATTAGCATTGCATATGTAACCCATGCATTAGCATAATATCATAGTAGGTAGAGAATTACTAATCTAGAACTTTGAAACTATAAATAAAGCATATTTACGCAGCCCAAAATCAGTAGAGATTTTCAAGTTCGCATCCTCCATTGCAACATTTCATAGTGTGTAACTCGTTGAGGACTTGCCTGTTACTTCTAATCTATTCCTCTCGTCCAGACCAATCATCTCTTCATCATCCCAAGAACTCCGAATTTCCCAGAAATCGAATGTCATCACTCCAAAACCACTGAATCTTATAGACTCGTGTTGGCGATTGAAAGCTGAGTGGATAAAGCATCACCAGTTGTTGGCCAATTGTGCGGTTGGGTTCGGAAAAAGCACCATGGGAGGGCTAGGCAGCGAAATATACACGTTCACAGACAATTCTGATCAGGCGGTTGATCCAAAACCAGGAACACTCCGATACGGCGTAATTCAAAAAGAACCTCTTTGGATTATTTTTGAAAAAGACATGGTTATCACTCTTCAAAATGTGCTTATGATCCACAATCATAAGACAATTGACGGAAGAGGGTCCAAAGTTGAGGTTACAGGAGGACCCCGCCTTGAAATAAGGGATGCCAAACATGTGATCATTATGGAATAAGGATTCATGGTTGTCAACCGGAGAAGCCTGGCTTAGTTCAAGTTACTCCAACACACAGAATCACCCAAAGCGGCAGCGGCAAGGAGGCGGACGAAAATGGGGATGGGATTAACGTTTTCAATTCCTCCCCTGTTTGGATTGACCACTGCTATCTTTCTCGATGCAACGACGGCTTAATTGATGTTGTTCATGCTTCCACAAATATCACCATCTCTAACTCTCACTTCACCCACCACAAGAAGGTTTAGGTTTTACAATTGAACATTTATATTATTCACTTCATTTTTCTTCCACACTTTTGTGTTGAATTTTGTTTGGATATATCTCAGGTGATGTTACTCGGACATGAAGCTGGTTTTGTACAAGATAAGGTTTTGCAAGTAACTGTGGCATTTAACCATTTTGGCCCTAACGTTTCGTCGCGAATGCCAAGGTAAGGAAAGTTCCATGGCTGATACTACTCCTTCCGTTTCATTAGAAGAGTCAATTTTTACTAATTTACAATTTATTATGAATATTAAGGTACAACACATAATATAGCTAATTTGACCTTATTTGTTCCATTCATATCATTGTTTTTTTTAATGTATGGACTAATATTAGTAAGGGTATGAGGAAAAAAAAATTGAAAGTGAATTTTTCTCTAAAAACAAAAAATATTTATAAAAATATATAGGCTATTCTAATGGAACGGATCATGATCCCATGTATATATACCTGCAGGGTGAGGCATGGGTTTTCGCACGTAGCTAACAACTTGTATGAACCATGGAACGATTACGCCATTGGGGGAAGTGCAGTTTCTTCCATACTTAGTGAAGGAAACTATTTACTGCTTCAGATGATCTCCATATGAAAATGGTAATTGTTATACCAGATTTTAACCAAAAAAAAGAAAAAGAGTAGAGTAATTTTTATTTAATTTTTTAAATGAACAAGTAGCGTAGCGCGTGCGCGTGTGCATGTAGTACATCTCCTGTTAGACGGTCAAAGCCTCTGACAGAAAATTGCCTCTAAAATGTTTGTTTAAAAATCAGCCTTCACCCCGTAATTTCTTCAAAACTAAGCTCCCATATCAATTTGAGGGCCTTGAATTCGTTCCTATGTACCAGGTTGCAGAAAGAAAAACTAAGAAGGGTTACGAAGAATGGAAGCAATGGAAGTGGACCAGTAGAAAGGACGTGTTCAAGAATGGAGCTTATTTTAATCAATCTGGTGCTCAAATTGACGGTCCACCCTATTCTGCAATTCAAAGATTCTCTGTTGCTGATGGCTCCTTAGTTCCTGTTCTAACTCAAAGTGTTGGTCCCCTGCTTTGTGATGTCAATAAGGGTTGTTAGAGATGTCGAGATTACCGAGCAATGCAACCACAATAATAAGAAAATTTTCCTTTATAATCGATGTGTAACTTATTATAAGCGGAAATGAAAGAGCTTACACTCTTCCATTTTCATAAGTAAATAAATGAAATTGCAATAAGAGGATGTGTAAATCACTCTACTATTTGCTTTCCTCTTAGTCATACCTTTTTTCCTTACCATACGTACGTATGTCTTCATTTCCAAAATTTATTTTCTAATTAATTAATATATTACTTGTTGGATTACACCACGCTAAACTTATAATGCCCTGAAAATAGTTTCAGAAATGGAAGACAACGTAGTAGTACATAATGATAATTCATTTTAATGGAAATCATTGACAATAGTAATCTAAATGAGGACGTGTAGAATTTGAAGCTTTTTAAGCTAGTGTTCATGAAATGGGAAAAAGTTTCCCTTTCTTGTCGCAGGTGAGGGAGAGGAAGTTCCAAAATTTCTACAAAAAATTTCTAAGTATGGCTTATATAGCCCGATTGTGTGTCGATTCGACACCTTAGGTCGCAACCCCTGTCGACATTGAGATAAACTTTTATGTCGAGTAAGTAGAAGCGATTTTTTTTTTTTTTAGAAATTCGGCTCCATTCTTTAAGTGCTTTGATTTATTTAGGCACTAGTTCACCACTGGAGTCGATATTTTCTACAATTAATTTTTGCCTTTTTGATTGACCTACAAAACGACTTGCGATTCGACAGGACAATGGATGCCCTTACTATTATTCTTAATATTTTACCATGATTTATTTTTGTTAATTTTAAGGTCTTTTGCTTCAAGGCCTCTCTTTCAAACATGTTCTAAATATTTTAGAGAATTTTATGATCCTTTTGATTCCTAATATCTTATTTGGATTAAAACTCAACTGTAAGGTCAACTTTTCAAGGTTTGACCTAGTTTTCTTTCAAAGACATTTTTAGGATGTTTATGATTAGTTGTAAGGGAAGCTTTCTGCTACAAACATGTTTGTCATGTCAAAAATACATCTTTAAATAATATTATTTTTCAAAATTAATTTGCACAATCATTTTCAATATTGGGTTAGAATTATCCAATTTCATGTTTGTTTTGACATCATAAAAACTAGGAGAGAGTAAGACTTAGGGTATGGCCTTGAAGAGAAACTCTAGGTGGGAATGCCCGGCCCATTGCGTTTACGGAGAACTCATAAATTTTCAAAATTAGTTGTCCACGTGTATCGCGCACACTTGAATATATTCTAATTTCTAATTCTTATTCATAATATTAAAGAGGTTAACATACAATAATCTGGACATGATACAACGTTCTTTTCCAAGTGGGTGGAGCATGACGACTCTCAATTTATTAATAACAAAAAAACTATATGGACGGGACATAATGACTTTCCCTCTAAGAACAAAGAAAGGAAAAACAACCAAAACCGATGCAAAAAAAAAAAAAAAACCAGGAAAATTTCATCTATCTAAGATAAGGAAACCCGGTGGCATATATTAATAATTACTGTTTTCCATTAATATAGGCTATGACCGAGCTGGCCTTAGAAGCATTATCAACACTGTTCTTGGCATCATCAACCTTTTTCGTTTCATCTTCATTTTTAGGAAAGACATCATTCTCCAAGCTATCTGCGCAGTAATCTAGCTTCTGGTGAGCGTCCTGCACCTGATCTTTCTTTTTGATCATCTCAATGGCTTCCTCAATTTGCTTAGAACAGGACCCGGCGACTGAATCTTCTGGGAAATTGAGTGCCTTAATCTTCCCTTGAGCATCTGTTGCTACGTTTAGTGCTTGCGTCGTAGCTGATGAGATCCATTCCGGTGAGTTGAAGTCGGTTGTTTTGGTCACCGTCGGTTTAAGAAATGTGACACAGTAATCACTATCTTTTGGGATATTCTTGCATAGTTCTTCCACGGTTGCTGGTGGCGGCGCTCGGCCAGAGACACACAATGGTGCCACCAACACCACACCTATGAAGAACGCAACAATGAATCTATTCATTGCCATTTTTTTCCTTTTCCTTTTTTCTTTCTTTTTTGTTTTTTTTTTCCTTGATATGAGATTTATGAGGAAGATCGATTCGAGAGGCCTATTTATATATATGTTGTGAAATTGTTGGTTGATTCATTCTTGTTTACCGAATCAAAAGGAATTAGTGTGTGATCCATTTTTTAAGTAATACCAGTGGAGGAAGACAGGGCCCTTCCTACCTAAAAATGGCCATTGTTCGCATTCGGTAATATAAATTTAGACCTTTTTTTATCATCATAAATATAAAACAAATATATATAATATTCATTAATAATGCTTTTAAAATACAAAATATTTTAACTAAAAAGAAAATATAAAAATAAAAATTCACTTAAAAAGTGACATTTTTGTTGAATATTTAAATGCAAAATCTTCCCTCAAGGAATACATAATTCACCATTCATATGAAATTAACATTGATTGATATATATATATATATATATATATCTTAAATTTTAAAATCTCTAATGTAAATTCACATTAATAATATGTAACTGGAATTTTAAATTCATAATTATAATGTATAAAATCCTAATTTCATTTTAAAGTTTCAGATAAAAATTGATATTCAATATTTATTGCCAAATTTCAAAATAATAATAATAATAATTATTATAATCTATTTAACTCCTAATTTTATTGTCTCATAATGATCAAATGCCAAGTAAATAGGGTGTTAAATTGGGTCGTGTCTCGAATTTAGGGGTTTACATGTCAAAATCATAGTTGTTAATATCATACGATACACCTTGAAATGAATGAATGGAGACAATGTCAAATTGATTCGTTGCGTTCTTGCATGGAGTGAAAAAGTAGTAGCTAAATATGCTTTTCATCTTCCTCCACTAGTATCACAACATATATATATATATTTATATAAATAGGTCCCTCGAATCGATCTTCTCATATCAAGAAAAAAAAAAAAAAAACAGAAAAGAAAAAAATGGGAATTAATAGATTCATACTTTTAGCGTTCATAGCTGTGGTGGCGGTGGCGGTGACACCACTGTGTGTCTCCGCCCAAGCGCCACCGCACAGAACCGTGGAAGAATTCGGCGATTCGAAGGTCCCGTACAAGAAAGAAACAAAGTACTGTGTCACATATCTTAAACAATTCGTCAACAAAACCACCGACTTCAACTCACCCGAATGGATCTCATTTGTTTCGACGCAAGCAAGAAACTTAGTAGTAGATGCTCGAGATCAGGTTCAAACACTCAATGCCTATTACAATTATAAACAAGAAGAAGTTACGTCCTGCTCTAAGCTTATTGGGGACGCCCTTGAGAATATACAAAAGAATTCTGTGGAGTTGGTTTTCGGAAACCTAGATGACTGTTTGGATAAATTGCAGAATAATGTCGATGTCTCTACTCAAGTTCCTGATGCCAAGAAAAGCATTAGATATGCCCAGAAAAGTGTTATTAAAGCAGCAAGGGCAAACGAGGTCATAGCCTTTATTACTGGAAAAATGGTATAATTAATACCTGCAAATGCACGTATTATATATATTGAAACTTTGCACCCTGTGGATCTTAGATAGATGGAATTCTGATTCCGGTTTTGGTTGTTTTTCCTTTCTTTGTTTTTAGGCGTAAGTTCATTATGTCTCCCTTCATACAGTTTTTTGTTGTTAATAAATTAAGGGTCGTCATGTTCTCATCCACTTAATTATTTTATTAATTGTTACAAATAAATTAATAAAATCTTTGTATTGTATCCAAATTTTGTATGTTGACCTCTTTAATATTATGAATAAGAATAACAAGTTAGAATATATTCAAGTGTACGCGAAACACGTGTACAACTAATTTCGGAAATTTACAACTTCTCCAAAGCCGCAATTAATGGACTTTTCCACCTTGAGGTTTCTCATCAAGACCCTAAGTCCAATTATGGATATCTCTATTTTTTATAATGACAAAATAAATATAAAATTAGATAATTCTAACCCAATATTGAAAATGGTTGACATTCATACTCCCCAAAATTAATCAAAAAATATGTCAATGTCACGAAAAAAAAAGAATAAAAATATCAATAATGAATAACATAGCAAGAAGAAGTTCAAAATTTATAAAGGCAAAAGTATATATGATATTAAGCTTTCTTTTTAGGAGAGAAAATTTTTCTCTGAACAAAGGCTTAGTAAAATATCGATCATCCAGTTCTTCAAATTAGTTTTGAAAAATCATAGATATTATAAATTATGACTATTTTCATCAAACAAATCCTATCAGTGATGAAGCAAAAGATGATTCAATACATTTATAATCAATCACACTAAAAATAAAATTTAAAAAAAAAAAATTCCAAGCGGCAATAGCTATTAACAAATTTTTGTTGCAGTTCTAGAATTTGACACCGAAACATTTGGATACAACTAAAATGAAATCCACTAAATTAAAAGGGCGAATTGAAATTTTGTGTCACCTTACTTTGCAAAAGTTCACGTTTTCGTAAGCATACTTTTTAATTTATTTTTTTAGTCACCAGAAGCTTTCATTATTGCATTTTTTTTTTCAGTCACTCTGCGAAACGGCTCCATTAAATGCAGAACGGACCAATTTTAACAAGACTATTTTCGTCCAGAATAATTCCAATTTCATAAAACATTTACACATCTTTTTGTTTTCCAGCTGCTACCCCTATCTCTCTACCTCATTATCTTCTTATCTATTTATTTTGATTTTCAATCCCTAGACTTTACTCTCATCAATCCTCTGGATCAGATCTAGTCTAGAAAGGGCAAACCAAATCAGCACAAGATTTTTGAAGGAAACCAAGATCGAAACGCTCGTCCCCAACCGCTGTCTCACCATTACCGCCTCTCCCGTGAAACCAAACGAACCCCTCCGATCTATTTTAATGGGTTCAGTCTAGTTTCAGTCTGTTGAATGTTGTGTTTTTTTTTTTGGCGATTCGGATGTGCATCGGTGTATCTACATTTTCTGTAGCATTGGTTCATGAATACATAGTATTTACAGTCTGTATATGAGGTTGGAGAAACCCGTTTTGGTGTGTTGTCCAAAGTCGTAGTTGTGTTGGGTTTTCTTTCTTCTTTTCGATTTTTTAAATTTTTTTCCCATAAAAGAAGAAGCTTTTGATTAGTACTGGGTTTTTGTTGAGTGGTTGATGGTGGACTATTATAAATTTTTGAGTTCCAATTCTTATTAAGAATCCCTTTTGGCCCTTGAAACGGATGTTCATCATACGAATATGTTGTGCCCTTCTGGCCCTTGAAGCCGACGATGACGACAATGACACTCTTGGGTTAGATAGAGGGGACAAAGTGTTTAACTAAATAAATAAAGGGGTTAAAGTGTTTAATTAAAACATAGAGAGGACAAAGTATGAAAACTTTGTAACACAGGGACTTATAAGAAATTAAGTAAAAAAAAAAAAAAAAGAAGGAAGGGTTTAAAGAAATTTAGAGCTGTTTTGACATAAATATCCTCAAAAAATTTGGAAAAAGCTGCTCCGTTAAGTTCAATTCACCCAAATTAAAATTTTGAAGAAAAGACAGAACAATAAATTTATATTTTAAAACTATCATAGTTATATTAGTAACTTTTAAAAATTATTAATTTATGATATCTGTGGGACTACATATATTTATATAAGAATATTTCTACAAATTATTATTTTATTAAAATTTGTAATTTTTTGAACTGGTCGGAGTCAGAACCCAAAAAATATTTTACAAAGTATTAATTTATGAATGTTCTATGGTATTGATTACAATTAAAATTGCGGTTTGATCCATGGATATTCCTCTGCAATTTCGATCAAAAATGGGTGTCTATGACATAGAAATCAACGGCCTTAAGATTAAGGCAACCATGGCGAACGAAGTGGAGCTGCTAGAAAAAGGAATTTTGGAGCTCAAGTCTCTAGTTGGCAATGTTGTGGGACTCGATTTCAAGAAAACTTAAACATTGGGTTTCATCTTCCTCCACTAGTATTACTTAAAAAATGGATTATTCAACTTTCTTTTTTTTCTTCATACACAAATTTACAGAAAGAAAATTCTCTCTCCAAAACAAAACTTATTCATTTTTGTGTCAAAACTAATGAAGTCTCAGAATGATCGATTAATATATGTCAGCTAAATAGCAGGGTGCCAATTAGTTCATGTCTCGAGCTTGAATTTAGGGGTTTACATGTCAAAACCATAATTGTTAGTATCTTACCATAAGCGATGGAGACAATGTCAAATTAATTTGATAGGTTTTGCATGGATTGAAAAAGTTGTGGCTAAATATGCTTTACATCTTCCTCCACTAGTATTACTTAAAAAATGGATCATTCACACTATAATCCTTTTGATTCGGCAAACAAGAACGAATCAACCAACAATTTCACAACACATAAATATAAATAGGTCTCTCGAATCGATCTTCCTAATAAATCTCATAACAAGAAAAAAAAAAAAAAATGGCAATTAATAGACCCGTTCATAGCTGTGGTGTTGGTGGTGGTGGCACCATTGTGTGTCTCCGCCGGAGCGCCACCACCAACAACCGTGGAAGAATTATGCAAGGCGAAGGTCCCAGAAAGAATCGATTTTGTGGGACATTTCTTAAACCATTTGTCAACAAAACCACCGACTTCAACTCAGACGGTTGGATCACATCAGCTACGACGCAAGAACTAAACTTAACCCTAGATGCTCAAGATCAGCTTAAAAAACTCAATGCCTCATGGAATGTCCAAGAAGGCGCCGTTGAGGACTGCTCTAAGCAGGTTGAGACCGCCATTGGGATTATCAAAAAGAATGATCAGATGGAATTGTGGGTTTTTTATTGCTCTGGTTTTGGTTGTCATTATGTTTTCCCCCATATAATTTTTCTGTTATTAATAAAGTAAGGGTCGTCATGCCCTCAATTGTTGTATCACTACAAAAAAAAAAAGGCCTTTGGTGACCACGCTGAAATTGGTCACCAAAGGCATAAATCTGGTCACCAAAGCCTTTGGTGACCAGAAAAATCTTCGTCACCGAGAGGTCACTGAAGCTCGGTCACCAAAGGGTCGGGTGACCAATCAAAAAGGCTTGGTCACCAAAGAGTATCTTTGGTGACCAAAACCGAGTAGTCACCAGTTTCTGACCAACTGTTTGTAGTCACCAATATGGTCACCAAAGGGGCTCGATTTGGTCACCAAAGGTATGCCTTTAGTGACCGAATTTAACGACCAAATATATGGTCACCAACGTTTCATTAGTGACTATTTTTTGGTCACCAAATAGTCACCAAATGGAAGGATGTGGTCACCAAATATGCATTCTTTTGGTGACCAAATGTTTGGTCACCCAAGTATCATAGTCAACGCAGTTGGGTGAAGGCATTGGTCACCAACTTGGTCACAAAAAAGTTCCGTTAACAGTCATTAACACCGTTCGATGACTTTCGGTGACCAAGAGGATCACTGACCACATCTTCTAGTCACCAAAAATTATAATTTATTATGACATTTGAGGAATTTAGTGACAAAAAATGTGGTCACCCTTATTGATTGGTCAACTCATTTTCATAAACAAATGGTGACCAAAATTGTGGGTGTGATGACCAATTAGCTAGTAGCGAAATTCTGGTCACCAAACTCATAGTCAATCCTTTTACTCTTTTATCAAAAATAAATAAATAACATTTTACTCTATTTACATTTACAAGACAAAAAAATTATACAAAAACTTCATATATTCAAACCTCAATAATATGAAATTACAAACAATGTAATGTATCTTATAAGAATCACACTTTACATAAACAAAAATTTCTAATTTCGTACAAATAACCTAACTAAATGGTAATACTCAATCCTTCATAACCCACAAATGTGAGCCTAAAATCCAATAGTGGTGGCAGAGCACCTCACACACCACTTCAAGACGGAAACACATTCAGTTTTGAAGCATATTTAAAATAAATATAACAATGGCATTGAAAATTTATGGCAATTGCAGCAATGGATGCCGTTTCTTCATTGACATTCGGAGTATTATAGTAGGAGATTGTTCATAATCAACCGATGATGTGCTCTGCGAATTAGTAGGCACTAAATAAATAACACTAAAAAACAGAGAACATTATGCTTATTAGTCTAAAAACAGAGAACATTCTCTAATTTTGACAACAATGAGCGATCCCAGTGCTAAGTGTCAGCACCAATGCTAACCACAGATAAAACTAAAAGGTCAAACAGATAAAACTAAAAAGGTCAACACCATTTTGTTCAATCAATTACTTAATGCAGATAGCAGTAAACTTGATCTCTACACATACCTAGATCCCAAACATGAAAAACTTTATATAGTTATATTACACAGTCTCCACATTAAACCGATTGCTGCATCAAAAACAAAAGAAACCCGATCAGCAAACATGCTTCTTGATACCAACTAAAGACCTCTAAAAATCCATAATTGACAATAGATAGCCCAAACAGACTTGCCTTCCATCAAAATTCTTGAAAATCTAATCAAAATTTCATTTTTTTAGCTTTGTGGTTCTGGAATGCCAAATGTAGTTTCTAGTGAGCTTCATTCCAATGATAAATACCATTATGATCCCAACAGACTACCAACTGTAATAACAAGAAAAAAAAGGACAGAATCAGAGTACCAACTTGGAATAGTCAAAACAACTTCGCCCATCTGAAACACAAAACCATCAAGACTCAGCAAAACTTACAAAAAAAACCCCATTAGAAAAAAACTGTAGGGAAAGAACCGATACTTACAAAGAATGGTGGTTTTCCCAGCATTGTCAAGGACCAGTACTAAGATCTGAGCTTCCTTGTTGGTGAACAAGGATGAAAATAAATGGGTGAAAACGATGCCTATATGGGATTTTAGCTAAATTAAACTGTGAAATTCGAAAAGCAAAGACGAAAAAGAAAAAAATAAAGCCCAGAATCAATGAAATCTGAATAATCTTGTTAAGATCTTCAAATTATATTTCTGATGACAACACACTTTCTATTTCAACCGTTCAAGTTCTAAAACCAAACAGTTATAATAATGTCTAGGCCCCTACCCTGCCTCACTTATAACGAACCCTCTGCAGTCCCATTTCTATTCCATAATACTTGTCATCCACCCACAATCACTTGTTGTCCATCTATTCCCAAAGCTCAAACGGAAATTTGAAATGTGAAGAATCTTAATAAGTGCATCCCAAGCACTTTTGAGGTGTACAATATGAATTGACAACCTTAATCTTTAAGTGAGCAGTATACAATTTCTTAGAATATGAGATTTCCTAATGAAGCACAGAAGCATAACTAACAGGAATTTCTTGAGGGGTTTCTGCATGCATATAACCATGTTCTCATGTCATTCTAGGCTCTAAAATAATAGGAGAAGCAACAATGAAAGGGAAAGTAAATTGATAGGAAAAGGAATATAATAAACTCAAAAACAGATATGTGCAACATTGCATTCGGATTATTAAATAAATGATAAGGGTCAAAAGATTTAATGATACTCATTCCGTTACATTTTTAAGTTTATGAAAAATGCAAACACGCAAGCAAGAACAGAGAATTTAGTATATTACTAGACAAGAGAAACATAAGGAAACTAAATAGTATACATAGCAAATTCAGATCTCCAAAATCATGTATAAAGAAAGTAAAAGAGTGCCACATTTTGATCAACTGATTACTTTGCTGTATCAGTAAGAGTAAATGAAGAGATATCTTCTCATACCACAACGAAATATTCATGTATGCTCAGAAAAGTTTTATGTGAAATGTAGGAGAGTCGGGTAGTTAGAGAGCACTTTATCATCCAAAGGAGAACAAAGGTCAAGAATACAATTTTTGTTGACATTCAAAAGCTCCAAGTCAGTGCAGTTTGACAACCACTTACTCAAACAACATTTGCATACCTTCATAAAGGAATGGCAAACTCCAATAATAAACCATTGGCTGTGAAGAACAAGTCATTTTCAGGACAAGCAAGCAGTTACTGGAAAAAGGAAATAAATAATAAAGTCAATAAGCAAGTCAAGTTACAACAATCTGAAATAGAAGATACATTTTGATGAATGTATAATAAGGATAAGCAAGAACAATGATTGAGCAGAGAAACGTCTAACCTCTTCAACAGCCCATCCCGAATCTCACCATTGAACAATACTTAGTACTTCAGGACTGCTGACTCCCAAGTGTTGAGCACCATGCTCAAACATTAATCCCTTCCATCTTCAGCTATTCCGCTTAAAACTACAAAATGAAAATGCAAATTTTCAGATATAATTCATCTGTCGGCCTAAAAGTATGAGCCTTACTTTATAAAGATACCTTCTTTGGGACATTCAACTATCGAATGATGTGTTTCATTATGAGTTCAAAGCAAATTCAGGAAGAAGTGTTTAGCTTTCAGCTTCCCATCAGTATCAAAGTAGCAACAAGTATTGTACAATTTGTCCCCATGTATTTCTGCAATCGAATCTCCTACTACTGTGACCTTTTAGATCGAAGACGAGCAATTTCAGACAACATGGCTGTAGAAGGAGATCCTTCTAAACCAGTATCAATATCCTCCGCAGAAATGGTGCAGCTACCATTCCATATTTCCTGAAAAGCAATAAAAAAGACACAACTTCGTTATAGTTAAGGATTTCACCAGTAAGTAACACTGAAAACAGAAAATATATACATTTCCCGAATCCGAGGGTGAATTTCCACAGATATCAATCACTTATGCTGCATTTTGTGTAGAAAATAAAACTTGATCCTAAAACAACGACCACTTACTCATAGTTCAAACTGAAAAACTTCCAAAAAGACAAGAAATCTAACAAATAGGCAAACTTTATAGCAAAATTTAGTTCAACTTCTCAGCAGTAACACACAATTAAATAAATATTAAAGTAAAATGCAGGAAAAAAATTCAAATAAAGAAGGCTCACAGGCAAAATTGCCACGAGTTTTGCTCCTTTCTCAGCAGCCTCTTCAATGGCAGTCCGAATATAGACTATATTCCTCTCCTTGTCCACCATCACCATCACCATCAATTGGCATAGCACAATTTTAAACCGCAAGAGAAAATTAATTAAGTAATTCGCCAAAGTAAAATACATACCACAAATATCAAGAATTTGAATGGAGAATAACCTTCGTGATCGGCGGGGAAGGCAACTGAAGAGCAGGAGGAACCCTAGCTTGTTCAGAAACAGAAGCCATGGAGGATGCTGATGTTGGCCGCACTGACTTATCCCGGGAATCCTTAGCAAAGCCGGTGATGAGACTCTCGAACGGGTGAGCGCCGTCGGAATCTCAGCGGTGGCCTTGCGTGAACGGACAAAAGAAGAAGCAGCGCTATGGGCAATTGGTCTGAGGGCTACGGGAAGGAAGAAGAAGAAGGTGCTTTTGGTGAAGGTGGCGGCTCTGGTGTAAAATTGGGGGCAAGTTAGGGCTGAGCTGCTTATGAGTCTCTTATCTTGTGTCCGTACTATAGATAGAAAATTTTATAATTAGGGAAGAATTTTATTTTGGAGAAAATTTTTTTTCGAAATTTGTGTAAGAAAGAGAAAAAAAAATGTAATGATTATATTTTTTTTTGAATTTATATGAGTGAGTTTTTAGAGGAAATTTTTAAATTTAAATTGTGAATTTTATAAAAATGATGTTATTTCTTTATGTAATATTTTTGAGAAAAAAATAATACTTTTCCAAATTATGTTTGGAAAAAAACAGAGCCTTAGTGTTGCGAAAATTAGAAAATTTCAAGTGTTGGAGCCAATTTGTCTAAAATTTCAATTCCCTCCTCTTTATTTTTTCATCTCTCTTTTAAATTAATAACTATTTTAAAGTAATTATCTACTAATTTTAGTGTTTTCCTTTTGTAACTGTTCATTTAAGAATTCTTAAATTTTACTTTATAACAATTAGACCTCTTTCCTTTAAACTGATCAAATTTTTAGTATTAAAAAATGGTTACATTTTTTTTAGTCTGAAATAAAAATTATTTTATTGAAAATAATTATGTACATTTGAATTTTAAAAATAAGATGTGCCTAAAATAAATGTACTTGAGGGTGAGTCAATTCACAAGTATTGAAGAAAATGATACTTTAACTACTAAATTGCAATTTATGATAAACTTTAGGGATGTGATCATCTTTTTATGTCTCTTTAAGTCAATTTAACTTAGAAACAATGCATTTCAACTGAAGTTCATAAAAACATATCAAAAAAAAGTAATTAGACTATATAAAAATCAAATTGAAAGAAGATGATACTTTAAGTACCAAATGACAATTTACATTAAACTTTAGGGATGTAATAGTAGATTATGTCTCTTTCAGTTAATTCAACTTATAAACAATGTATCTCAATTGAATTTCATAAAAAAATATAATCAAAAAGGTAAATTATTAGTTTATAAGGACTAAATTAAAAGAAAATGATACTTTGAGTACTAAATTACAATTTATAAGAAGTTTTAAGCACCTAATAGTCTCTTATGTCTCTTTAAGTCAATTCAAGTTAATTTCATGAAATATATCAAAAAAAGTAATTCAACTATTAGTGTATAAGGACCAAATTGGAAGAAGATGATACTTTAAGTACCAAATGGCAATTTACATGAAACTTTAGGAATGTAATAGTCTTTTATGTCATTTCAGTTAATTCAACTTATAAACAATGTATATCAACTAAATTTCATTAGAAAATATAACAAAAAAAGTAAATTATTAGTTTATAAGAACTAAATTAAAATAAAATGATACTTTAAGTACTAAATTACAGTTTATAAGAAGTTTTAGGCACCTTAATAGTCTTTTACGTCTCTTTAAGTTTATGTCTTAGAAACAGTGCATTTGAAATGACTTTAATGAAAGCATATCAATAAAAGGTAATTAAACTATTAGTTTATAAGAACTATATTGAAAGAAGATGATACATTAAGTACCAAATTGAAATTTACAATAAATTTAGGGATATAATAGGCTTTTATGTCTCTTTAAGTTAATTCAGCTTAGAGATAATGTATCTCAACTGAATTTCAGGAAAACATAACAAAAAAAAGTAAAGTATTAGTTCTAAAGGACTAAACTGAAATAAAATTATACTTTAAGTACAAAAATGCAACTTATAAGATTTTTAAGGCATCCAATACTCTTTTTATGTCATATTAAGTTAATTTAGCTGAGAAACGATGAATCCAAACTAAATTTTATTAATATATACCAAAAAGGTAAATTCTTCCTAATTAACAATTCAATCAATTGAATAACGAGCAAGTGCCCAACTAAAATTTAGAGAACAAATTAAGTTGAATTAACGTTTGGATAACTAGATAAGTTCAATTATTATTTGAAGAACCGGTTAGATACATTTATTAATTGTATATTAATAATATGGGATTTTATAATTATAATAAATTAGTAATAGACATTTTAGTAGATCTAGATTATAGGATTGTACACAATTTATAAATGTTAGGGTGTTATAATATAATTATTATAAATTTAGACTAATATTTTGATTACAATTCCCAACTTCTTTACTATTGAAGAATTGGTTAATTAATTAAATATATTATATTTGGCCCAACCGTATTGGTCAATAGAGTAAGGCCTAATTTGAATTTGTCCACAATAGAGTTATCAAATCAATATGTAATATTATATACTCCATCTGTTTAATTACAAGAGTGTTTTTTGAAAAGATTTTTTTAATTTCAATATAAGTTTTTAATTTTTTTTACTTTTCTGACTCATACTAATATAATTATATGTTCTACAACTAACATTTACTTAAAAAATAAGAACATTAATGAAACAAATATGTCAAATTAGTTATTTTAGGTATTATACATTAACATTCATAAACAGTTGTATAATTGTAAATATGACTATTCTAGTAGAATGAAATGAATAATACTTAATCTACCAATATAAATATACTATTTGTTGTTGAACTTGTAAAGAATATACAATAGATTTATAAACATTTACCAAAATTGTAGTCGTTAAATTAACAAAATTAAAAACTCAATAACAAAAATATATGTAATAAGAAATTCACAACATTTACCAATTTAGTGGGCTAAAAAAGTTGTCATTGAAACTTCTTTTTCACTGATATGTCCCCATTTAGTGAGTATAGATTAGTTGTCATTAATTTAACAAGAAATTAATATTTATTTAATGACTAGAATTTCTTATAACTAAAATTTATGATTTAGAGACCATTTTTTTTCACCACTTAAGACATTCAAAAAAAATATTTGGTGACCACCTATTTTTTCATCACCAAAAGTAGCCATTACAAGGAATACATTTGGAGGGAACTTTGCCACCATTTTTTGGGCAAAATTTGATGCACGGTTGACCACTTGTAAAATTGGAGGGAAATTTCCCGCCATTTTTGGTGACCACAAATCTGGTCACCAAAAGTTTCCAAACTGGTGACCAAAATGTTTGGTCACCAAAAGACTTCTGACCAATTATTGGTGACCATTAACGTTCTGGTCACCAATTTCGGTCACTAATAAGTCTAAATCTGGCGGGAAAAGTTCCCGCTATAACCTTTAGTGACTAACTGGTGACCACTTTCTTATTTGGTCACTATTTTCAAGCTGTGACCAAGCTTTATTGACCAAACTTTTTTTTGGTCACCAAATGGTACGTTTGGTGACCAAAATAAATTTTGGTCACCAGGTGTCTGGTCACTAAAGGCCATTCCTCTTACACAAATTCGAACACACGACCCTTTGTTAGAATTGAAAGACTTTAAGCAAAGCTGATTAACCATTTCAACTATTTGCTTTTTTTACACTTCTTTCTTATAATTATAATTATATATATTATATGTTTAACATATAATATATATAAACCATTTTTAAATATATATTATAATAATATATAAACTAATAGTATACTTTATATATATATTATTAATATAATATAATTAAGCATTAAATTAGATTAAAATTAATTAATTATTAAATTAAATTAGATCCAACCGCAATTTTCGCAAATGACGAATATGAATTACATTAAATATTCAAGATGTATTTATTTTGTAAAAGTTTCAATGCTTCAAAGTTCAAACTCTAATTTCTCACGATTTATAACAAGACATCAGTCTGTTGATTTTTTTAAAATAATATATTGAGGTATTATTCATCTGTATATATATTTTTTCACAATTTATTTTTGCATCTTTTATTATATAAATCATTTAATTTTTTAAATGTATGTACCGTCGCTATAGATTTTATTTTATTTTTGTAATTTTAATTATTTATAAATAATTGAGTTATTAATTGAGTCAAAATAAAATAACATTTATAAGTTAAAATTTTTAAATAAATGAAAAAAATTGTTAAATAAACGGAAAAGATTGGAATAGGAACGGGAACCGTGACCGAACTGAAACCGTGACAAAATCGGAACCGGCACGGAACCGTCCCCCCAAGGTTCCGGTTCCAATTCCACTGATTTATGAACCGTAATCGGCGGTTCCGGAGCCGTGACCATCCCTACCACAGGGTGCAAAGTTTCAATATATATAATACCTGCATTTGCAGGTATTAATTATACCATTTTTCCAGTAATAAAGGCTATGACCTCGTTTGCCCTTGCAGCTTTAATAACACTTTTCCGGGCATATCTAAGGCTTTTCTTGGTATCAGGAACTTGAGTAGAGACATCGACATTATTCTGCAATTTATCCAAATAGTCATCTAGGTTTCCGAAGACCAACCCCACAGAATTCTTTTTTATATTCTCAAGGGAGTCCCCAATAAGCTTAGAGCAGGACGTAACTTCTTCTTGTTTATAATTGTAATAGGCATTGAGTGTTTGAACCTGATCTCGAGCATCTACGACTAAGTTTTTTGCTTGCCACTACTACAGAAATGCTGAAAGGAGGCGCCCATTTAGAGGCGGGTGTTCTCTAAAGGTGGCTGAAAATTAAAAAATGGTATTTGGAGGCGGGTTTAGCTTCACCCGCCTCCAAATACATCCCTCACTGGAGGCGGGTGAAGCTCCAGTGAGCTCACTATTAGGAGGCGGGTGAAGGCTTCACCCGCCTCCTAATAGATAGCTCAATGGAGGCGGGTGAAGCCAAAACCCGCCTCCAAAGTTTTTTGCAAATTTTCCAATTTCATTATATGAAAAGGAGGCGGGTGCATTTTTGCAAAATTTTTAATAGTAGTACAAAAATTTTTTTTTTTTGAATTGTTGAAAATAATTTTAATAATTTGTCGGGATTCTAGTGAGGCGAAAAATTAGTAAGTAATAAAAATTACAATTTTTAGAAGGAAATATAGAAATATATATTTTCTATTTTAATATGAAATACATAAATATATGTAGCCTAGTGGTAAATTTCATATGCAAGAGTCAAGTGAATCTGAAGGCGCGAGTTCGATTCCTATCAAAGCCATAAAGTGCAAAAAAAGAAATTAATTTTTTATTACGGAGGGTTATTGGAGGCGGGTGCAAAAAACTGCACCCGCCTCCAGTAATGGTTATTGGAGGCGGGTGCAGTTTTGCACCCGCCTCCAATAACCCCCTAAGGGGTGGCGGGTGCGGGCCCCTCCAAAGGGAGGCGCCCGCAGCGGAGGCGGGTGCTGCATCCAATGCCCCTTAGGACCCGCCTCCTAAGGGGCATTTTGTTTCCGAAAACCAACTCCACAGAATTCTTTTTTATTTTCTCAAGGGCGTCCCCAATAAGCTTAGAGCAGGACGTAACTTCTTCTTGTTTATAATTGTAATAGGCATTGAGTGTTTGAACCTGATCTCGAGCATCTACTACTAAGTTTCTTGCTTGCGTCGAAACAAATGAGATCCATTCGGGTGAGTTGAAGTCGGTGGTTTTGTTGACGAATTGTTTAAGATATGTGACACAGTACTTTGTTTCTTTTTTGTACGGAACCTTCGAATCGCAGAATTCTTCCACGGTTGTTGGTGGTTGCGCTCCGGCCGAGACACACAATGGTGCCGGTGCCACCGCCACCACAGCTATGAACGCTAAAAGTATGAATCTATTAATTCCCATTTTTTTCTTTTCTGTATTTTTTTATTTTCTTGGTATGAGAAGATCGATTCGAGAGACCTATTTATATAAATATATATATGTTGTGATACTAGTGGAGGAAGATGAAAAGCATATTTAGCTACTACTTTCTCACTCCATGCAAGAACGCAACGAATTAATTTGACATTGTCTCCATTCATTCATTTCAAGGTGTATCGTATGTCCTGTCGATATAGGTTTTTTGTTATTAATAAATTGAGAGTCGTCATGCTCTCACCCACTTGGAAAAGAGCGTTGTACCGTGTCCAAATTATTGTATGTTGACCTTTTTAATATTATGAATAAGAATTAGAAATTAGAATATACTCAAGTGTGCGCGATACACGTGGACAACTAATTTTGAAAATTTATGAGTTCTCTGTAGCCGCAATGGGCCGGGCATTCCCACCTAGAGTTTCTCATCAAGACCGTACCCTAAGTCTTACTATCTCCTAATTTTTATGATGTCAAAACAAATATGAAATTGGATAATTCTAACCGAATATTGAAAATGATTGTGCAAATTAATTTTGAAAAATAATATTATTCAAAGATGTATTTTTGACATGACAAACTTGTAGCAGAAAGCTTCACTTAAAACTAATCATAAACATCCTAAAAATGTCTTTGAAAGAAAGCTAGGTCAAACCTTGAAAAGTTGACCTTAGAGTTGAGTTTTAATCCAAATGAGATATTGGGAATCAAAAGGATCATAAAATTCTCCAAAATATTTAGAACATGTTTGAAGGAGAGGCCTTGACGCAAAAGACCTTAAAATTAACAAAAATAAATCGTGGTAAAATATTAAGAATAATAGTAAGGGCATCGATTGTCCTGTCGAATTGCACGTCGTTTCGTAGGTCAATTAAAAAGGTAAAAATTAATTGTAGAAAATTATCGACTCCAGTGGTGAACTGGTGCCTAATTAAATCAAAGCACTTAAAAAATGGAGTCGAATTTCTAAAAAAAAAAAAAAAAAATGGCTTCTACTTACTCGACATAAAAGTTTATCTCAATGTTGATAGGGGTTGTGACCTAAGGTGTCGAATCGACACACAATCGGGCTATATAAGCCATACTTAGAAGTTTTTTGTAGAAATTTTAGAACTTCCTCACCCTCACCTGCGACGAGAAAGGGAACTTTTTCCCATTTCATGAACACTAGCTTAAAAAGCTTCAAATTCTACACGTCCTCATTTAGATTACTATTGTCAATGATTTCCATTAACATGAATTATCATTATGTACTACTACGTTGTCTTCCATTTCTGAAACTATTTTCAGGGCATTATAAGTTTAGCGTGGTGTAAGCTAACAAGTAATATATTAATTAATTAGAAAATAAATTTTAGAAATGAAGACATACGTACGTATGGTAAGAAAAAAGGTATGACTAGGAGGAAAGCAAATAGTAGAGTGATTTACACATCCTCTTATTGCAATTTCATTTATTTACTTATGAAAATGGAAGAGTGTACGCTCTTTCATTTTTGCTTATAATAAGTTACACATCGATTATAAAGGAAAATTTTCTTATTATTGTGGTTGCATTGCTCGGTAATCTCGACATCTCTAACAACCCTTATTGACATCACAAAGCAGGGGACCAACACTTTGAGTTAGAACAGGAACTAAGGAGCCATCAGCAACAGAGAATCTTTGAATTGCAGAATAGGGTGGACCGTCAATTTGAGCACCAGATTGATTAAAATAAGCTCCATACGTCCTTTCTACTGGTCCACTTCCATTGCTTCCATTCTTCGTAATCCTTCTTAGTTTTTCTTTCTGCAACCTGGTACATAGGAAGGCTGATTTTTAAACAATCATTTTACAGGCAATTTTCTGTCAGAGGCTTTGACCGTCTAACAGGATATGTACTACATGCACACGTGCACGCGCTACGCTACTTGTTCATTTAAAAAATTAAATAAAAATTACTCTACTCTTTTTTTTTTTTTTTTTTTTTTTTTTTTTTTTTTGGAGACACTACATATATCATTAAAATCTGGTATAACAATTACCATTTTCTTATGGGGATCATCTGAAGCAGTAAAATAGTTTCCTTCACTAAGTATGGAAGAACCTGCACTTCCCCCAATGGCGTAATCGTTCCATGGTTCATACAAGTTGTTAGCTACGTGCGAAAACCCATGCCTCACCCTGCAGGTATATATACATGGGATTATGATCCGTTCCATTAGAATAGTCAATATATTTTTATGAATATTTTTTGTTTTAATAGAATAATTCACTTTCAATTTTTTATTCCTCATACTTTTACTAATATTAGTCCATACATTAAAAAAAACAATGATATGAATGGAACAAATAGGGTCAAATTAGCTATATTATGTGTTGTACCTTGATATTTATAATAAATTGTAAATTAGTGAAAATTGACTCTTCTAATGAAAACGGAAGGAATAGTATTAGCCATGGAGCTTTCCTTACCTTGGCATTCGCGATGAAACATTAGGGCCAAAATGGTTAAATGCCACAGTTACTTGCAAAACCTTATCTTGTACAAAACCATCGTCATGTCCGAGTAACATCACCTGAGATATATCCAAACAAAATTCAACACAAAAGTGTGGAAGAAAAATAATATAAATGTTCAATTGTAAAACCTAAACCTTCTTGTGGTGGGTGAAGTGAGAGTTAGAGATGGTGATATTTGTGGAAGCATGAACGACATCAATTAAGCCGTCGTTGCATCGGGAAAGATAGCAGTGGTCAATCCAAACATGGGAGGAATTGTATACGTTAATCCCATCCCCTTTTTCGTCCGCCTCCTTGCCGCTGCCGCTTCGGGTGATTCTGTGTGTTGGAGTAACTTGAACTAAGCCAGGCTTCTCCGGTTGACAACCATGAATCCTTATTCCATGAATGATCACATGTTTGGCATCCCTTATTTCAAGGCAGGGTCCTCCTGTAACCTCAACTTTGGACCCTCTTCCGTCAATTGTCTTATGATTTTGGATCATAAGCACATGTTGAAGAGTGATAACCATGTCTTTTTCGAAAATAATCCAAAGGGGTTCTTTTTGAATTACGCCGTATCGGAGTGTTCCTGGTTTTGGATCAACAGCCTGATCAGAATTGTCTGTGACCCTGTATGTTTCGCCACCTAGCCCTCCCATTGCGCTTTTTCCGAACCCAACCGCGCAATTGGCCAACAATTGGCGATGCTTTATCCACTCAGCTTTCAATCGCCAGCACGAGTCTATAAGATTCAGTGGTTTTGGAGTGATGACATTCGATTTCTGGGAAATTTGGAGTTCCTGGGATGATGAAGAGATGATTGGTTTGGAGGAGAGGAATAGAATTAAAAGTCACAGGCAAGTGCTCAACGAGTTACACATTATGAAATGTTGCAATGAAGGATGCTAACTTGAAAATCTCTGTTGATTTTGGTTTAAGTAAATAAGCTTTATTTATAGTTTCAAAGCTCTAGAGTAATTCTCTACCTACTATGATATTAATGCTAATGCATGGGTTACATATGCAATGCTAATGCATGGGATGGGATACATATGTATTGCTTTCTGGAAATTTTGGAATGCACATGTGAGCACTAGCTAGCTAGCTAGTATTAAAACAGCCATGCATATATATATATATATATAAATATAAATATATGTTCTTAATGTTTCATATAAATATAAGGTTCATATAAACTTCTAACGTTACTTTTGAACTTGATTTAAAACATAGCTGATTTAGGAAAAATTAACTTGATTGAAAACATAGCCGGTTTCCAGACAGAATGAACTTGATTGATACTATAGCCGATTTTCAGAAAATTAAAATTCTTTTAAAGACACCTGATTTCGAAAAAAATTGAAATTGATTGAAAACACAGATGATTTCTTAAAAAATTTAAATTCTATAACGACATCTGATTTTGAAAAATGGGAAGTCTCTTAAGTAATTTGACTTCTGGGAAGATTGAAATTATGTTAAGGTATATGTGGATAACTGGGAAACGGAGACTACAAGTGCAACGACAGTCGTAAGGTTATTTATTTCAAAGGTAGTAAGAATATGAAATGTCATCTTATTTGATCTTAAGTTCAATTTCGTTAAGCCTTGTTAATATATTTATCAATTACTCAATTAGCTTGACTTGGCTCTTAATTAGCTGTATTAATGAATAAAAGCTCACAAGCCGTGCTAACAAATAAAGGCTTACGAGGCGTGTTGACGAATAAAGGGCCACGGGACGTATTAATGTAAAAAGGCTCACGAACTATACTGATGAATACAGGCAGGAGAAATTCAGTGACTGCATGTTTTTGAAATAATTATCAATATTATATTATTGACCAGTGAATTTATGCCACAATCACTTGTTATAAAAAGTTGATTCATCATTGTATTACTATTAGTTAATAATGGTGTAAAAATATGTCACAAATAAAATTTTCAAATGTTATCAACTATTGTCACATAAAGGAAAATTACTAAATTAATATGATAAATTGGGGAACCCCATGCTATTTTAATGGCTTTTTTCCTACATTTAACGGCGGTTATTAGGCATTTGAAACCGCTCTCTATCCGGCAGTCGTAGAAAAGTTACCGACGAAACCGTCGTAGAAAGTCCACAATACAACGGCGATTTTAACCGAACCGCCGTAGAAAGTTAAGGACTTTCTACTGCAGTTTTGCTAGGAACAGCCGTAGAAGTCATGGACTTTCTACGGCGGTTTCGTTTGGAACCACAGTAGAAAGTCCCACTTTCTATTGCAAAACGAATTCGCAGTAGAAAGTACTCAGTTTCTATTGCTAAACCGCCATAGAAAGCCCTAAACTTTCTAAGGCGTTTTCCATACCCGCCATTAGAGCAAGCATTTCACTTTAAACCAACGGAGTCACATAAAGAAGCCTATGCAAGGTTAAAATTGAAAAGGCAAGTGACATTTCACACCTTGACCACATGAGAACAAGCATTTCACTCATTAGCAATAAAGGAGGCACACAAAATAGAGTAGAAATGTAAAAGGTTTAAGGAGAAGTTCACTCATTTTACACTCTCCATGCCTAAAACAAGAAAAGCAACACACAAAAGATGCTTGCATCGTTTCTAAAAAAGATACCGGAAAATGAGGCAAAGAAAGCTTTAATTTCAAAAGATGAGTGCCATTAAACACCTTAAACCAACAGAGCCGAAAAAAGGAGCCTAAGCAAGGTTAAAATTGAAAAGGCAAGTGACATTTCACACCTTCACCTCATGAGAACAAGCATTTCACTCATTAGCAATAAAGGAGGCACACAAAATAGAGTAAGAAATGTAAAAGGTTTAAGGAAATGTTCACTTATTTTACACTCTTCATGCCTAAAACAAGAAAAACGACACACAAAAGATACTTGCAACGTTTCTTAAAAAGATAAAGGAAAACGAGGCAAAGAAAGCTTTAATTTCAAAAGATAAGTGCCATTAAACACCTTAAATCAAAGGAGACACAAAAAGGAGCATAAGCAAGGTTAAAATTCAAAAGGCAAGTGAAATTTCACACCTTCAACTCATGAGCAACAAGCATTTCACTCATTATCAACCCTCCCCCTCCTCCAACCATCAAAACGGTAAAAGTAAAGGCATGTAAACACTGTGATTTAGAGATACATACCATAAGAAACAGAGGGACCTATAACCAAGTGAAATAAAACCACCATATAGAAGTAATGGTTTAAAATGAAAGTGCAAAGGAGAAAATCTAGTTATAGCAACAAAAAAAAAAAAAAAAAAAAAAGCATAAACACCCCAATTGATCAAAACCTGAATTCAACACCCCAATCGATCAAAACCAAACACGAATTCAGTTACCAATCGATCAAAACCAAACTCGAATTCAACAACCAAACCCGAATTCAACCACCAATCAATCCAAACCAAAACAATCCAAGCATTCATCATTTCAACAAACCCGAATGCAACATTAACAAAAAAACCCTAGGCGAATCACAAGTAAACAAATAACAATAAAATTTATAAAGCTTAACTATACTTGGGTAAACCTTTTTTAGGATTTGAATCCTACAACCAAGCGATCGATTAGCCGAAGTTCTGTTTGGGGAAAAGATATCCAATGGGTGGATGATGGCCGATTAAGACGCCAAAGCCGGAGTTGGGTGATGTCGGGGCTAGCTGTCAACGCCGAACAGCTTCGGGAAGAGAAGATGGAAAGTCGGCAGCGATTGGAGTCACCGGCGACGGGTTCCCCACGAAGAAGATAATGGAATGCGATGGGAAAGTGGAGAGGGAAACAGGGGAAGGCAACAAAGGTTTGGCATCTAAATTCAAAAAGCCTCCTTCGAATTGTATTAAGTATACCCGACCCGTGTTTCTATGGCGGTTTAAATTGAAACCGCCGTAGAAAACAACTTTCTACAGCGGTTTAAATTGAAACCGCCGTAGAAAGTGACTTTCTAAGGTGGTTTCAATTTAAACCACCGTAGAAAGCCCGTAAAATATTGGGTTTTCTACGGCGTTTATCTTACCGTGTCAGAAAGTGTCGGAAAAAAATTTAGATTCTCGCGCACGCCTCTATTCCTATTAATTTCTAATTTTTATTTTTTGTAACCCCAATTTTTTTTTAAATTTAATAATAAATATGCAATTTACTAATTTTCAATTTTTATAGTAAAATTCATCATATTTATTAATTATATACACTCCAGCCTTTATGTGGTGGGTCATTTTTACACCAAAATAATCAACTCACTTTTGATTGAAATTCAGTATAATGTAAGAGTACGGTCGTCTCCTCAGGGAACATGATCAACTATTTTCCTTCTAATTAATTCGTGAATAATGTTTTATATGGCTTGCATCCAGAACTTGAACAGACAACTTTTAATTAACACAACTTTAACAATTAAAATTCCACTAAAGAAAACTCCAGAAACGAATGAATTCACACCGAATTAAGTAGTACGTTCATTGACTCAAAAATATGTTTACAAACAGAAATCAATCAGTTATGGTTACCGGCGACACGCCATGCATAACCTCATTCCCTCTTATTTTTCCGATTGTTAGGGTGACGCATCTCCAACTAATCTCCTAATTAGCTAGTAACCTAGAGAGACGCTCTACTAGATTAACCAACTAACATCATTAAGAAAGAAGGGAACCTGATTTTAGCCAAAGACTCTGACGCAGGGCCATTCGAGTACTCTATTATTCTCCCTACCTAAAGGTAGTCTTACCACTGATCGGACTCAAAGAGGACGCCTCAATTTACCCGATTGGTTTCCCATTATTGCAGTTTAACTTAAGTGTGATCAATACCTAAGAGAACCTGTCATAATGCTTGAACTATCATAAAGAATAACAGAAACTTCCGTTCATAAACTGAAAACCGTTTAGGTCTCACGATTAGCTTAATTTAGTGCTCATCACATCATTGCCAGAGAAAAGAACTTAGCCACTTACCATAATGACAACAATTGGAATTAAAAGAACAATCATATTGAAAACACAATTACGCAAAAGAAGAAAATGAACTGGAATCAAACTTCAAAACTTAAAGAAAGAAAAATAAGAATTTCATATGCACACTAGGTGCATCTACCGAAATCAACTAAAAGAAAATACAAGATACCCGTTTCGAAGTTCTGAACTCGCTTCAATGTGAATTCACTTGCGGACATCTAAAAACTTAAAGAAGAAAAACAAAGAGACTATCTAAAAATCCTTGACGGGAAAAGTACACCACCTAATCAAGCTCTCCCCTCCTCTTTATACGCGAAAAAAAAAACATAGAAAAAGAATTAAACTGCAGCCATCATGGAACTACATCCTTCAACTCCTCCAACGCTTGTGTCCTTCAACTTCCTTCAACCGTCGGAGGTTTTTTTTTTCAAGCCTCCAAGTCATTCCTTTGTCAGCACCGAAACTCAATTTCTCCTCAGCGATCGAAATCATCTTCGGTCGTATCTTGAACTGCAAGTTAGCAACTGCTTTTTAATCTCTTCTGCGTGAGAGATAGAGTCCCACTTAGTCTGTGCTTTTAGCTCTTAAAAACCCAACTTCAGGCAAACTACTGCTCAAGTGTGGTAAAATGCTTCTTCAAATAATAACTGCAATAAAAGACCACATAAGTGCAGAAATTGTGTAAAAAACCCTCAAGCTTCTAGCAAATTACATCACTAAAATCTACCTTATCATTATGTTATGATAAAACAATCAATAAATTTCAAATTTTTATTTGACCAATCCATTATTTTAGGCCCTCAAAATTTTTTAAGTATTATTACATAATAATTCTAAGAAAACTTCAAAAATAGCAATTTTCATTGAATTACTAATAAGGTGAAGTGCATTTTTGGTCACGAATAACAATTTTCATTAAATTACTAATGTTGCAGCTAAACCGAATAACGCAAAGTAACGTTACTTTGTGTGTTGTTTAGATCATCTCCAAATAACACATAAAGTAACGTTACTTTGTGTGTTGTTTATCTGATCCAAATAACACACAAAGTAACGTTACTTTTTGTGTTGTTTAGATCATCTGCAAATAACACACAAAGTAACGCTACTTTGTGTGTTGTTTATGTGATCATTTCTGCATTTTTTTTTTCTTCTTCCCCTGTTTTTCTTTCTTTGGCCAAGAGCCTTCTTTTCTTTCTTCCCGTTTGGTTTGTTTCTTATTTTCTTGCTTATAATTGAGTTCAATCACTTCCTCATTCCAGTTGAAAAGGATTAATAATTTGAAATCACAAATTGGCTCCTTCCGTCAACAATTCTTTCATCACAATATATCCCAACAAAAGAAAAAAAAAAATTCCCAGAAATCATGTGAAATTAAATGAAAATCTCGCGGTGCTATACAAAGGTACCAATATTCAATATCCCTGTTTCTTCCCATTGCCTTTGACACCAATAAACCAAGCTGAACTCCACATAAACTGCTCAATTTCACAATTCTATCTTCACTATGATACAGTCTTGTATCTTCCGTTCATGCTAAGAAAAATACAACCAATTGCCCCTTAGCTCAATTCTCACTACAATTTTATCATAAAATTACGGAAACAAGAAACAGTAAAACACTGAGAATCACATTGTTAAAAATCTATAATAAAAAAAAAAAGGAAAGGGAATTGTGAGGGTGTTGAATAATTAAGTTCCGGGAATTACAGCTTCCCTCCCAGTGAGAGAGAACGAGGGGCGGAGGAAGAAAAAGGAAGGAGGAGGCAAGTAGTTTATATATTTCCTAAGCCCGGAAAATAATATTAAAATTTTAAAAGAGTTCACATTTCCTAATCATCGGACAAGTCATTTATATTAATCCTAGGTGGCAAGTAGTTTGACCGGAGGGCACAACTGTCTCTATATTATAAATGTAGAGGGCATTTTTGAACTTTAAGGGCAAAATTAGACCTTACAAAAAACATTGAGGGCAAATATGCACCTTTGCCTAAAAAGAAATTCACTCATTTTTTTAATTTGTATGATTTATGTATAATGACCACTTATTTGGATAAAGCAACTTTTAAGGCAATAATTATATGAGTATTTTCGACCAAAAGAAAGGGAAAAAAAAAACAAAAGAAAAGAAAAAAGATTCCCATTCATTTGTTCTGTTAATTGATGTTCATCGGAAGCTTATTTTTGAATTCTACCAGCTTCCCAATCTTCAACCCTAAAAACAGAGAGGATAAAAAACTAAGGGCTTTGTTATTTTGTGACCAAATTTGGGAATTTCTTTTGTTTTTGAAAAGAAATTCTTTTGAGGGAATTATTTTTTGAAAAATATTGGAGGGGAGAGATAAAGGAGTGTTGGCCTCATCGCCCAAAAAGAATAACAAATAATCAAAACAAATAATAAAATAACACACAATTTAAAGTGGTTCCATCACAACTCAACCATGAGATTAGCACTAACACATTTCTTATGACCTCAACCCCTATAACAACACATCATAATAGCCAAAAAAAGCTCGCTTCTTCAAAATAACCATAACCAGCTTCCAATAAAGGAAAAATGACATCTCTAGTCCCTTACGTTTGGGTCTCTGGTTGTTTTAGTCTATTTTGTTTGTCTGTGGTGGATTTAGTCCCTTTTGTTTGTCATTGTGGCAATTTTGCCTCCTTTTACATATAATTGAAGGTTAAACAGGTCACTTGACATCTTACAAAATTATAAATTTTGAGTTAAAACATGAACTATAAAATTAAAAAACTGCACTTTTGATACGTGGTCAGAAGTTCAGTTTAGTCGGTCCGAAGACATTAGTTTTAATTAGTACCGAAGAAAATATAGAATTTAAAGCTTTTTAAGATAGTGTCCATGAAATGGGAACAAGTTTTCCTTTCTCATCGCAGGTGAGGGAGAGGAAGTTCTAAAATTTCTTCAAAAAATTTCTAAGTATGGCTTGTATAGCTCCACTGTGTCTCAATTCGACACCTACGTCGCAACCCCTGTCGACGTTGAGATAAACTTCTACGTCACGTGGGTAGAAGCAATGTTTTTAGAAATTCGACTCCATTCTATAAGTGCTTCGATTTAGGCGCCTGTCCGCCACTGGAATCGATAATTTTCTACAATTAATTTTTGCCTTTTTAATTGACATGCGAGTCGACTTGCGATTCCACAGGACAATCGTTGCCTTTACTTTTATTCTTAGTATGTTGCCACTATTTATTTATTTTTTTACTTTAAATGTCTTTTGCATCAAGGTCTGTCCTTCAAACACGTTCTAAACTATTTTAGAGAATTTTATGATCCTTTTTGATTCCTAATTATTTGGATCAAAACTCAACTCTACTCAAAGGTAAACTTTTCAAGGATTTACCTACTTTTCTTTCAAAGACAATTTTGCGATGTTTATGATTAGTTTTAGGTAAATCTTTCTGCTACAAACATGTTGGTCATGTCAAAATCAAACTTAATTTGAACAATTGGCTGATATTTTACTAATTAGCCTTTGTCCAAAAAATAATTTTCTTTCCTTAGGACAAAGCTTAAAATCATACCTTTGCCTTTATAAATTTGGAACTTCATTCTTGCTATGTTTTTCATTATTGATTTTTTTTATAACTTTTTTTTATTAAAAAAATGTGATAAAATATGATATGACATTGACATATTTTTAGCAGAATTGTTTGATTTTGGGGAGTATATCATTTTGAATATTGGGTTAGAATTATCTAATTTCATATAATTGTTTTGACACCATAAAAAAATAGGGGAGATCATTAGACTTAGGGTTTTGCTGAGAAACTCAAGGTGGGAAAGCCCATTGCGGCCATGGAGAATTCGTAAATTCAAAAATTTAGCTATATATGTGTTTCGCACACTTGTATATATTATAATTTCTTATTCTTATTCATAATATTACTGAGATCAACATGCAACAATTGAGGGCACGACGACCCTTACTTTATTAATAACAGAAAAACTATGTGGAGGAAAACATAATGACAACCAAAACCATAGCAATAAAAAGCCCACAATTCCATCTATCTTATCTAGTATCTGGATAAGGAAACCCCCTAACATCTAAAATGATGAATAGTACACCCTTTAGTGCACAGGGTGCAGAGTCAATCTATACATTAATTACCCCAGTAAGACAGGATACGACATAGGCTGCCTTAGAAGCGTTATCAACACTTTTCTTGGCACTTCTATAATATTTCCTTTGTTCATCAGTTTCAATACTGACATCATTGTATAAGGTATCCCAACAGTCATATATGTATCGGTGAGCCTCCTGGATCTGATCATTCTTTTTGATAATCCCAATGGCGGTCTCAACCTGCTTGGAGCAGTCCTCAACGGCGCCTTCTTGGCCAGTCCATGAGGCATTGAGTTTTTTAAGCTGATCTTGAGCATCTAGGGTTAAGTTTAGTGCTTGCGTCGTAGCTGATGTGATCCAAACCGTCTGAGTTGAAGTCGGTGGTTTTGTTGACAAATGGTTTAAGAAATGTCACACAATAATAGATTCTTTCTGCAGGGAATTAATTTGACATTGTCTCCATTCATTCATTTCAAGGTATATGATATGATATTAACAACTATGATTTTGACATGTAAACCCCTAAATTTGAAACACGACCCAATTTGACACCCTATTTACATTAGGAGTTAAATAGATTATAATTAGGAGTTATGAGACAATAAAATTAGGAGTTAAATAGATTATAATAATAATAATTATTATTATTTTTTTGAATTTTGGCAATAAATATTGAATATCAATTTTTATCTGAAACTTTAAAATGAAATTAGGATTTTATACATTATAATTATATAATTATGAATTTAAAATTTCAGTTACAGATTATTAATGTGAATTTACATTAGAGATTTTAAATTTTAAGCTATATATATATATACATATCAATCAATGTTAATTTCATATGAATGGTGAATTATGTATTCCTTGAGGGAAGATTTTGTATTTAAATATTCAACAAAAATGTCACTTTTTAAGTGAATTTTTATTTTTATATATTTTTTTTAATTGAAATATTTTATATTTTAAAAGCATTATTAAATAATATTATATATATTTGTTTTATATTTATGATGATAAAAAAAAGGTCTAAATTTATATTACCGAATGCGAACAATGGCCATTTTTAGGTAGGAAGGGCCCCGTCTTCCTCCACTGGTATTACTTAAAAAATGGATCACACACTAATTCCTTTTGATTCGGTAAACAAGAATGAATCAACCAACAATTTCACAAAATATATATAAATAGGTCTCTCGAATCGATCTTCCTCATAAATCTCATATCGAGAAAAAAAAAAAACAAAAAAGAAAGAAAAAAGGAAAAAGGAAAAAAATGGCAATGAATAGATTCATTGTTGCGTTCTTCATAGGTGTGGTGTTGGTGGCACCATTGTGTGTCTCTGGCCGAGCGCCGCCACCAACAACCGTGGAAGAACTATGCAAGAATATCCCAAAAGATAGTGATTACTGTGTCACATTTCTTAAACCGACGGTGACCAAAACCACCGACTTCAACTCACCGGAATGGATCTCATCAGCTACGACGCAAGCACTAAACGTAGCAACAGATGCTCAAGGTAAGATTACGGCACTCAATTTCCCAGAAGATTCAGTCGCCGGGTCCTGTTCTAAGCAAATTGAGGAAGCCATTGAGATGATCAAAAAGAAAGATCAGGTGCAGGACGCTCACCAAAAGCTAGATTACTGCGCAGATAGCTTGGAGAATGATGTCTTTCCTAAAAATGAAGATGAAACGAAAAAGGTTGATGATGCCAAGAACAGTGTTGATAATGCTTCTAAAGCCAGCTCGGTCATAGCCTATATTAATGGAAAACAGTAATTCTTAATATATGCCACCGGGTTTCCTTATCTTAGATAGATGAAATTTTCCTGGGTTTTTTTTTTTTGCTTCGCTTTTGGTTGTTTTTCCTTTCTTTGTTCTGAGAGGGAAGGTCATTATGTCCCGTCCATATAGTTTTTTAGTTATTAATAAATTGAGACTCGTCATGCTCTCACCCACTTGGAAAATAACGTTGTACCGTGTCCAGATTATTGTATGTTGACCTCTTTAATATTATGAATAAGAATTAGAAATTAGAATATATTCAAGTGTGCGCGATACACGTGGACGACTAATTTTGAAAATTTATGAGTTCTCCGTAGCCGCAATGGGCCGGGCATTCCCACCTAGAGTTTCTCCTCAAGACCGTACCCTAAGTCTTACTATCTCCTAGTTTTTATGATGTCAAAACAAACATGAAATTGGATAATTCTAACCCAATATTGAAAATGATTGTGCAAATTAATTTTGAAAAATAATATTATTCAACAAAGATGTATTTTTGACATGGCAAACATGTTTGTTGCAGAAAGCTTCCCTTACAACTAATCATACACATCCTAAAAATGTCTTTGAAAGAAAACTAGGTCAAACCTTGAAAAGTTGACCTTAGAGTTGAGTTTTAATCCAAATAAGATATTAGGAATGAAAAGGATCATAAAATTCTCTAAAATATTTAGAACATGTTTGAATGAGAGGCCTTGAAGCAAAAGACCTTAAAATTAACAGAAATAAATCGTGGTAAAATATTAAGAATAATAGTAAGGGCATCTATTGTCTTGTTGAATCGCAAGTCGTTTCGTAGGTCAATTAAAAAGGCAAAAATTAATTGTAGAAAATTATCGACTCCAGTTGTGAACTGGTGCCTAATTAAATCAAAGCACTTAAAGAATGGAGTCGAATTTCTAAAAAAAAAAAAATCGTTTCTACTTACTCGACATAAAAGTTTATCTCAACGTCGATAGGGGTTGTGACCTAAGGTGTCGAGTCGACACACAATCGGGCTATATAAGCCATACTTAGAAGTTTTTTGTAGAAATTTTAGAACTTCCTCTCCCTCACCTGCGACGAGAAAGGGAAACTTTTTCCCATTTCATGAACACTAGCTTAAAAAGCTTCAAATTCTACACGTCCTCATTTAAATTACTATTGTCAATGATTTCCATTAAAATGAATTATCATTATGTACTACTACGTTGTCTTCCATTTCTGAAACTATTTTCAGGGCATTATAAGTTTAGCGTGGTGTAATCCAACAAGTAATGTATTAATTAATTAGAAAATAAATTTTGGAAATGAAGACATACGTACGTATGGTAAGAAAAAAAGGTATGACTAAGAGGAAAGCAAATAGTAGAGTGATTTACACATCCTCTTATTGCAATTTCATTTATTTACTTATGAAAATGGAAGAGTGTACGCTCTTTCATTTCCGCTTATAATAAGTTACACATCGATTATAAAGGAAAATTTTCTTATTATATTGTGGTTGCATTGCTCGGTAATCTCGACATCTCTAACAACCCTTATTGACATCACAAAGCAGGGGACCAACACTTTGAGTTAGAACAGGAACTAAGGAGCCATCAGCAACAGAGAATCTTTGAATTTCAGAATAGGGTGGATCGCCAATTTGAGCACCAGATTGATTAAAATAAGCTCCATTCTTGAACACGTCCTTTCTACTGGTCCACTTCCATTGCTTCCATTCTTCGTAACCCTTCTTAGTTTTTCTTTCTGCAACCTGGTACGTAGGAAGGCTGATTTTTAAACAAACATTTTACAGGCAATTTTCTGTCAGAGGCTTTGACCGTCTAACAGGAGATGTACGACATGCACACGCGCACGCGCTACGCTACTTGTTCATTTAAAAAATGAAATAAAAATTACTCTACTCTTTTTTTTTTTGGAGACACTACATATATCGTTAAAATCTAGTATAACAATTACCATTTTCTTATGGGGATCATCTGAAGCAGTAAAATAGTTTCCTTCACTAAGTATGGAAGAACCTGCACTTCCGCCAATGGCGTAATCGTTCCATGGTTCATACAAGTTGTTAGCTACGTGCGAAAACCCATGCCTCACCCTGCAGGTATATATACATGGGATTATGATCCGTTCCATTAAAATAGTCAATATATTTTTATAAATATTTTTTGTTTTAATCGAAGAATTCACTTTCAATTTTTTATTCCTCATACCTTTACTAATATTAGTCCATACATTAAAAAAAACAATGATATGAATGAAACAAATAGGGTCAAATTAACAATATTATGTGTTGTACCTTTATATTCATAATAAATTGTAAATTAGTGAAAATTGACTCTTTTAATGAAAACGGAAGGAGTAGTATTAGCCATGGAGCTTTCCTTACCTTGGCATTCGCGATGAAACATTAGGACCAAAATGGTTAAATGCCACAGTTACTTGCAAAACCTTATCTTGTACAAAACCATCGTCATGTCCGAGTAACATCACCTGAGATATATCCAAACAAAATTCAACACAAAAGTGTGGAAGAAAAATAATATAAATGTTCAATTGTAAAACCTAAACCTTCTTGTGGTGGGTGAAGTGAGAGTTAGAGATGGTGATATTTGTGGAAGCATGAACGACATCAATTAAGCCGTCGTTGCATCGGGAAAGATAGCAGTGGTCAATCCAAACATGGGAGGAATTGTATACGTTAATCCCATCCCCTTTTTCGTCCGCCTCCTTGCCGCTGCCGCTTCGGGTGATTCTGTGTGTTGGAGTAACTTGAACTAAGCCAGGCTTCTCCGGTTGACAACCATGAATCCTTATTCCATGAATGATCACATGTTTGGCATCCCTTATTTCAAGGCAGGGTCCTCCTGTAACCTCAACTTTGGACCCTCTTCCGTCAATTGTCTTATGATTTTGGATCATAAGCACATGTTGAAGAGTGATAACCATGTCTTTTTCGAAAATAATCCAAAGGGGTTCTTTTTGAATTACGCCGTATCGGAGTGTTCCTGGTTTTGGATCAACAGCCTGATCAGAATTGTCTGTGACCCTGTATGTTTCGCCACCTAGCCCTCCCATTGCGCTTTTTCCGAACCCAACCGCGCAATTGGCCAACAATTGGCGATGCTTTATCCACTCAGCTTTCAATCGCCAGCACGAGTCTATAAGATTCAGTGGTTTTGGAGTGATGACATTCGATTTCTGGGAAATTTGGAGTTCCTGGGATGATGAAGAGATGATTGGTTTGGAGGAGAGGAATAGAATTAAAAGTAACAGGCAAGTGCTCAACGAGTTACACATTATGAAATGTTGCAATGAAGGATGCTAACTTGAAAATCTCTGTTGATTTTGGGTTAAGTAAATAAGCTTTATTTATAGTTTCAAAGCTCTAGAGTAATTCTCTACCTACTATGATATTAATGCTAATGCATGGGTTACATATGCAATGCTAATGCATGGGATGGGATACATATGTATTGCTTTCTGGAAATTTTGGAATGCACATGTGAGCACTAGCTAGCTAGCTAGTATTAAAACAGCCATGCATAAATATATATATATATATATATATATATAAGTTCTTAATATTTCATATAAGGACCATATAAACTTCTAACGTTACTTTTGAACTTGATTTAAAACATAGCTGATTTAGGAAAAATTAACTTGATTGGAAACATAGCCGGTTTCCAAACATCTGATTTCAGACAGATTGACCTTGATTGATAATATAGCCGATTTTCAGAAAATTAAAATTCTTTTAAAGGCACCTGATTTCGAAAAAAATTGAAATTGATTGAAAACACAGATGATTTCTTAAAAAATTTAAATTCTATTACGACATATGATTTTGAAAAATGGGAAGTCTCTTAAGTAATCTGACTTCTGGGAAGATTGAAATTTTGTTAAGGTATATGTGGATAACTGGGAAACGGAGACTACAAGTGCAACGACAGTCGTAAGGTTATTTATTTCAAAGGTAGTAAGAATATGAAATGTCATCTTATTTCATCTTATTTATCAATTACTCAATTTAACTATCTATGACTTGGCTCTTAATTAGCTGTATTAATGAATAAAAGCTGACAAGCCGTGCTAATAAATAAAGGCTTACGAGGCGTGTTGACGAATAATGGGTCACGGGACGTATTAATGTAAAAAGGCTCACGAACTATACTGATGAATACAGGCAGGAGAAATTCAGTGACTCCATGTTTTTGAAATAATTATCAATATTATAATATTGACTAGTGAATTTATGCCACAATCACTTGTTATAAAAAGTTGATTCATCATTGTACCTTTGTATTACTATTAGTTAATAATGGTGTAAAAATATATCACAAATAAAATTTTCAAATGTTATCAACTGTTGTCACATAAAGGAAAGTTACTAAATTAATTTGATAAATTGGGGAACCCCATGCTATTTTAATGGCATTTTTTTCTACATTTAACGGCGGTTATTAGGCATTTGAAACCGCCCTCTATCCGGCAGCCGTAGAAAAGTTACGGACGAAACCGTCGTAGAAAGTCCACAATACAACGGCGATTTTAACCGAACCGCAGTAAAAAGTTAAGGACTTTCTACGGCAGTTTTGCTAGGACCAGCCGTAGAACTCATGGACTTTCTACTGCAGTTTCGTTTGGAACCACCGTAGAAAGTCCCACTTTCTATTGCAAAACGAATTCGCAGTAGAAAGTACTCAATTTCTATTGGTAAACCGCCATAAAAAGCCCTAAACTTTCTAAGGCGTTTTCCATACCAGCCATTAGAGCGAGCATTTCACTTTAAACCAACGCAGTCACATAAAGGAGCCTAAGCAAGGTTAAAATTGAAAAGGCAAGTGACATTTCACACCTTGACCACATGAGAACAAGCATTTCACTCATTAGCAATAAAGGAGGCACACAAAATAGAGTAAGAATGTAAAAGGTTTAAGGAGAAGTTCACTCATTTTACACTCTCCATGCCTAAAACAAGAAAAGCAACACACAAAAGATGCTTGCATCGTTTCTAAAAAAGATACCGGAAAATGAGGCAAAGAAAGCTTTAATTTCAAAAGATGGGTGCCATTAAACACCTTAAACCAACGGAGCCAAAAAAAGGAGCCTAAGCAAGGTTAAAATTGAAAAGGCAAGTGACATTTCACACCTTCACCTCATGAGAACAAGCATTTCACTCATTAGCAATAAAGGAGGCACACAAAATAGAGTAAGAAATGTAAAAGGTTTAAGGAGATGTTCACTTATTTTACACTCTCCATGCCTAAAACAAGAAAAACGACACACAAAAGATACTTGCAACGTTTCTTAAAAAGATAAAGGAAAAAGAGGCAAAGAAAGCTTTAATTTCAAAAGATAAGTGCCATTAAACACCTTAAATCAAAGGAGACTCAAAAAGGAGCATAAGCAAGGTTAAAATTCAAAAGGCAAGTGAAATTTCACACCTTCAACTCATGAGCAACAAGCATTTCACTCATTATCAACCCTCCCCCCTCCCCCAACCATCAAAAGGGTAAAAGTAAAGGCATGTAAACACTTTGATTTAGAGATACATACCATAAGAAACAGAGGGACCTATAACCAAGTGAAATAAAACCACCATATATAAGTAATGGTGTAAAATGAAAGTGCAAAGGAGAAAATCTAGTTATAGCAACAAAAAAAAAAAAAAAAAAAAAAGCATAAACACCCCAATTGATCAAAACCCGAATTCAACACCCCAGTCGATCAAAACCAAACATGAATTCAGTTACCAATCGATCAAAACCAAACTCGAATTCAACAACCAAACCCGAATTCACCACCAATCAATCCAAACCAAAACAATCCAAGCATTCATCATTTCAACAAACCCGAATGCAACATTAACAAAAAACCCTAGGCGAATCACAAGCAAACAAATAATAATAAAATTTATAAAGCTTAACTATACTTGGGTAAACCTTTTTTAGGATTTGAATCCTACAACCAAGCGACCGATTAGCCGAAATTCTGTTTGGGGAAAAGATATCAATGGGTGGATGATGGCCGATTAAGACGCCAAAGCCGGAGTTGGGTGATGTCGGGGCTAGCTGTCAACGCCGAACAGCTTCGGGAAGAGAAGATGGAAAGTCGGCAGCGATCGGAGTCACTGGCGACGGGTTCCCCACGAAGAAGATAATGGAATGCGATGGGAAAGTGGAGAGGGAAACAGGGGAAGGCAACAAAGGTTTGGCATCTAAATTCAAAAAGCCTCCTTCGAATTGTATTAAGTATACCCAACCCGTGTTTCTACTTTCTACAGCTGTTTAAATTGAAACCGCCGTAGAAAACAACTTTCTACAACGGTTTAAATTGAAACCACCTTAGAAAGTCTAAGGTGGTTTCAATTTAAACCGCCGTAGAAAGCCCGTAAAATATTGGGTTTTCTACGGCGTTTATCTTACCGCGTCAGAAAGTGTCGGAAAAAAATTTAGATTCTCGCGCACGCCTCTATTCCTATTAATTTCTAGTTTTTATTTTTTGTAAATTAACCCCAAATTTTTTTAAAATTTAATAATAAATATGCAATTTACTATTTTTCAATTTTTATAGTAAAATTCATCATATTTATTAATTATATACAAACTCCAGCCTTTATGTGGTGGGTCGTTTTTACACCAAAATAATCAACTCACTTTAGATTGAAATTCAGTATAATGTATGGGTACGGTCGTCTCCTCAGGGAACATGATCAACTATTTTCCTTCTAATTAATTCGTGAATAATGTTTTATATGACTTGCATCCAGAACTTGAACAGACAACTTTTAATTAACACAACTTTAACAATTAAAATTCCACTAATGAAAACTCCAGAAACGAATGAATGCACACCGAATTAAGTAATACGTTCATTGACTCAAAAATATGTTTACAAATAGAAATCAATCAGTTATGGTTACCGGCGACGCGCCATGCATAACTTCATTCCCTCTTATTTTTCCGATTGTTAGGGTGACGCATCTCTAACTAATCTCCTAATTAGCTAGTAACCTAGAGAGACGCTCTACTAGATTAACCAACTAACATCATTAAGAAAGAAGGGAACTTGATTTTAGCCAAAGACTCTGACGCAGGGCCATTCGAGTACTCTATTATTCTCCCTACCTAAAGGTAGTCTTACCACTGATCGGACTCAAAGAGGACGCCTCAATTTACCCGATTGGTTTCCCATTATTGCAGTTTAACTTAAGTGTGATCAATACCTAAGAGAACCTGTCATAATGCTTGAATTATCATAAAGAATAACAGAAACTTCCGTTCATAAACTGAAAACCGTTTAGGTCTCACGATTAGCTTAATTCAGCGCTCATCACATCATTGCCAGAGAAAAGAACTTAGCCACTTACCATAATGACAACAATTGGAATTAAAAGAACAATCATACTGAAAACACAATTACGCAAAAGAAGAAAATGAACTGGAATCAAACTTCAAAACTTAAAGAAAGAAAAATAAGAATTTCATATGCACACTAGGTGCATCTACCGAAATCAACTAAAAGAAAATACAAGATACCCGTTTTGAAGTTCTGAACTCGCTTCAATGTGAATTCACTTGCAGACATCTAAAAACTTAAAGAAGAAAAACAAAGAGACTATCTAAAAATCCTTGACGGGAAAAGTACACCACCGAATCAAGCTCTCCCCTCCTCTTTATATGCGAAAACAAAAACAGAGAAAAAGAATTAAACTGCAGCCATCATGGAACTGCATCCTCCAACTCCTCCAACGCTTGTGTCCTTCAACTTCCTTCAACCGTTGGAGGTTTTTTTTTTCAAGCCTCCAAGTCATTCCTTTGTCAGCACCGAAACTCAATTTCTCCTCAGCGATCGAAATCATCTTCGGTCGTATCTTGAACTGCAAGTTAGCAACTGCTTTTTAATCTCTTCTGAGTGAGAGATAGAGTCCCACTTAGTCTGTGCTTTTAGCTCTTAAAAACCCAACTTCAGCCAAACTACTGCTCAAGTGTGGTAAAATGCTTCTTCAAATAATAACTGCAGTAAAAGACCACATAAGTGCAGAAATTGTGTAAAAAACCCTCAAGCTTCTAGCAAATTACATCACTAAAATCTACCTTATCATTATGTTATGATAAAACAATAAATAAATTTCAAATTTTTATTTGACCAATCCATTATTTTAGGCCCTCAAAATTTTTTGAAGTATTATTACATAATAATTCCAAGAAAACTTCAAAAATAGCAATTTTCATTGAATTACTAATAGGGTGAAGTGCATTTTTGGTCACGAATAACAATTTTCATTGAATAACTAATGTTGCAGCTAAACCGAATAACGCAAAGTAACGTTGCTTTGTGTGTTGTTTATGTGATCCAAATAACACACAAAGTAACGTTACTTTTTGTGTTGTTTAGATCATCTCCAAATAACACACAAAGTAACGTTACTTTGTGTGTTGTTTATGTGATCATTTCTGCATTTTTTTTTTCTTCTTCCCCTGTTTTTCTTTCTTTGGCCGAGAGCCTTCTTTTCTTTCTTCCCGTTTGGTTTGTTTCTTATTTTCTTGCTTATAATTGAGTTCAATCACTTCCTCATTCCAGTTGAAAAGGATTAATAATTTGAAATCACAAATTGGCTCCTTCCGTCAACAATTCTTTCATCACAATATATCCCAACAAAAGAAAAAAAATTCCCAGAAATCATGTGAAATTAAATGAAAATCTCGCGGTGCTATACAAAGGTACCAATATTCAATGTCCCTGTTTGTCCCCATTGCCTTTGACACCAATAAACCAAGCTGAACTCCACATAAACTGCTCAATTTCACAATGATACAGTCTTGTATCTTCCGTTCAAGCTAAGAAAAATACAACCAATTGCCCCTTAGCTCAATTCTCACTACAATTTTATCACAAAATTACGGAAACAAGAAACAGTAAAACACTGAGAATCACATTGTTAAAAATCTATAATAAAAAAAAAGGAAAGGGAATTGTGAGGGTGTTGAATAATTACGTTCCGGGAATTACAGCTTCCCTCCCAGTGAGAGAGAACGAGGGGCGGAGGAAGAAAAAGGAAGGAGGAGGCAAGTAGTTTATATATATTTCCAAAGCCCGGAAAATAATATTAAAATTTTAGAAGAGTTCATATTTCCTAATCATCGGACAAGTCATTTATATTAATCCTAGGTGGCAAGTAGTTTGACCGGAGGGCACAACTGTCTCTATATTATAAATGTAGAGGGCATTTTTGAGCTAATAAAAACTTTAAGGGCAAAATTAGACCTTACAAAAAACATTGAGGGCAAATATGCACCTTTGCCCAAAAAGAAATTCACTCATTTTTCTAATTTGTATGATTTATGTCTAATGACCACTTTTTTATATAAAGTAACTTTTAAGGCAATAATTCAATGAGTATTTTCGACCAAAAGAAAGGAAAAAAAAAAACAAAAGAAAAATGATTCCCATTCATTTGTTCTGTTAATTGATGTTCATCGGAAGCTTATTAATTTTTGAATTCTACCAGCTTCCCAATCTTCAACCCTAAAAAAAGAGAGGATAAAAAACTAAGGGCTTTGTTATTTTGTGACCAAATTTGGGAATTTCTTTTGTTTTTGAAAAGAAATTCTTTTGAGGGAATTATTTTTTGAAAAATATTGGAGGGGAGAGATAAAGGAGTGTTGGCCTTATCGCCCAAAAAGATTAACAAATAATCAAAACAAATAATAAAATAACACACAATTTAAGGTGGTTCGATCACAACTCAACAATGAGATTAGCACTAACAGATTTCTTATGACCTCAACCCCTATAACAACACATCACAATAGCCAAAAAAAAAGCTCGCTTCTTCAAAATAACCAAAACAAGCTTCCAATAAAGGAAAAATGACATCTTTAGTCCCTTACGTTTGGGTCTCTGGTCGTTTTAGTCTATTTTGTTTGTCTGTGGTGGATTTAGTCCCTTTTGTTTGTCATTGTGGCAATTTTGCCTCCTTTTACATATAATTGAAGGTTAAACAGGTCACTTGACATCTTACAAAATTATAAATTTTGAGTTAAAACATGAACTATAAAATTAAAAAACTGCACTTTTGATACGTGGTGAAGTTCAGTTTAGTCGGTCCGAAGACATTAGTTTTAATTAGTACCAAAGAAAATATAGAATTTAAAGCTTTTTAAGATAGTGTCCATGAAATGGGAACAAGTTTTCCTTTCTCATCGCAGGTGAGGGAGAGGAAGTTCTAAAATTTCTTCAAAAAATTTCTAAGTATGGCTTGTATAGCTCCACTGTGTCTCAATTCGACACCTACGTCACAACCCCTGTCGACGTTGAGATAAACTTCTACGTCACGTGGGTAGAAGCAATGTTTTTAGAAATTCGACTCCATTCTATAAGTGCTTCGATTTAGGCGCCTGTCCGCCACTGGAATCGATAATTTTCTACAATTAATTTTTGCCTTTTTAATTGACATGCGAGTCGACTTGCGATTCCACAGGACAATCGTTGCCTTTACTTTTATTCTTAGTATGTTGCCACTATTTATTTATTTTTTTACTTTAAATGTCTTTTGCATCAAGGTCTGTCCTTCAAACACGTTCTAAACTATTTTAGAGAATTTTATGATCCTTTTTGATTCCTAATTATTTGGATCAAAACTCAACTCTACTCAAAGGTAAACTTTTCAAGGATTTACCTACTTTTCTTTCAAAGACAATTTTGGGATGTTTATGATTAGTTTTAGGTAAATCTTTCTGCTACAAACATGTTAGTCATGTCAAAATCAAAATTAATTTGAACAATTGGCAGACATTTTACTAATTAGTCTTTGTCCAAAAAATAATTTTTTTCCTTAGGACAAAGCTTAAAATCATACCTTTGCCTTTATAAATTTGGAACTTCATTCTTGCTATGTTTTTTTTTATTGATTTTTTTTATAACTTTTTTTTTTATTAAAAAAAGTGATAAAATATGATATGACATTGACATATTTTTAGCAGAATTGTTTGATTTAGGGGAGTATATCATTTTGAATATTGGGTTAGAATTATCTAATTTCATATAATTGTTTTGACACCATAAAAAAATAGGGGAGATGATTAGACTTAGGGTTTTGCTGAGAAACTCAAGGTGGGAAAGCCCATTGCGGCCATGGAGAATTCGTAAATTCCAAAATTTAGCTATACATGTGTTTCGCACACTTGTATATATTATAATTTCTTATTCTTATTCATAATATTACTGAGATCAACATGCAACAATTGAGGGCACGACGACCCTTACTTTATTAATAACAAAAAAACTATAGGGAGGAAAACATGATGACAACCAAAACCAGAGCAATAAAAAACCCACAATTCCATCTATCTTATCTAGTATCTGGATAAGGAAACCCCCTAACATCTAAAACGATGAGTAGTATACCCTTTAGTGCACAGGGTGCAGAGTCAATCTATACATTAATTACCCCAGTAAGACAGGATACGACATAGGCTGCCTTAGAAGCGTTATCAACACTTTTCTAGCTTGGCACTTCTATAATATTTCCTTTGTTCATCAGTTTCAATACTGACATCATTGTATAAGGTATCCCAACAGTCATATATGTATCGGTGAGCCTCCTGGATCTGATCATTCTTTTTGATAATCCCAATGGCGGTCTCAACCTGCTTGGAGCAGTCCTCAACGGCGCCTTCTTGGCCATTCCATGAGTCATTGAGTTTTTTAAGCTGATCTTGAGCATCTAGGGTTAAGTTTAGTGCTTGCGTCGTAGCTGATGTGATCCAAACCGTCTGAGTTGAAGTCGGTGGTTTTGTTGATAAATGGTTTAAGAAATGTCACACAATAATAGATTCTTTCTGGGACCTTCGCCTTGAATAATTCTTCCACGGTTGTTGGCGGTGGTGGTGGTCGGGCGGAGACACACAATGGTGCCACCGCCACCAACACCACAGCTATGAACGGAAGTATGAATCTATTAATTGCCATTTTTTTTTTGTTTTTGTTTTTTTTGTTTTCTTGTTATGAGATTTATTAGGAAGATCGATTCGAGAGACCTATTTATATATATGTGTTGTGAAATTGTTGGTTGATTCGTTCTTGTTTGCCGAATCAAAAGGATTATAGTGTGAATGATCCATTTTTTAAGTAATACTAGTGGAGGAAGATGAAAAGCATATTTAGCTACTACTTTTTCACTCCTTCCAAGAACGCAACCAATTAATTTGACATTGTCTCCAATATTCATTCATTTCAAGGTGTATGGTATGATATTAACAACTATGATTTTGACATCCCTAAATTTGAGACACGACCCAATTTGACACCCTATTTATATTAGGAGTTAAATAGATTATAATTAGGAGTTATGAGACAATAAAATTAGGAGTTAAATAGATTATAATTAGGAGTTAAATAGATTATAATTATAATTATTATTATTATTTTTTTGAATTTTGGCAATAAATATTGAATATCAATTTTTATCTGAAACTTTAAAATGAAATTAGGATTTTATACATTATAATTATATAATTATGAATTTAAAATTTCAGTTACATATTATTAATGTGAATTTACATTAGAGATTTTAAATTTTAAGATATATATATATATATATATATATCAATCAATGTTAATTTCATATGAATGGTGAATTATGTATTCCTTGAGGGAAGATTTTGTATTTAAATATTCAACAAAAATGTCACTTTTTAAGTGATTTTTATTTTTATATTTTCTTTTAATTGAAATATTTTATATTTTAAAAGCATTATTAATGAATATTATATATATTTGTTTTATATTTATAATGATAAAAAAAGGTCTAAATTTATATTAAAGGGCCCCGTCTTCCTCCACTGGTATTACTTAAAAAATGGATCACACACTAATTCCTTTTGATTCGGTAAACAAGAATGAATCAACCAACAATTTCACAACATATATATAAATAGGTCTCTCGAATCGATCTTCCTCATAAATCTCATATCGAGAAAAAAAAACAAAAAAGGAAGAAAAAAGGAAAAGGAAAAAAATGGCAATGAATAGATTCATTGTGGCGTTCTTCATAGGTGTGGTGTTGGTGGCACCATTGTGTGTCTCTGGCCGAGCGCCGCCACCAACAACCGTGGAAGAACTATGCAAGAATATCCCAAAAGACAGTGATTACTGTGTCACATTTCTTAAACCGACGGTGACCAAAACCACCGACTTCAACTCACCGGAATGGATCTCATCAGCTACGACGCAAGCACTAAACGTAGCAACAGATGCTCAAGGTAAGATTAAGGCACTGAATTTCCCAGAAGATTCAGTCGCCGGGTCCTGTTCTAAGCAAATTGAGGAAGCCATTGAGATGATCAAAAAGAAAGATCAGGTGCAGGACGCTCACCAAAAGCTAGATTACTGCGCAGATAGCTTGGAGAATGATGTCTTTCCTAAAAATGAAGATGAAACGAAAAAGGTTGATGATGCCAAGAACAGTGTTGATAATGCTTCTAAGGCCAGCTCGGTCATAGCCTATATTAATGGAAAACAGTAATTATTAATATATGCCACCGGGTTTCCTTATCTTAGATAGATGAAATTTTCCTGGGTTTTTTTTTTTTGCTTCGGTTTTGGTTATTTTTCCTTTCTTTGTTCTTAGAGGGAAGGTCATTATGTCTCGTCCATATAGTTTTTTAGTTAGTAATAAATTGAGAGTCGTCATGCTCTCACCCACTTGGAAAAGAACGTTGTACCGTGTCCAGATTATTGTATGTTGACCTCTTTACTATGATGAATAAGAATTAGAAATTAGAATATATTCAAGTGTGCGCGATACACGTGGACAACTAATTTTGAAAATTTATAAGTTCTCCGTAGCCGCAATGGGCCGGGCATTCCCACCTAGAGTTTCTCTTCAAGACCGTACCCTAAGTCTTACTATCTCCTAGTTTTTATGATGTCAAAACAAACATGAAATTGGATAATTCTAACCCAATATTGAAAATGATTGTGCAAATTAATTTTGAAAAATAATATTATTCCAAGATGTATTTTTGACATGACAAACATGTTTGTAGCAGAAAGCTTCCCTTACAACTAATCATACACATCCTAAAAATGTCTTTGAAAGAAAACTAGGTCAAACCTTGAAAAGTTGACCTTAGAGTTGAGTTTTAATCCAAATAAGATATTAGGAATCAAAAGGATCATAAAATTCTCTAAAATATTTAGAACATGTTTGAATGAGAGGCCTTGAAGCAAAAGACCTTAAAATTAACAGAAATAAATCGTGGTAAAATATTAAGAATAATAGTAAGGCCATCAATTGTCTTGTCGAATCGCAAGTCGTTTCGTAGGTCAATTAAAAAGGCAAAAATTAATTGTAGAAAATTATCGACTCCAGTTGTGAACTGGTGCCTAATTAAATCAAAGCACTTAAAGAATGGAGTCGAATTTCTAAAAAAAAAAATCGCTTCTACTTACTTGACATAAAAGTTTATCTCAACGTCGACAGGGGTTGCGACCTAAGGTGTCGAATCGACACACAATCGGGTTATATAATCCATACTTAGAAATTTTTTGTAGAAATTATAGAACTTCCTCTCCCTCACCTGCGACGAGAAAGGGAAACTTTTTCCCATTTCATGAACACTAGCTTCAAATTCTACATGTCCTCATTTAGATTACTATTGTCAATGATTTCCATTAAAATGAATTATCATTATGTACTACTACGTTGTCTTCCATTTCTGAAACTATTTTCAAGGCATTATAAGTTTAGCGTGGTGTAATCCAACAAGTAATGTATTAATTAATTAGAAAATAAATTTTGGAAATGAAGACATGCGTACCTACATGGTAAGAAAAAAGGTATCACTAAGAGGAAAGCAAATAGTAGAGTGATTTACACATCCTCTTATTGCAATTTCATTTATTTACTTATGAAAATGGAAGAGTGTAAGCTCTTTCATTTCCGCTTATAATAAGTTACACATCGATTATAAAGGAAAATTTTCTTATTATTGTGGTTGCATTGCTCGGTAATCTCGACATCTCTAACAACCCTTATTGACATCACAAAGCAGGGGACCAACACTTTGAGTTAGAACAGGAACTAAGGAGCCATCAGCAACAGAGAATCTTTGAATTTCAGAATAGGGTGGATCGCCAATTTGAGCACCAGATTGATTAAAATAAGCTCCATTCTTGAACACGTCCTTTCTACTGGTCCACTTCCATTGCTTCCATTCCTCGTAACCCTTCTTAGTTTTTCTTTCTGCAACCTGGTACATAGGAAGGCTGATTTTTAAACAAACATTTTACAGGCAATTTTCTGTCAGAGGCTTTGACCGTCTAACAGGAGATGTACTACATGCACACGCGCACGCGCTACGCTACTTGTTCATTTAAAAAATTAAATAAAAATTACTCTACTCTTTTTTTCTTTTTTTTCTGTTTTTTTTTTTGGAGACACTACATACATCTTTAAAATCTGGTATAACAATTACCATTTTCTTATGGGGATCATCTGAAGCAGTAAAATAGTTTCCTTCACTAAGTATGGAAGAACCTGCACTTCCCCCAATGGCGTAATCGTTCCATGGTTCATACAAGTTGTTAGCTACGTGCGAAAAGCCATGCCTCACCCTGCAGGTATATATACATGGGATCATGATCCGTTCCATTAGAATAGTCTATATATTTTTATAAATATTTTTTATTTTAATAGAAGAATTCACTTTCAATTTTTTAATCCTCATACCCTTATTAATATTAGTCCATACATTAAAAAAAACAATGATATGAATGGAACAAATAGGGTTAAATTAGCTATATTATGTGTTGTACCTTAATATTCATAATAAATTGTAAATTAGTAAAAATTGACTCTTTTAATGAAATGGAAGGAGTAGTATTAGCCATGGAGCTTTCCTTACCTTGGCATTCGCGATGAAACATTAGGGCCAAAATGGTTAAATGCCACAGTTACTTGCAAAACCTTATCTTGTACAAAACCATCGTCGTGTCCGAGTAACATCACCTGAGATATATCCAAACAAAATTCAACACAAAAGTGTGGAAGAAAATAATATAAATGTTCAATTGTAAAACCTAAACCTTCTTGTGGTGGGTGAAGTGAGAGTTAGAGATGGTGATATTTGTGGAAGCATGAACGACATCAATTAAGCCGTCGTTGCATCGAGAAAGATAGCAGTGGTCAATCCAAACATGGGAGGAATTGTATACGTTAATCCCATCCCCTTTTTCGTCCGCCTCCTTGCCGCTGCCGCTTCGGGTGATTCTGTGTGTTGGAGTAACTTGAACTAAGCCAGGCTTCTCCGGTTGACAACCATGAATCCTTATTCCATGAATGATCACATGTTTGGCATCCCTTATTTCAAGGCAGGGTCCTCCTGTAACCTCAACTTTGGACCCTCTTCCGTCAATTGTCTTATGATTTTGGATCATAAGCACATGTTGAAGAGTGATAACCATGTCTTTTTCGAAAATAATCCAAAGGGGTTCTTTTTGAATTACGCCGTATCGGAGTGTTCCTGGTTTTGGATCAACAGCCTCATCAGAATTGTCTGTGACCCTGTATGTTTCGCCACCTAGCCCTCCCATTGCGCTTTTTCCGAACCCAACCGCGCAATTGGCCAACAATTGGCGATGCTTTATCCACTCAGCTTTCAATCGCCAGCACGAGTCTATAAGATTCAGTGGTTTTGGAGTGATGACATTCGATTTCTGGGAAATTTGGAGTTCTTGGGATGATGAAGAGATGATTGGTTTGGAGGAGAGGAATAGAATTAAAAGTAACAGGCAAGTGCTCAACGAGTTACACATTATGAAATGTTGCAATGAAGGATGCTAACTTGAAAATCTCTGTTGATTTTGGGTTAAGTAAATAAGCTTTATTTATAGTTTCAAAGCTCTAGAGTAATTCTCTACCTACTATGATATTAATGCTAATGCATGGGTTACATATGCAATGCTAATGCATGGGATGGGATACATATGTATTGCTTTCTGGAAATTTTGGAATGCACATGTGAGCACTAGCTAGCTAGCTAGTATTAAAACAGCCATGCATAAATATATATATATATATATATATAAGTTCTTAATATTTCATATACGGACCATATAAACTTCTAACCTTACTTTTGAACTTGATTTAAAACATAGCTGATTTAGGAAAATTTAACTTGATTGAAAACATAGCCGGTTTCCAGACAGAATGAACTTGATTGATAATATAGCCGATTTTCAGAAAATTAAAATTCTTTTAAAGACACCTGACTATCTATGACTTGGCTCTTAATTAGCTGACTATATATTTATCAATTACTCAATTTAACTATCTATGACTTGGCTCTTAATTAGCTGTATTATGATAAACAATAAATAAATTTCAAATTTTTATTTGACCAATCCATTATTTTAGGCCCTCAAAATTTTTTGAAGTATTGTTACAAAATAATTGTAAGAAAACTTCAAAAATAGCAATTTTCATTGAATTACTAATAGGGTGAAGTGCATTTTTGGTCACAAATAACAATTTCTGGTCACAAATAACAATTTTCATTGAATTACTAATGTTGCAGCTAAACCGAATAATGCAAAGTAACGTTATTTTGTGTGTTGTTTAGATCATCTCCAAATAGCACACAAAGTAACGTTACTTTGTGTGTTGTTTAGATCATCTCCAAATAACACACAAACTAACATTACTTTGTGTGTTGTTTATGTGATCATTTATGCATTTTTTCTTTTCTTCTTCCCCTATTTTTCTTTCTTTGGCCGAGAGCCTTCTTTTCTTCCTTCCTGTTTGGTCTGTTTCTTATTTTCTTGCTTATAACTTAGTTCAATTACTTCCTCACACTATGTATTATTCTCTATCTTCACCTATTATAACTACTTAGTGACTGTAAAAAAGTTAGGGACTTCATGGCGGGGGTTAACGGAATGACCATTTTTGCACATTTTTGAAAGTTGCGTGACCAAAAATCAGCTTTTGAAAGTTGCGTGGTCATTTTTGCACATTGGCAAAGTTTCGTGACCAAAAATGCACTTCACCATTACTAATAAGATTTTTACTTCTGAATTCCTATCTACTTATCGCTATTTAAATAAAGTAAATCAAGAAATTCAATTGTGTGAAAATAAAAATTCATAGCGGCACTTAATACTCTTCACAATTGGTTACAAGAATAAATCAATGCCGTATCCATGTAAAGTCTTAATTAATTGTCAATCGTTTCTATATCTATCATATATAGACTGGTTAGATCTTCCTTTGCATCTATATATATATACACATTCTTTTATTAGAATTAAGAGTCAGATCGAAAAATATAAAGAGGTGGACGTGCGTAATACGCCTTACCCCTATATACAAAATTCAGATGATGCAGATAATATGTTTAAATTTGAATATTACAAACATCAACATTATTGGAGTTTTAAACAACTATAAACGAAAAGAAATTCAATTTTACTAGCGGTTATAAACCCTAAACCCTATGCTTATATTCAATGGCGGTTGTAAAAATCCCGCCATAGAAAGCAATTTTCCATGGCGGTTATTTGAGAACCGCCATGGAAAAGATCTTTCTATGGCGGTTATTGAGAAACCGCCATGGAAAAGATCTTTCTATGGCGGTTATTGTATCTTTCTATGGCGGTTTCTTAATAACCGCCATTGAAAGTATCACTTACTATGGTGGTTTATATAGAACTGCCGTAGATAATGACTTTCTACGGCGGTTCTATATAAACTGCCGTAGATAATGACTTTCTACGGCTATTTATATATAAACCACCGTAGAAAGTTCGTTTTTCTTTTTAATGGCGGTTTTGGTCTTTTCCGCCGTTAAAGTACCGCCGTTGAAAGTACTTTTTGTAGTAGTGCTTCTTGCCACGTGGGATTAATATAAATGACCTGGCTAATGATTAGGAAATACAAACTCTTTTAATGTTATCTTCTAGCTAGGCTTATGCTTCTCTGACTTTCTCCCGTCTTCCTCCTCCCTCCCCTTTCTTCCTCCGCCTCTAAGTCTGCTGCTGCTTCCCTTGCCTCTTTTTCCCTTTACCTTGCTTTCCTTTCTTCTTGAGCTTTCTTCCCTTCCTTGTGGATGAAAGTTTACTGTCTGAAAGCATTTCTTACCAGATTACCCTCAAATCTGGTGAAAAACCTGAAGGTGTAATGTTCTCTCCCGACCATATCAACAGTAGCCACATTTCTAGTTCATAAAAGGGATCAACCTACACATTTACTCCTTACGAGAGTCGCCAGAGCACTGCAATAAAATCAACCGGACATGTTTATCAAAAGAATCCTCAATTTATAATATTTTTCCACTCTCTTTTTTCCTCATTCCAGTTGAAAAGGATTAATAATTTGAAATCACAAATTGGCTCCTTCCGTCAACAATTCTTTCATCACAATATATCCCAACAAAAAAAAAAAATCCCAGAAATCATTTGAAATTAAATGAAAATCTCGCGGTGCTATACAAAGGTACAAATATTCAATATCCCTGTTTCTCCCCATTGCCTTTGACACCAATAAACCTAGCTGAACTCCACATAAACTGCTCAATTTCACAATTCTATATTCACTATGATAGAGTCTTGTATCTTCCGTTCATGCTAAGAAAAATACAACCAATTGCCCCTTAGCTCAATTCTCACTACAATTTTATCACAAAATTACGGAAACAAGAAACAGGAAAACACTGAGAATCACATTGTTAAAAATCTATAATAAAAAAAAGGAAAGGGAATTGTGAGGGTGTTGAATAATTACGTTCCGGGAATTACAGCTTCCCTCCCAGTGAGAGAGAACGAGGGGCGGAGGAAGAAAAAGGAAGGAGGAGGCAAGTAGTTTATATATTTCCTAAGCCCGGAAAATATTATTAAAATTTTAAAAGAGTTTATATTTCCTAATCATCGGACAAGTCATTTATATTAATCCTAGGTGGCAAGTAGTTTGACCGGAGGGCACAATTGCATCTATATTATAAATGTAGAGGGCATTTTTGAGCTAATAAAAACTTTAAGGGCAAAATTAGACCTTACAAAAAACATTGAGGGCAAATATGCACCTTTGCCCAAAAAGAAATTCACTCATTTTTTTAATTTGTCTGATTTATATGTAATGACCACTTATTTGGATAAAGCAACTTTTAAGGCAATAATTCAATGAGTATTTTCGACCAAAAGAAAGGGGAAAAAAAAAAAACAAAGAAAAAAGATTCCCATTCATTTGTTCTGTTAATTGATGTTCATCGGAATTTAATTCCACCAGCTTCCCAATCTTCAACCCCAAAAAAAGAGAGGATAAAAAACTAAGGGCTTTGTTATTTTGTGACAAAATTTGGGAATTTCTTTTTTTTTTGAAAAGAAATTCTTTTGAGGGAATTATTTTTTGAAAAATATTGGAGGGGAGAGATAAAGAAGTGTTGGCCTTATCACCCAAAGAGATTAACAAATAATCAAAACAAATAATAAAATAACACACAATTTAAGGTGGTTCGATCACAACTCGACAATGAGATTAGCACTAACACATTTCTTATGACCTCAACCCCTATAACAGCATATCACAATAGACAAAAAAAGCTCGCTTCTTCAAAATAACCAAAACCAGCTTCCAATAAAGGAAAATTGACATTTTTAGTCCCTTACGTTTGGGCCTGTGGTCGTTTTAGTCTATTTTGTTTGTCTGTGGCGATTTTAGTCCCTTTCTTTTGTCATTGTGGCAATTTTGCCTCCTTTTACATAAAATTGAAGGTTAAACCGGTCACTTGGGATCTTACAAAATTTATAAATTTTGAGTTAAAACATAAACTATAAAATTAAAAAATTGCACTTTTGATACGTGGTCAGAAGTTTAGTTTAGTCGGTCCGAAGACATTAGTTTTAATTAGTACCGAAGAAAATATAGAATTTAAAGCTTTTTAAGATAGTGTCCATGAAATGGGAACAAGTTTTCCTTTCTCATCGCAGGTGAGGGAGAGGAAGTTCTAAAATTTCTACAAAAAAATTTCTAAGTATAGCTCCACTGTGTGTCGATTCGACACCTACGTCGCAACCCCCGTCGACGTTGAGACAAACTTCTACGTCACGTGGGTAGAAGAAATGTTTTTAGAAATTCGACTCCATTCTATAAGTGCTTCGATTTAGGCGCCAGATCGCCACTGGAATCGATAATTTTCTACAATTAATTTTTGCCTTTTTAATTGACCTGCGAGTCGACTTGCGATTCCACAGGACAATCGTTGCCTTTACTGTTATTCTTAGTATTTCACCTCGATTTATTTATTTATTTTTACTTTAAATGTCTTTTGCTTCAAGGCCTGTCCTTCAAACACGTTCTAAACTATTTTAGAGAATTTTATGATCCTTTTTTATTCCTAATTATTTGGATCAAAACTCAACACTACTCTAAGGTAAACTTTTCAAGGATTTACCTACTTTTCTTTCAAAGACAATTTTGAGATGTTTATGATTAGTTTTAGGTAAATCTTTCTGCTACAAACATGTTGGTCATGTCAAAATCAAAATTAATTTGAACAATTGGCTGATATTTTATTAATTAGCCTTTGTCCAAAAAACAATTTTATTCCCTTAGGACAAAGCTTAAAATCATACCTTTGCCTTTATAAATTTGAAACTTCATTCTTGCTAAGTTTATTAAAAAAATGGGATAAAATATGATATGACATTGACATATTTTTAGCAGAATTGTTTGATTTAGGGGAGTATATCATTTTGAATATTGGGTTAGAATTATCTAATTTCATATAATTGTTTTGACAACATAAAAAAATAGAAGAGATGGTTAGACTTAGGGTTTTGCTGAGAAACTCAAGGTGGGAAAGCCCATTGCGGCCATGGAGAACTCGTAAATTCCAAAATTTAGCTATACATGTGTTTCAAACACTTGAATATATTATAATTTCTTATTGTTATTCATAATATTACTGAGATCAACATACAACAATTGAGGGCACGACGACCCTTACTTTATTAATAACAGAAAAACTATATGGAGGAAAACATAATGACAACCAAAACCAGAGCAATAAAAAACCCACAATTCCATCCATTTTATCTAGTATCTGGATAAGGAAAGCCCCTAACATCTAAAACGATGAGTAGTACGCCCTTTAGTGCACAGGGTGCAGAGTCAATCTATACATTAATTACCCCAGTAAGACAGGATACGACATAGGCTGCCTTAGAAGCATTATCAACACTTTTCTTGGCACTTCTATAATATTTCCTTTGTTCATCAGTTTCAATACTGACATCATTGTATAAGGTATCCCAACAGTCATATATGTATCGGTGAGCCTCCTGGATCTGATCATTCTTTTTGATAATCCCAATGGCGGTCTCAACCTGCTTGGAGCAGTCCTCAACGGCGCCTTCTTGGCCAGTTCATGAGGCATTGAGTTTTTTAAGCTGATCTTGAGCATCTAGGGTTAAGTTTAGTGCTTGCGTCGTAGCTGATGTGATCCAAACCGTCTGAGTTGAAGTCGGTGGTTTTGTTGACAAATGGTTTAAGAAATGTCACACAATAATAGATTCTTTCTGGGACCTTCGCCTTGCATAATTCTTCCACGGTTGTTGGTGGTGGTGGTGGTCGGGCGGAGACACACAATGGTGCCACCGCCACCAACACCACAGCTATGAACGGAAGTATGAATCTATTAATTGCCATTTTTTTTTTTGTTTTTGTTTTTGTTTTTTTTTGTTTTCTTGTTATGAGATTTATTAGGAAGATCGATTCGAGACCTATTTATATATGTGTTGTGAAATTGTTGGTTGATTCGAATTGTTTGCCGAATCAAAAGGATTATAGTGTGAATGATCCATTTTTTAAGTAATACTAGTGGAGGAAGATGTAAAGCATATTTAGCCACAACTTTTTCAATCGATGCAAAACCTATCAAATTAATTTGACATTGTCTCCATCGCTTATGGTACGATACTAACAATTATGGTTTTGACATGTAAACCCCTAAATTCAAGCTCGAGACACGAACTAATTGGCACCCTGCTATTTAGCTAACATGAATTGATCATTCTTAGACTTCATTAGTTTTGAGACAAAAACGAATAAGTTTTGTTTTGGAGAGAGAATTTTCTTTCTGTAAATTTGTGTATGAAGAAGAAAAAGAAAGTTGAATAATCCATTTTTAAAGTAATACTACTGGAGGAAGATGAAACCCAATTTTTAAGTTTTCTTGAAATCGAGTCCCACAACATTGCCAACTAGAGACTTGAGCTCCAAAATTCCTTTTTCCAGCGGCTCCACTTCGTTCACCATGGTTGCCTTAATCTTAAGGCCGTTGATTTCCATGTCATAGACACCCATTTTTGATCGAAATTGCAGAGGAATATCCATGGATCAAACCGCGATTTTAATTGTAATCAATACCGTAGAACCTTCATAAATTAATGCTTTGTAAAATATTTTTTTGGGTTCTGACTCCGACCAGTTCAAAAAATTATAAATTTTAATAAAATAATAATTTTTAGAAATATTCTTATATAAATATATGTAGTCCCACAGATATCATAAATTAATAATTTTTAAAAGTTACTAATATAACTATGATAGTTTTAAAATATAAATTTATTGTTCTGTCTTTTCTTCAAAATTTTAATTTGGGTGAATTGAACTTAACGGAGCAGCTTTTTCCGAATTTTTTGAGGATATTTATGTCAAAACAGCTCTAAATTTCTTTAAACCTTTCCTTTTTTTTTATTTTTTTTTATTTACTTAATTTCTTATAAGTCCCTGTGTTATAAATGTAAAATATAGTGGCCAGCAGCTCACATCATCCATTGGCATCTCAACTACTCATCAGCAAGGTAGCTCAGCTCCGAATCTTAGAACATAGCCTTGCTGATGTGGCTTCTGAAGTCCGCCAATTGGATACTTAATTCAGTTCAAACTAATGCACTGGATTATTGTCTAATTGGATAAGGTAGCCACGTGTACACATACAGCACCAGCTGCATTGATCACAATCATGCAACTTGCGCTTGATCTAAGTTAATCTTTAACTCTAGTTTAGCTCAGAGTTTGGACAGCTGTAAATATAGTTAGTGATTGTAGTTAGTTAACCAGACGTGATTAGCTTGTTGATCATGCATCTAGTAAACTATATAAAGGAGGATCACTGTATGGTGTAAGTTAGTCCTCATAATATCAGAAAATTTTCCCCAATTTTCAGTTTCTCTGGTTTTCTTCATTTCAGATTGTAAGCTTCTGAGATTTCTACATGGTATCAGAGAATCAGGAGACATAATTCTCACTGATCAAAGTCACAATTACAGTTATTTTAGAATCAATTTGAAGTTTACCTGCACAAATGGAGGATTCACAGAATTCTGAAGGAAGTTTTCAAAGATATGGCAATGAAGATCCTCTGTATCTTCACAGCTCAGAGCATTCTGGAATTATTCTTGTTTCTGAGCTCCTGACAGATAAGAATTACATCGGATGGAGTTGAGCAATGATCACTGCTCTTGAATCACGAGATAAGCTAGGTTTCATCACTGGAGAGATCCAAATGCCTAGCACAGATTCCCCTACCTTCAAAAGATGGAGTAGGGTGAATTCTACTGTTATTTCATGGATTCTTAACTCTCTCAGCAAAGAAATTATGGATTCTTGTTTGCTAAAGATGCAAAAGTACTGAGGAAGGATTTGGGAGAAAGGTATGGATCATGCAATGGTCCTCAACTGTTTGAGCTCAAGAGAGATATGAGGACTCTTGCTCAAGGAAATTCCTCAGTTGCTGCATATTACACAAAATTGACAAGATTTTGGGATGAGTTAGCTTGTTTGAAGCTAGGAAGGCGATGTAATTGCTGTAATTGTGGATTTTATGCTCTAGCTGTGACTGATGATGATGAAGACAAACTGATGCAATTCCTCATGGGATTAAAAGAGGAGTATGATGCAAATAGAAATGAGATCTTGTTGATGGATCCGTTTCCTACAGTTAATAGAGCTTATTCTATGATCATTTCTGTAGAGAAACAGAGGTTAGTTCAAAGCAACTATGCTGAAGCATTTGAGAGCAGTGCCTTAGCAGTTAAGACTGACAAATCTTACACTGCTAAAAAAGGAGGTTACAAGAAAAAGGAATGTGAAGAGGCCTGATCTGAAGTGTTATTATTGTCACAATGAAGGCTACACTCGAGATACCTGTTTCAAGTTAAGAGGCTATCGTAATTGGTGGAAAGGACCTAAAGATTTCAGCAACATAGGCAAACCAAAGAACACCTTGGGACATAACTCAGCTAATGTTGTAGCTCAGAATGTTAATGTTGCAGAAACTACCTTTGATGTTACTGGTGGTATAGAAGGAGGACAGATGAATGGGGGAAACCTGCAGGCTATGGTTTCGAATCTCTTACAGCTGGAGCTTGGAAAACTCATGAAAGGCAAGATGAAGGAGTCAGCCTCAGACAACAATCTGGTGAACTATGCACACTTTGGAGACTTTGCAAGTAGTGTTCTAACACAATTTAGTAAGTTTGCCTTTGTTTTAGAATCAGATTCCTGGATTGTTGATAGTGGTGCATCAAGTTATATGTGCAGTATCTCTAAATGCCTCCAAACCATTAAACCAGTGACATCTCCAACACCCGTTTGTCTGCCTGATGGTTCTATCAAATTAGTTCAGAACATAGGGGATGTTAACTTGGGTAGATCAATAAGTCTCTTGAACTGCTTACATGTTCCTAGTATTTGATTCAACCTATTCTCTGTCAGTAAACTTACCAAAGCTGGGAGAATTAATGTTAATTTCTTTTCTTAATTTTGCCTTTTTCAGGACCTAGTGACTAATGGAGTTTTGGGAGTAGCATATGAAAATAAAAGCCTCTATATCCTAAACTCCAGCTCCTTTCAAAAGGAAATTCTAAAGAAGTTTTCATGCTCTACCAACAGACATTCTCTTCAGCACTCTGTCAATGCTGTAAAGTCAATAGATTCCCAATTATGGCATTGTAGATTAGGACATCCTTCTGAGAATGTATTACAACATATGAAATTCTTGAATAAAGATGTTGATAGTATATCTTCTGAATTTTGTGATACTTGTCCTATGGCTAAGCAAAGTAGATTATCTTTCCCGTCAAGTGATCATAATGTGCATGCCTGTTTCCAATTGCTTCATGCTGATATTTGGGGACCATATAAAGTATCTACCATGAATGGTAGCAAATACTTTTTGACTCTAGTGGATGACTATAGTAGATGCACTTGGACATTTCTCCTTAAACAAAAATGCCAAACATCCAATACCTTGCAAAATTTCTTCCTTCTGATTCAAAACCAATTCCAAACCAATGTCAAATGTCTAAGATCAGACAATGGCATTGAATTCACCAATTCCACATGTTCAGAGATGCTTTCCAAGTTGGGAATCATCCATCATAAATCTGTTTCATACACACACCAGCAAAATGGTCTTGTTGAAAGAAAACACAGATATCTCCTTTTAGTAGCTAGAGCTCTCGTGCTTCAATCTAATCTACCTAAGCATTTCTGGAGGGAATCCATTCTCACTGCCACATACCTTATAAACAGACTTCTAACTCCTGTTCTCAAATGGCAAACTCCATATGAAGTTTTGCACAAAAGAATCCCTACCTGGAATGATTTAAAGGTTTTCGATTGTCTGTGTTACTATACAAATACCTTACCTCACAAGGATAAATTTAGTCCTAGAGCTTTCCCAGCAGTGTTCCTTGGATACCCTCCCAATCAGAAGGCATACAAAGTATTTGATCTTCACAAGAGAAAGATGATTGTGACTAGGGATGTTACGTTTCAGGAAGACATTTTTCCCTATAAATCCCTGACACACAGGAGTTTTCCAACCTTGTCTGATTTATCTTCATCAGACCCTATACCTCTTCCTCCTCCTACTTCTGAGTCACCTCATTTCATTCCTTTCACTAATTCTCATGTGTCTCCTCACTCCAGTAATCATCATTCATTCTCTGATAGATATACCTCTCTTAGTCCTAAAGATGGATCACATATACCTACACCTCATTCTTCACATGATCATTTTGTCTCTGATACTGAGTCTTCCCCAAACATTCATGTTTCATTTTCCCCACAGAGAATTCAGAGAGACAGAAAGAAACCTGCTTGTTTACAGGGTTTTGTTACCAATTTAGCCCAAACACATCAACCAATAAGCCAATTTTCTACTGCATATATGTCATTTGCTGCTAACTTGTCAAAAGTTTAGGAACCTTATTCTTATAAACAGGCCAGAATGTCTAAAGAGTGGGTGTAAGCAATGGACACTGAGCTCCAAGCCTTGGAGGACAATCAGACTTGGGAGCTCACCCAATTACCTACAGGAAAAAGACCTATTGGATGTAAGTGGGTTTATAAAGTCAAGTGCAAACCGGATGGTAGTGTGGAGAGATATAAGGCTAGACTGGTTGCAAAGGGCTACAATCAAGTTGAAGGAGTGGACTATTTTGATAGTTTTTCTCCCGTGGCTAAATCTGTCAGTGTTAGACTCTTTTTAGCTATTGCTGCTGCCAAACCTTGGTCTCTTCACCAACTTGATATCAATAATGCATTCCTACATGGTTACCTAGATGAGGAGGTGTACATGGTACCTCCTGAAGGATATACCAGAGCTGGCCCTCAAGAGGTTTGCAAGTTGAAGAAATCTCTTGATGGCTTAAAACAAGCATCCAAAATGTGGAATCAGGAATTTACACGCAAGTTGATTGGCTATGGCTTTGTCTAGTCCAAGCATGATCATTGCTTATTTCTAAAAAGGGGAGGTGATATTGATCTTGCACTTGTAGTGTATGTCGATGATGTGTTGATCACAGGAAATTCTGAATATGCTATATCTGAGGTCAAGGCTTTCTTGCATCAGCAGTTTACCATCAAAGATTTGGGGCCTGCTATATATTTTCTTGGGATAGAGATCATTCGATCGAATACAGGGATGTATCTCAACCAAAAGAAATATGCCACAGATATCATTAATGATGCAGGTCTTATTGAAGCCAAGTCGGCTACTACTCCTTTGCCTAGCTGCTGTGATCTGAATCAAGACTCCACTCGTTTTTCTGATCCTGATCCTTACAGAAGATTGATAGGTCGTCTCCTTTATTTGGGGTTTACTAGACCAGATATCACCTTTACGGTGCAGCAGTTGAGCCAGTACATTCAGCAACCTACAGAAGATCATTGGAATACTGCTCTTCATGTGGTTAAATATCTGAAAGGTTGCCCTTCTCATGGTCTATTCTATGTAGCATCTAGTTGCTTCCATATTGAAGCTTTCTCTGATGCTGATTGGGCCACATGCAAGAAAACCAGGAGATCAATTATTGCATTTTCTTTGGAGAGATGCTTTAATTTCTTGGCAAACCAAGAAACAGACAACTGTATCCAGATCTCTGTAGAAGCAGAATACAGAAGTCTAGCTACTACTGTTTGTGAGCTGAAATGGATATCTTATCTACTCAAGGATTTTGGCATTCCATTTTCTCTCCCTTTTCCTCTATGGTGTGATAATCAGGCTGCTATTCACATCACAGAGAATCCTGTTTTCCATGAACGAACTAAACATCTTGACATTGACTGTCATCTTGTTTGGGATCAGTTTTTGGAAGGTTTCATTATTCCCAAACATGTTTCTACCACTCACCAGCTAGCTGATGTGCTTACCAAGTCATTATCTGCTCCTTCATTGTCTCGAATCTTGTCCTAGATGGGCTTTAGTTCCTTCTTACAACCTCATCTTGAGGGGAGAATGTAAAATATAGTGGCCAGCAGCTCACATCATCCATTGGCATCTCAACTCATCACCAAGGTAGCTCAGCTCAGAATCTCAGAACATAGCCTTGCTGATGTGGCTTCTGAAGTCAGCCAATTGGATACTTAATTCAGCTCAAACTAATGCACTGGATTATTGTCTAATTGGATAAGGTAGCCACGTGTACACATACAGCACCGGCTGCATTGATCACAATCATGCAACTTGCGCTTGATCCTAAGTCAATCTTTAACTCTAGTTTAGCTCAGAGTTTGTATAGCTGTAAATATAGTTAGTGATTGTAGTTAGTTAACTAGACGTGATTAGCTTGTTGATCACGCATCTAGTAAACTATATAAAGGAGGATCACTGTATGGTGTAAGTTCTCATAATATCAGAAAATTTTTCCCCAATATTCAGTTTCTCTGGTTTTCTTCATTTCAGATTGTAAGCTTCTGAGATTTCTACAGTTGTCTAATCATTCAACTCAGATGCCTAAACTCACCGTCGGCGTGGGCATGTTTTGATAGTCTGTTTATAAAAAGACAAATATTTTTTTGTAGGGAAGAAAACTGAATCAAAAGTCCAGGCCCTGAGGCAAAGGAAGAAGGACAATAGAGATTCGTGGATGAAGAATAGGGTTGAAATTGGCATCAGGAACTTGAGTAGAGACATCGACATTATTCTGCAATTTATCCAAACAGTCATCTAGGTTTCCGAAAACCAACTCCACAGAATTCTTTTGTATATTCTCAAGGGCGTCCCCAATAAGCTTAGAGCAGGACGTAACTTCTTCTTGTTTATAATTGTAATAGGCATTGAGTGTTTGAACCTGATCTCGAGCATCTACTACTAAGTTTCTTGCTTGCGTCGAAACAAATGAGATCCATTCGGGTGAGTTGAAGTCGGTGGTTTTGTTGACGAATTGTTTAAGATATGTGACACAGTACTTTGTTTCTTTCTTGTACGGGACCTTCGAATCGCCGAATTCTTCCACGGTTCTGTGCGGTGGCGCTTGGGCGGAGACACACAGTGGTGTCACCGCCACCGCCACCACAGCTATGAACGCTAAAAGTATGAATCTATTAATTCCCATTTTTTTCTTTTCTGTTTTTTTTTTTTTTTTTCTTGATATGAGAAGATCGATTCGAGGGACCTATTTATATAAATATATATATATATGTTGTGATACTAGTGGAGGAAGATGAAAAGCATATTTAGCTACTACTTTTTCACTCCATGCAAGAACGCAACGAATCAATTTGACATTGTCTCCATTCATTCATTTCAAGGTGTATCGTATGATATTAACAACTATGATTTTGACATGTAAACCCCTAAATTCGAGACACGACCCAATTTAACACCCTATTTACTTGGCATTTGATCATTATGAGACAATAAAATTAGGAGTTAAATAGATTATAATAATTATTATTATTATTATTTTGAAATTTGGCAATAAATATTGAATATCAATTTTTATCTGAAACTTTAAAATGAAATTAGGATTTTATACATTATAATTATGAATTTAAAATTCCAGTTACATATTATTAATGTGAATTTACATTAGAGATTTTAAAATTTAAGATATATATATATATATATATATATATCAATCAATGTTAATTTCATATGAATGGTGAATTATGTATTCCTTGAGGGAAGATTTTGCATTTAAATATTCAACAAAAATGTCACTTTTTAAGTGAATTTTTATTTTTATATTTTCTTTTTAGTTAAAATATTTTGTATTTTAAAAGCATTATTAATGAATATTATATATATTTGTTTTATATTTATGATGATAAAAAAAGGTCTAAATTTATATTACCGAATGCGAACAATGGCCATTTTTAGGTAGGAAGGGCCCTGTCTTCCTCCACTGGTATTACTTAAAAAATGGATCACACACTAATTCCTTTTGATTCGGTAAACAAGAATGAATCAACCAACAATTTCACAACATATATATAAATAGGCCTCTCGAATCGATCTTCCTCATAAATCTCATATCAAGGAAAAAAAAAACAAAAAAGAAAGAAAAAAGGAAAAGGAAAAAAATGGCAATGAATAGATTCATTGTTGCGTTCTTCATAGGTGTGGTGTTGGTGGCACCATTGTGTGTCTCTGGCCGAGCGCCGCCACCAGCAACCGTGGAAGAACTATGCAAGAATATCCCAAAAGATAGTGATTACTGTGTCACATTTCTTAAACCGACGGTGACCAAAACAACCGACTTCAACTCACCGGAATGGATCTCATCAGCTACGACGCAAGCACTAAACGTAGCAACAGATGCTCAAGGGAAGATTAAGGCACTCAATTTCCCAGAAGATTCAGTCGCCGGGTCCTGTTCTAAGCAAATTGAGGAAGCCATTGAGATGATCAAAAAGAAAGATCAGGTGCAGGACGCTCACCAGAAGCTAGATTACTGCGCAGATAGCTTGGAGAATGATGTCTTTCCTAAAAATGAAGATGAAACGAAAAAGGTTGATGATGCCAAGAACAGTGTTGATAATGCTTCTAAGGCCAGCTCGGTCATAGCCTATATTAATGGAAAACAGTAATTATTAATATATGCCACCGGGTTTCCTTATCTTAGATAGATGAAATTTTCCTGGTTTTTTTTTTTTTTTTGCATCGGTTTTGGTTGTTTTTCCTTTCTTTGTTCTTAGAGGGAAAGTCATTATGTCCCGTCCATATAGTTTTTTTGTTATTAATAAATTGAGAGTCGTCATGCTCCACCCACTTGGAAAAGAACGTTGTACCATGTCCAGATTATTGTATGTTAACCTCTTTAATATTATGAATAAGAATTAGAAATTAGAATATATTCAAGTGTGCGCGATACACGTGGACAACTAATTTTGAAAATTTATGAGTTCTCCGTAAACGCAATGGGCCGGGCATTCCCACCTAGAGTTTCTCTTCAAGGCCATACCCTAAGTCTTACTCTCTCCTAGTTTTTATGATGTCAAAACAAACATGAAATTGGATAATTCTAACCCAATATTGAAAATGATTGTGCAAATTAATTTTGAAAAATAATATTATTCAAAGATGTATTTTTGACATGACAAACATGTTTGTAGCAGAAAGCTTCCCTTACAACTAATCATAAACATCCTAAAAATGTCTTTGAAAGAAAACTAGGTCAAACCTTGAAAAGTTGACCTTACAGTTGAGTTTTAATCCAAATAAGATATTAGGAATCAAAAGGATCATAAAATTCTCTAAAATATTTAGAACATGTTTGAAAGAGAGGCCTTGAAGCAAAAGACCTTAAAATTAACAAAAATAAATCATGGTAAAATATTAAGAATAATAGTAAGGGCATCCATTGTCTTGTCGAATCGCAAGTCGTTTTGTAGGTCAATCAAAAAGGCAAAAATTAATTGTAGAAAATATCGACTCCAGTGGTGAACTAGTGCCTAAATAAATCAAAGCACTTAAAGAATGGAGCCGAATTTCTAAAAAAAAAAAAAATCGCTTCTACTTACTCGACATAAAAGTTTATCTCAATGTCGACAGGGGTTGCGACCTAAGGTGTCGAATCGACACACAATCGGGCTATATAAGCCATACTTAGAAATTTTTTGTAGAAATTTTGGAACTTCCTCTCCCTCACCTGCGACGAGAAAGGGAAACTTTTTGCCATTTCATGAACACTAGCTTAAAAAGCTTCAAATTCTACACGTCCTCATTTAGATTACTATTGTCAATGATTTCCATTAAAATGAATTATCATTATGTACTACTACGTTGTCTTTCATTTCTGAAACTATTTTCAGGGCATTATAAGTTTAGCGTGGTGTAATCCAACAAGTAATATATTAATTAATTAGAAAATCAATTTTAGAAATGAAGACATACGTACGTATGGTAAGAAGAGGAAAGCAAATAGTAGAGTGATTTACACATCCTCCTATTGCAACTTCATTTATTTACTTATGAAAATGGAAGAGTGTAAGCTCTTTCATTTCGCTTATAATAAGTTACACATCGATTATAAAGGAAAATTTTCTTATTATTGTGGTTGCATTGCTCGGTAATCTCGACATCTCTAACAACCCTTATTGACATCACAAAGCAGGGGACCAACACTTTGAGTTAGAACAGGAACTAAGGAGCCATCAGCAACAGAGAATCTTTGAATTGCAGAATAGGGTGGACCGTCAATTTGAGCACCAGATTGATTAAAATAAGCTCCATTCTTGAACACGTCCTTTCTACTGGTCCACTTCCATTGCTTCCATTCTTCGTAACCCTTCTTAGTTTTTCTTTCTGCAACCTGGTACATAGGAACGAATTCAAGGCCCTCAAATTGATATGGGAGCTTAGTTTTGAAGAAATTACGGGGTGAAGGCTGATTTTTAAACAAACATTTTAGAGGCAATTTTCTGTCAGAGGCTTTGACCGTCTAACAGGAGATGTACTACATGCACACGCGCACGCGCTACGCTACTTGTTCATTTAAAAAATTAAATAAAAATTACTCTACTCTTTTTCTTTTTTTTGGTTAAAATCTGGTATAACAATTACCATTTTCATATGGAGATCATCTGAAGCAGTAAATAGTTTCCTTCACTAAGTATGGAAGAAACTGCACTTCCCCCAATGGCGTAATCGTTCCATGGTTCATACAAGTTGTTAGCTACGTGCGAAAACCCATGCCTCACCCTGCAGGTATATATACATGGGATCATGATCCGTTCCATTAGAATAGCCTATATATTTTTATAAATATTTTTTGTTTTTAGAGAAAAATTCACTTTCAATTTTTTTTTCCTCATACCCTTACTAATATTAGTCCATACATTAAAAAAAACAATGATATGAATGGAACAAATAAGGTCAAATTAGCTATATTATGTGTTGTACCTTAATATTCATAATAAATTGTAAATTAGTAAAAATTGACTCTTCTAATGAAACGGAAGGAGTAGTATCAGCCATGGAACTTTCCTTACCTTGGCATTCGCGACGAAACGTTAGGGCCAAAATGGTTAAATGCCACAGTTACTTGCAAAACCTTATCTTGTACAAAACCAGCTTCATGTCCGAGTAACATCACCTGAGATATATCCAAACAAAATTCAACACAAAAGTGTGGAAGAAAAATGAAGTGAATAATATAAATGTTCAATTGTAAAACCTAAACCTTCTTGTGGTGGGTGAAGTGAGAGTTAGAGATGGTGATATTTGTGGAAGCATGAACAACATCAATTAAGCCGTCGTTGCATCGAGAAAGATAGCAGTGGTCAATCCAAACAGGGGAGGAATTGAAAACGTTAATCCCATCCCCATTTTCGTCCGCCTCCTTGCCGCTGCCGCTTTGGGTGATTCTGTGTGTTGGAGTAACTTGAACTAAGCCAGGCTTCTCCGGTTGACAACCATGAATCCTTATTCCATAATGATCACATGTTTGGCATCCCTTATTTCAAGGCGGGGTCCTCCTGTAACCTCAACTTTGGACCCTCTTCCGTCAATTGTCTTATGATTGTGGATCATAAGCACATTTTGAAGAGTGATAACCATGTCTTTTTCAAAAATAATCCAAAGAGGTTCTTTTTGAATTACGCCGTATCGGAGTGTTCCTGGTTTTGGATCAACCGCCTGATCAGAATTGTCTGTGAACGTGTATATTTCGCTGCCTAGCCCTCCCATGGTGCTTTTTCCGAACCCAACCGCACAATTGGCCAACAACTGGTGATGCTTTATCCACTCAGCTTTCAATCGCCAACACGAGTCTATAAGATTCAGTGGTTTTGGAGTGATGACATTCGATTTCTGGGAAATTCGGAGTTCTTGGGATGATGAAGAGATGATTGGTCTGGACGAGAGGAATAGATTAGAAGTAACAGGCAAGTCCTCAACGAGTTACACACTATGAAATGTTGCAATGGAGGATGCGAACTTGAAAATCTCTACTGATTTTGGGCTGCGTAAATATGCTTTATTTATAGTTTCAAAGTTCTAGATTAGTAATTCTCTACCTACTATGATATTATGCTAATGCATGGGTTACATATGCAATGCTAATGCATGGGATGGGATACATATGTATTGCTTTCTGGAAATTTTGGAATGCACATTTGAGCACTAGCTACAAATAAAATTTTCAAATGTTGTCAACTATTGTTACATAAAGGAAAATTACTAAAATAATATGATAAATTGGGGAACCCCATGCTATTTTATTACCACACTTACTAGTGTACTATTTTTTATTCTATAGTGCAACTTTCCTAGCTAATGTGTGACAGTAAGGTTATACTAGTGTATGTTAATAGCTATCATTTAGATTCACTTTCTTAATGTGTCAATAGTATAATTATATAATGTCAATGTATCATTTTAATGTGTCAATAGAATCATATAGTTACACTAAATGTATTAGCATTTTATTATTATTTATTATTCAATGATGTATTCGTTGTGGTGTAAAAATAGAAAGACTATTAACACATTAATTTTATAATGTGAATAAAAGTGTGTGACTATAGCAATTTTTAGTGTTCTACTAGTGCATCCTTTGTATTCTATTTCCTGTTTCTTCAAATCAAGGAAACTACTAACTACGTCATCGAGCATATGTAAGAGAACGTGACATTTTCCGTTTTGATAATATAATATTTTCTTATGTTAATTAATCTCTCCGTTCTCAAATAAGTGGTCATTATAGAAATTTTTTTTGGTTCCCAAAATAAGTGTTCCTTTACACGTTTCAATACGAAGAATTTAAAAAATTTCAATATTATTCCTTAATTAATTGATTTGATTTAATAATATCAGTTACAATGTTTTAAATGTATATACATTACACACATTCCCACTTAAAATGCAGTTAAATAATAAAACATAAATAAGGGTGAAAAAGAAATTCAGTCATTTTCTTAATTTGTGTGATTTATATATAATGACCACTTATTTGGATAAAGCAACTTTTAAGGCAATAATTCAATGAGTATTTTCGACCAAAAGAAAGGGAAAAAAAACGAAAGAAAAAAGATTCCCATTCATTTGTTCTGTTAATTGATGTTCATCGGAAGCTTATTTTTGAAGGGCTAAGCTAAATGCAAGGAAGAAAAATGCTAAACGCAGGGAATGAGAGATAGTATTTTGTATTTATACCAAAATTGCCGTTACTCCTATCCTATCACACCAGCCCCCACCATTTCCTAGCCCACCACCGCCGGAACCGTCACCCACCACCAACGAAAATCGCTGACGACATTGAATCTTAAAAAAAAAAGAAATTAAGGAAAAAAAACTACACAATGGCCGGGTGTGGGTGGCGGGAATCCGACCAGAAAGCAGCCAGATCTGGCTACTTAGACGCAGCCAGATTTGGTTGCCAAAATGCAAAACGAAACCCAGCAAGTGGGTTTCATTGCTTCGCCGCTCCAGCACCAATTTTGAAAAAGGGGAGTCCCCTTTTTCCGGCAGGCTCACTTTGCCAAAAGAGGGGTTTAACCCCATTTCCTAACCCGAAAATGGGGTTAGGGACTAACTCCCGAAAACAAGATTAGACGGCCTAACCCGTTTTTCTCCTAACCCCCGAATGCAAGGTTAGGTAGCATAATCCCGTTTTCTCCTAACCCTTGAATGCAAGGTTAGGCGGCCTAATCTCGCTTTCTCCTAACCCCCGAAAATGGGATTAGGCCGACTAACCATGTTTTCGGAGGTTAGGAACCCTAACCCTCGAAAACGGGGTAAGACGGCTAACTATGATTTAAATCCATAAAAAAAAAAATTTAGAAAAAATGAAATGCAAAACATGGAGGCGGCAGGAATAATTGAACTGAAATGAAAATTGCAGCCTGCTGTAATTTTTATTTCAGTTGAGGCCTGCTGCAAAAATTGCAGCAGGACACACCTTCCCGCTGCAATTTTTGCAGCTGGATCTGGCTCCGTGTAAACAGCCAGATCTGGCTGCTTCAGGCCAGATTTGGGTGGCGGGAATGGTCGCCACCCAAATCAGGCCTGAAGGAATGATTTTTTTGAAAAAAAAAAAAGAAAAAATTAAAATTTTTTACTTTAGCTCCGGCGGCGGGAAATTTTTCCGGCAAGAGTGCTGGGAAAGACACAGGGGATGGTGGAGCTTAGGCTAAGGGCTTCTTTGTGGTGGGGGTATTTTGGGTATAAAAACAAAATATTATATCTCCTTTATTGCGTTTAGCATTTTCCTTCCCTGCATTTAGACATACCGTTTTTGAATTCTACTAGGTTCCCAACCTTCAACCCTAAAAAAGAGAGGATAAAAAACTAAGGGCTTTGTTATTTTGAGACCAAATTTGGGAATTTCTTATGTTTTTGAAAAGAAATTCTTTTGAGGGAATTATTTTTTGGAAAATTGTGCAGGGGAGAGATAAATAAGTGTTGGCCTTATCGCCCAAAGAGATTAACAACAAATAGAGTAATGATACATAACTCAACTAATGTTCACAACTTTCACATAGCAAGTGATGTGTCATGTTGTGTATCATTACTCTAACAAATAATCAAAACAACACACAATTTAAGGTGTGGTTTGATTCCACAACTGCACAACTCCACAACAAGATTAGCACCAACACATTTCTTATGACCTCAGCCCCTATAACAACACATCACAATAGCCAAAAAAAAGCTCGCTCCCTCAAAATAACCAAAACCAGCTTCCAATAATTGGAAAATGACATTTTTAGTCCCTTTTGTGGCCGTTTTAGTCCATTTTGTTTGTCTGTGGCGGTTTTAGTCCCTTTTGTTTGTCATTGTGGCAATTTTGGTCCCTTTTACCTATAATTGAAGGTTAAACACGTCACTTGAGGTCTTCTTACAAAATTATAAACTTTGGGTTAAAACATGATCTGTAAAATTATAGTGTTATAAACTGCAGACTCATTATGTAAAATTTTCAATTTCATAAGAAAAAGGATCAAATATAAGGTATCTAAAGTACAATTTTTTAATTTTACAGTTCATGTGTCTTAACCCATAATTTATAAATTTTGTAGAAAGGCCTCAAGTGACCTGTTCAACCTTCAATACCTTCAATTCCAGGTAAAATGGACTAAAACTATCAGTGACAAACAAAATGGACTAAAACCGCCGCATGCAATCAAAATGGACTAAAATTGCCACAAGCATAAACGTAAGCACTAAAAATGTCAATCCAACTGAAAACAATACCCCACGTGTTCTTTATATTGGCCTATAATTACCAAATACTTCCAAAAACACTAGTTTTCTAAAACAAACAAATTATTAAATTCTACCCCAAATATAATTTTCTAATTAAGTTTGGTTTAATTTTCCAACATTATGTGAGTAAAGATTTATGTGATTGTTTCTTTATATAAAATTTTGTACGAAAAAATGATTAACTTCCAAATATCAAAAAGAATTTCCTTCAAAAGATTCAAAACAACATCAAAACCAGAAAGAATAATAACTAAAGTAATCAAGAAAACCAGAATCGATCTCGTCTTCAACCCCTAGAATAAGACCTAATTAACTCAACTAAAGGGACCCTATAGAATAAGAACCTTAACATAACTATTAGGTTAAGAGACCTTTAACCAGAAAGAAATAACAAACTAAAGTCTAAAGTAATCAAATTCACAAATTAACATTCACAAATCTCGTACAAAATTTCAAACCACATTGAAGCAGCTCTCAAAAACTAAATCCAGAAAATAAAGTGAGCTATGAAGATCGATCATCCTGGATTTATGAAACCTAAACAAAACAGTACTATAACAATTAACACTAATAAAATCAAATTGCACCGATCTAACCAATTCAAGAAAAATAATTAAACATATGAGTCGTACGTACATTATTTTCATTCTTTATAATAAAACCTTAAACCCTAACTACGTAGTTGATAATATATAGAATAAATATCAAGCCAATTAAATTACTCGGTCTTTACAGTAGCTGCGGCAGGCATAGTGAGCAGCTCCTTTCCCATGCTGTAGCAATAATGAACGTCGCAGATGGCAAACTTGATTTCTTCTTTCGAAAAAAACACGGCTCCCCAGTCAGAAGGCGACGTCAGTACGTGAATCGCAGGCATAATCGCAGGCGTAATCGTCGTCGTCGTCGCAAGTTCACTCGCCAACGAACCCAGTCCACCACACTCCGCTAGCGACGCTTTTCGTAACACTGTCGCGGCCAATTTTCGGATTTCAGCGCCCTTTCCGGTTAAGCAATGACCATAAATCTCACTCTTTTTCACCATGTTAAAATGGTGATCGATTTTGAAACCGACGAAGCAGATACTTTTGTCGCTGAGGAATTTGCCGAGGTAACTAGGGAAGATCCCGATCTGCTTCAGTTGAATGATTAAGCAATAATCCTCGACGTACATCAAAAGTAAGTCGGCGAGAATCCCAGCGTTTTTTTCCGATCGCTTGAAATCAACTCCGACGACTGGTAACTTTCCGTCCAGCCGTGACTTAAACTCCGAGACGGCTTTTTTCAGTAGATCTCCTTGGCTCACTATTCTTGCCTTGATAACACGGTTATTCATAATCGGAATCTCATATGTATCTATTTTCTCACGGAATTGCATCGGAATATCCATGAATCGATCGATCTAAACCACCCTTTTGAAGTTGTACGTGACGGCTTGTTAATGACCTAAACTAGGTTAGCGTTATATATTTATATAGCTTCTTTGTTGGGCTTAGAGCTCTAAATCTAACCTATTACCCATTGGGTCAATTAAACTTGCCCACTATGTATTTAAATTATGTGCGTAAATTTTGTGTACATAAACTGCTTTTCGTAAATTATTTTTAGTTGTTAAAATATCATTAGTGGAGAGAAATTAGTATATGCATACGTACTACATTATTACACTGATATGGTGAAATCAAACCAATGAAAATATGACATATGTTTAGAAACACACATAAGTTATAAAAATTTTAAAAAAAAATAAAAAAAAAAGGAAACGCACATAAGATTTTCAATAATTATTTTTATTATTTTTTAATATATTTTTAAAATATGAAATTATTCCCATTACTAAATATAATAAGCCAAATCTTGTAACCAATGTAAGAAGCGACAATTTGTCCATCACCACCGCCAACAACCACCATCATCACAACCCATCACCGCCGGCCACCAAGAAATAAAGAGATCACCACGCACTGTTGCCAACACCATTCCCATACAAACAACCAATCACTTCCAACCACCACCGACGTCAACACCATCTCCATCCCGAGCCCCATCTGCTGCCACCAACATCATCACCGTCTACAACTACTAACAAACAAACAAACCATTAAAATTTTTGGGTCTTAGTTATACTCGAATTTATTCTTGCACTGTTAGCCCAAACACAAATAATATATAAAATTATTTAATAAATTTAATGTGAAAAATTATTTCAAAAATTACAACCCAAACACAAACACAAGTAATATGGGTCTTAAACTACAAATTACTCATAAAAAATTTATTTTATTCTTTTTTTATTAATGTGAAAAATTATTTCAAAAATTACAACCCAAACACAAACACAAGTAATATGGGTCTTAAACTACAAATTACTCATAAAAAATTTATTTTATTCTTTTCTTTTTTTATTTTAAAAATCACTATAAAATTTTTTTATAATAAAAATTGGCCTCTGAAGCAGGTAAGCCCTGGGTCACCGCCAAGGTTGGCCCTGCTTCAGGGGCGAGACTGGGTGATGGTTTATTTGTTTGGTAGCCGATGGTTATGGCGTTAATGGTGGGCGGCGGTGATGAGTTAAGATGATGATGGGTTGGGTGATGAATTAATGTAGGGGTGAACAAAATAATTCGTGGTTTGGATTGAACCTCAAGTTCGAACCGAAACTGAGAAATTATTTCGGGATCCTCACGTGAAATCGATTTCGAATCGAGATCCTATGCGGGATCCCACGTGGGAAAATTCGAATTTTTTTCCTATCGATTTCGAATTTACAAACTATGCCGACTGAGAAATTATTCCACGCAACAGATGTATACACATTACTTATGTGATGTGGTACATCTATCCAATTAAATTTTGATACATCAATCCAATTTCCACGTTTGCAAGTAAATAAATGAAAATTACTAATTTAGATCATAAAGATTAGGATATGATAACCACCATCTAACTCATCAATTCAATTTCGTCCATACCAAATTCAGTTTTATAACCATATTTCAAAAGATCTAAATCCAAACAATAAACCATGAATATAAGTTTTATATTTTTTTGGCAACAAATAAATACATTAAATTAATGGGCTGGAAATATCGTCTAGCGGCGTTTTGACAGAAGGCCATGAGCCAAGCAATACAATCTAGATATAAAGTAGATCTGAAAATCAGATCTACAATCTAAAAATAAAATAGATCTAGAAATCAAATCTACAAACTGTAGATCTAGCCTATAGCTAAGCAAAGAGTAGCAAAATTGCAAATAGCTGAGCAGATCATCAGACCGGAGGTACTGGGCTACTAATGAATTCTAATATAGCCCCAGATTTGAATCATGACAGAACAAACGAAGCCAACTACTGCCGGCTTTATTTTCACCATCTTCTTCATCAACAACTTCATCCCACAGATCTAAAGTTAAAAACTTCAAAAATAAGTGAAAAATACAAAACTCTCACTACAAGAAAAGTCACTTTTAGAGACACAACCAAAAATTGTCTCAAATAGGGCATTTACTATCTCAAATCAATTTTTGAGACAGCATTGAGACAGTAAATGTGGCGTCTCCGTTGCGGCCGTCGCAAAAGAAATTTGAGACAGTAAAGCTGTCTCAAATACTTTTTGAGATAGGTTTGAGACAGATTTTCAACTGTCTCAAAAGTATTTGAGACATTCATTTTTCTATCTCAAATATTGTGTCTCAAGTTGTTAAATATTGAAGACACTTAATTGAGACAACAATACACCGTCTCAAAAGTAATTAGAGACAATAGTTTTCTATCTCAAATATTATGTCTTAAATATTTAGAAATTAAAGACACAAGATTGAGACACTTGTAAAACGTCTCATATAGAATTAAAGACAATAGTCATTCATCCCAAATATTATGTCTTATTTTGTTAATAGCTAGAAAAACTAAATTGAGAAATAATTGCTAATTTCATAAATAATAAACATTAATTCTTTATAAATATAAAATAATCTCCAAACATAAATAAATTTCACCACAATTGCTACATACTTGATATAATCACTATACATCTAAATATTCCATGTTTATTTTATAAGCGCAACTGCACAAGACACTACTTTGATAAAAGTAGAACAGAATTCATCAATATGATATCTATATAGTTTGATTGTTACATAAATAACTTGATGCTATTTTGTAGAAAGCTAAAAGAGTGTCGATTAATAGAACTAAGTAACCATTCCACGAGTTTGGAGCTAACTTCCATCCATCTATTCATCTTCAGAATCCTGAGGAAAGAAATAAAGAGTTTTTTTGATAAGAGAGTATACAAACTTCTATACTAAACTTTACAAACATCTCAACATAGTAAAACTATATTGAATCTCACAAACACGCTATAAAGAAACGTCTAACCAAGCAGTTAAGAAAGAACATGTGCAGAAATAACATAGTAATTAACATTACAGAACTCATATCTCCAAACAACACAAGAACTTGCTTGAAGAACCTACATTGGAAAGCAACATTTCACTTTTTAATAAAACTTGTTTAAAATCAGTATCAGTGTTTTCACAAAAGTGAAATACAATGAAATGCAATTGTGAAAGAATATAAATTGAGAAACAATTACCTTATCTACATCATTCTCATACTCCGTAAAAAACTTTCCAGCAAGCCTTCTTTGATTTTTCAGCCTATAAATAACAACATTTATGAAATGAATTATATTTTTCAAAAGAAAACTAGTACTAGACACAATAAGAAAAATAAACCATAAATATACCATTCCATCATTCTGAAGTCATAAAAATTCAGCCTTTGACCATTGACATCATGCACAACAATAATGGTATGATGTTGCAAGATAAATTAATATCTTTAAAAATAGAAAAAGGTAAGATGGCCATCATACATTCAACATCAGCGTACACAAATCTCCTCTTGTTTGTCAATATTTTTGCCTTCGGAAGTTGTCTATACAGTCAGTGAAACACCTCTTCTCCAGTGAATTATACATCCTCAAACTACAAAATAAATTTAAGAAAAATCAGCAACCATGTGCAGCATATCATTGTCGGAATACACACAATGGAGAGTATATTTCACTAGCAACGATACCACAGAATGCACGGATTGGTTTGAAAAACACTCAATCAATTGCTCTTTAACAGGGTATCAATGTACACCTTGTCCCAAATGTTACAATTCTGATTTTTAAGAAAACGTTAGGTATATTTAACATGTGAAAATTTATAACAGAGAAAGCAAAACTATGAGCATGGAAGTACCGTAGACAACTAACTTTACGAAATTCAGCATGAATGCCTATAGTAGCACATCTTATTATGCACAACAACGAGGCTTGGTAGAGGATCATATAGAAAACACTTAAACTATCAACTATAGAGTTAATCAAAGGAGGAACAAGCTCATCAGTCAGAAAGGTTCACTTTGTACAGACAAGCAACTTAATTGAAGATTTATTTATTTCACTTCTATATAACTGAGCCATCATAAACATATTATCTAAACAAATCTACAAGAAAATTGGTTTTTGGTGACCAAAATCGTAGTGACCAAAAGAAATTTGGTCACCTAAAATGCCCTTTCATGACTAGAAATTGTTTGGTCACCAAAGTTCACTCACACATGAAAATTTGGTGACCAAAAATAAAAATAGTCACTATCTGGTCACTAAAGGCAATGGCGGGAACAATTCCCACCAAATTGATAGTCTTTAGTGACAAAAATTTGTGACGGGTAATAATTGGTCACCAATAGTAGGTCAATAACTCTTCGGTGACCAAATAATTGGTCAGTAATTTAGAAATTTTTGGTGACCAAATATTGTGGTCACCAAAGATGAAAGTGGTAGGTTCTCTCCAATTCAAACACATTGTGGTGACCACTTTTGGTGACCAAAAAATAATTGGTCACCTAAAGATTTTTAAGTTTCCTTTAAATGACGAAAAAAGTGGTCACTAAATTGTTCAATATTAGTGATGAGAAATTGTGGTCACCAAATGGGTCGATACATTTTTAATTGAAAAATAGAAATTTGGTGACCATTTTTTTTTGTCAATAAATTTGTGAAAGTTTTTGAATTTTGTGACTACTTTTGTTTTAGTCATTAAAGTTATAATTTTGGAACTCAAATCAATAGTTACTGTTTTTAACCTTCTTTTTTTTTTGCATTATTTATTAATAATAATAGATTCAAATTTTAACATGAAAGCGCAATGGACTCCAAAAGAAAGAAATAAAAAAAGTAATAAATAAAATATGTAAAATTTTCTAAACAAAATTAGAGAAATATGATTCAATTAAAAGAAATACAATTTGTTTCCAGAAGGAAAAAAATGCAATTAGAAGAAATGTAATGCCCTAGGGGAAAAAAAAAAAACTAAACTAAAAAGAAATGCAGTGCAAAACTAAAAAGAAGGAAAGCAAAGAGATATGCAACGTAGGATAAAAAAAAGAAGAAAAAGAAAAAAAAAAATGCACTGTAGGATAAAAGAAAATGAAGGAAGAAATAAATGAGCATTGGAGGATTACAAAATCACAAAAAATCCTCTTTCTAGGACTCGAACTCAAGTCCTCATAGCTTCTTATGGAGCCTTAATCACCAGACCAGCTCTTATGTTGATGATGCTAGTGGTGTTTATATTATTAATACCAAAAATGATAACAAAAAATGAGCTCGCTGTAGCCCGAACTCGGGTCCTTTACTTAGAGGAGATGCGCGCAAACCGCCAGACCAACCAGGTGTCAATTATTAATATTAAATTGGAGGAGGATTAAAACCGACAAATAGTTTCATTTACAAGTGCCTTAACCACTTGACCAAATCATTGTCAAAATATTATTAATAGTGTTTATTTTCTAATATTCAATTCAAATCCATTATTGTTGGTTTCCGCTAAATAATTAACACTAATTCCATTGGTCCCCTTGAATTTTAAATAATGCTACTAAAATACACTAATATTTTTCTTTTAGTCCATAAATTTTAATAACATCACTAAGATACCCTAATAGTATTTATTTTTTTGCAATTTAAACTCTTAACAAATAAAAATTGAAAGGATACACCCTAAAAACTCTAAATTGTACCCAATAACTATATTTAGAGTTTGTATTATTAATAATATTACACGTTAAAAACTAATAATTATATTGTGACACCCTATTTAATTATAAATTAAATTGAATCAAGTAAAACTAGTTTCATCCTGTTCTTTAAGCTTTGGTTTTGGTTTTGGTCTAAACAGTAAATTTAATATATTATAATTAGTTTTTATCATTTTCAATAATATCAGTTATACTTTTTTACATTTCCAACACACTTTTTACATTATAAAACCATTTTTTCCCAAACCAAAATTCAACAGAACCAAAAGAACAGGCCCTTAAATTTTATTAATTATCAACAAACTTTAGTCATTCAAACATTTCACAATTATGTCCTTAAGGTTTCAATTAGGTCCCTAAAATGTTTTGTAAATTGTCGTTTGCTATTTAAAGTATCATTTACTTTTATTTTAGTTATTCTAAACTAAAAATTTATCACTTATGATATATTTTCAAGAAATTTATTTGAGATGTACTGTTTGTAAGCTGAATTAACTCAAAGATACATAAAAATACTATCAGGTTCCTATATTTTCTTTTAAATTACAATTTAGTATCTAATGTCTCATTTACTTTTAATTTAGTCATTCTGAACTAAAAATTTCTATTTTTATATATTTTTAGTTAATTAAAATGCACTGTTTCTAAATTTAATTACCTTCAGAGTCATACATTATGTCCCTAAATTTTATTGTAATTGCAATTTTATACTTAAAGTATCATTTATTTTCAATTTAGTCATTCTAAATTGAAAGTTTACATTTTTTCACATATTTTAGAGAAAGTTAAATGAGATGCACTGTTTCTAAATTGAATTGACTCAAAAAGTTAAAAATATTTAGTCCCTAAAATTTTGTAAATTTTAATTTAGGACTAAATCTATCATTTTTTATAATTTAGTTCTTATAAACTTATAGTTTATCCTTTTTAGGTATATTGTTATTAAATTCAATTGAGATGCATTGTTTCTAAGTTGACTTTAAGAGATGTAAGAAGACTATTATGCCCATAAGGTCCTTGAAAATTGTAATTTAGACCTTAAAGTATCATTATATTTCAATTTAGCCTTTATAAACTAATAGTTTAATTTATTTTTTGTATTTTTCATGAAATTCAGTTGAGATGAATTGTTTCTAAGTTTAAATAATTTAAGGAGACATAAGAAGAAAATTACGTTCCTAAACTTTATTGTAAATTGCAATTTAGTACTTAAAGTATTAGTTTCTTTAAATTTAGTTATTATAAACTAAAAGTTATATTTTTGGGGTATGTTTTAATGAAATTTAGTTAATATGACACAAAAAGACTATTAGGTGACTAAAACTTCCTATAAATTGCAAACTTTAGCACTTAAAGTATCATTTTCTTTCAATTTAGTCCTTATAAACTAACTTTACCTTTTTTGTTATATTTTAATGAAATTCAGTTGAGATGCATTGTTTCTAAGTTGAATAATCTTAATGAAACATAAAAGACTATTATATTCCAAAAGTTTCTATAAATTACACTTTAGTACTTAAAATATCATTTACTTTCAATTTAGTCATTCTAAACTAAAAATTTATCATTTTTCGTATATTTTAGAGAAAGTTAATTGAGATGCACGGTTTTTTTATTTCAATTAACTAAAAGAGACATAAAAACATGGTTATCTCTCTACATTTTATTGTGGATTATAATATAGCAACTAAAGTATCATAATTTTCAATTTAGCCCTTATAAACTTATATAGTTTACCCTTTTTAGGTATATTGTTATTAAATTCAGTTGAGATGCACTGTTTCTAAATTAACTTAAAAAGATATAAGAAGATTAGTTTATTAAGCCCATAAGGTTCTAGTAAATTGTAATTTAGTACTTAATGTATCATTTTCTTTCAATTTAGCCCTTATACACTAATAGTTCAAATTTTGTCAAGTATATTTTCATGAAATTTAGGTGAGATGCATTGTTTCTAAGTTTAATTACCTTAAAGATACTAAGAAGACAATCACATCCCTAAACTTTATTGTAAATTGCAGTATAGTACTTTAAGTTTCCATTTCTTTCAATTTAGTTATAAACTTAAAGTTACATGTTTTTGGGTATATTTTAATGAAATTTGGCTGGGATGCATTGTTTATAAGCCGAATTTACTTAATAGGACACAAAAAGACTATTAGGCACCTACACCTTTTTATAAATTATAATTTAGTACTTAAAGTATCATTCTCTTTCAATTTAAAGCTTATAAAATAATACTTCACCTTTTTACGTTATATTTTCATAAAATTCAGTCGATATACATTGTTTCTAAGTTGAATTAACTTAAAGAGACATAAAAGACCATTACATCCCTAAGGTTTCCTATAAAGTGCAGTTTAATACTTAAAGTATCATCTTTTTTTAATTTGGTCCTTATACACTAATAGTTTCTTCTTTTTTTTTTGATATGTTTTCGTGAAATTCAGTGAAAATGCAATGTTTCTAAGTTGAATTAACTTAAATCAATATAAATAGACTATCAAGTCCCCTAAAGTTTCATATAAATTGCAATTTAGTAGTTAAATCAATTTTACTCCCTTATAAATATTGTAACCAAACCCTTTAATTTCTTACAAAAATTGAAAACATATTGATCATAATTCGAAGTTAGGAAATTTTTATCAATATTTTGAAATATAATATTAACAATGAGAAAAAAAAAATAAATAAGAGATAATGAACTTTAAAATTAAAAAAATGGAACTTGGTGAGGTATGAATATTAGATAGAAGAATCTACTTGGATGATAATCTTTGAAGACAGATGATAATCCTTGAGCACAGACTTGACTGCTAGATGTGCTAGTCGCCTGGCAATATCAGATTATCGCCTGGCAAAATCAGGTTATCAACCTGTGGATTCAAGTTCTATATATACATATATATGTGTGTGTGTGTGTGTTTGGATGTCAAATCATTGTTTTATGTTTTGTAATTTAAATGATGAGAATTGTTTAGTATAAATATTCAGAAGTATTCTTTCATTTTCATTAAAAAAAGTTCATTTTGATCCATGGATAACTTATTATGAATGTAAGGTATAACACTTAAATAGCTCATTTGAAACCCTTTATTCCATTTATATCTGACTAATTACTAATTGTGTATCATACATGTTATATTATTATAGATAGGAGGAGTACAAAATTTAAAAGTGATCTTTTTATTAAATTTTTTAAAAAAAATGGATCCCACTAATGCAATCGAGCGAGCAATGAAATTAAAATTTATTATTTAATGAATAGAAATAGAAAAGTGGGAGTTCCAATTTTAACGAATGGGCACTAAGTTCATCGAAAAATTTCGTTCAAAATAGATAGGCTCCATCACTTAGAAATTTGTCCTTACCTTGCCCTAGAACTGTACACACCTTTCTTACCAATCGCCACGGCCGCCACCTTCATCTTCATCCCTCGTTTTCTTTGGTCTCGAATCTGGTTTCTCTCCTTTGTCTTTGGTTCGAAAATTTTGGTTCTATGAACTCTTGAGTTTTGAGAGCTCATTTTATCAAAAACTGAATTTACCCACAAAGGATTTTCCCCAACACTTTTGGTGTGAAATTATTTGTGGTGAAGTGAATGTCCGTGACTTTATGGAGATTTGGAGATACAAAAAGGTGATTCTTTTTCGGATTTTCTACTCCATGAGGTCATCGATTTTGAATGTTTACCGGTTTGGATTTCTTGTCGGTTTTTCCGATTTTGAGTTTGGATAAACAAATTTGACGATTTGGTCTTGAACGTGTTGGGTGTGAATCTTTATTGACTTCCGAGAAGCTCATCTCCAGATCTGGTCCGTTCAAGCCAATTTTGGTGTGAATGAAAGCTACTGGGGTTGGTGTTGCAGATTTGTTCCAAAATCGTGAGTTTTATCTTCCCCGATTTCTTCTTCAACAACTCTTCTTCACCAATTTTTCCCCTTTGTTTACCGACTGGTCAAATTTTTGGAGAGAGAGAAGTAGCGCGTTTCAGTTGGGCCATGGAAAGGAAGCGCCGGGAAGGTGAACTCTACACTGGTACCTTCGAACTAAAAAATAGAGCCTTTTTGGTTCACCGGAAATGACTAACCGGAGTTACAAAGGGGTTTGAAGAATACAGATCTGGAGGGGTTTAGAGTGAACGAGTTCTCGGAGCTTCGTCTCAGCCGACGAGAATTCAAATAACTTAGTCGGGAAGAAGGTTTGGCTCACCGGGAAACGGAGTTACTCGCCATCCGATTTAAATCGGGTGGGTCATTACCGTGTTGACTCTGTTTCGTCACTGAGTCAGCCATGTTTCGAGAATCTTGGTGAGAACAGTTGCTAGGGGGAGAAAGATGTTGGTGCGGTATTTCTGTAGAAAGGAGATGTCTTGATGACTAAAGAATGACATCACAGGAACGAAGAAATGGTACATGGAGGTGCCGGAATTCACTCCGGTTTGGGAGATGCTATCATCCTCAACTTCGCCGGAGTTATTTCTTCAACGTTGGCCAATACGGAGTTTGGTTCGGCAAGGAATTCTTGTATTTGTTTGCTGGAATCTCAGAATGAATTCACCGGGAATGGAGCTCTACCTCGTTCCTGGAATTTCTCCATTGGTCGGTAAGACAATCTTGAAACTTTTGCTGGAATTTTAATGCTTTTCTGGGAAATTTGTTGGCAACGGAATGCTGGAATTGTCCGGGTAGTAATTTTCTGTGCAAAATTTGTGACGGAATTATGACAAGGAAAATTTCTGGTAAATTCTGGGTCTTCTTTGTGCTGGAAATTATTGTTTTGTGCTATAAACTTGAGCTGCCTTGGTCTGAAATTGTAGTGATTGATGCTACCGGAACTTCCCAAATTGTGTTTTGGTTGTGGAAATTGTGTGCTGAAGGAGTTGAAATGGGTTAACTATAATTTAAGTGTTCACTTTCTGTGGAAATTAATGGGATTAGTGACTGGAGTTTGATTGTGTTCATGTGCTACGGAATTTGGTTGGATTTTGCTACTGTGTTTTTGAATGAATGAGTCGGATGGAGAGTTAAATTTGGATGTTCTGTTCTTTTGACAGATTTGTTGTTAAAAATGGTATTTTATTTTCCTCTTTTATTTCATGGTAGCCGCTCTAATAAGTGACATTCTTTTAGCTTAGTATTCTCTTTTATTGTTTCATATCATTCCAAAGGTTCTATTTGCCACTTAATATTCGTTCTTGGATATTAAATGAACAATATTTTAGTAGATGGAATTCTTTTAAGTACTTGTTTCTCATGTTCGGAAATCTGTATTTGTCATTATTTTTGGCAAGGACACAGTAAGAAGTATAAACAAATGAATATTAGCTTGCTCATTTTAAGTGTTTGAGTAAGCTCTTTTTTGTTTAATGGTGATGCATATATGATTCTCTCATTTTTCTTCCCTAGTACGGGTAAAGAGTCCACTTTGTGCAGTCCGGAGTACCTAGTATGATATAGACCCTATACATTTGAGGGTAATAAGTCATACATGTTTCACTACTACAAAAGGGCTTTTAATGGCGGTTTTTAAGGGCTTTTAACGGCGGTTCTTGGCCTTTTTGAACCGCCATCTATCTGGCAGCCGTAGTAGTTAGCGGACTTTCTACGGCGGTTAGAACCGCCGTAGAATACGGCTGTTTGGTTCTGAACCGCCGTAGAAAGTCTACACTTTCTACGGCTGTTTAGTTCTAAACCGCCGTAGAAAGTGGCCACTTTTTCAGACCCAAACCGCGATAAAAAATAGAAAATTAATCTGATTTACAGCAAAACTTGTTGTTAAAAGTTTAAATTTAATACAAATATCATCAAGATACAAATTGAAATCGCTATTATATTACAGGGGCATATCCAAAAATATTTGTACAATTATAATATGAACAAGTTTCATTAGTATCCATCAACTACGGCTAATGCTCCACAATTTGTAGGCCCTCTACCTCTTTTAGCTCTACTATAAGACCCATCTCCATTGCTCTTTCCCTCATCACTATGGTCCTCGTTGCGTTTTCTTTTTCGGGCCATTAGCTTACCTTAAACTTCATGTACATACAAAGAGAATTCAATATAACATATTTGCAATTAAAGAAAAGCTTTAATTTCAAAAAAAAAGAATGCTTGTAATGTTTAAATATAAAAGGCAATGAACACATTTATGAAAAAAAATCTCCCTCATCAAGGAGAATGCCTCACAAAGCATATTTTACGCTTTTCAAACAAATATAAGGGAAAGCGAAGAGAAGATGGTGATATTTGCAATACACAAGTTCCATTATCCAAATTAAACCAAAAGAGGCCCAAAAAAGTGGACTTATAAAGGGTACCATTGATAAAGTACTTCACATTTCACAACCAACAACTAATGAGAACAATCATTAATTTCTACTAAAGGAAAAAAATCAAAATTTAGTGAGGAAGGTAAAAGCTTCAAGGAGGAGTACTTCACTCCTAAAAAATACTCTCCTTCCCTAAAGGTACTTAGTTCTTGTGCAATAAAAAATGCTTCACATTCATGTAAAGATATCTTTACTTTCAACATATAAGGGGCTTTCAAGACATTGAAAGAAAGGATCCTCAAAGAAAGAACCCTATAAAGATTAAATTCTACATAGTGGAATCAACAACAAAGCATTTTCCTCATTATCACTAAAGGAGGAACACTAAATCAACTAAGAACCGAAATCAAACACTAATGTTCTAAAATTAATCAAGCAAAATCGTAATCAACATTTGTGTTTCTCATATTAATGAAGGAAACCCGAATTGAATAAGGGTACTTAATTGAAATTCCAGTCAAAAACCTAGGTTCTCAACTTATGTAGGACAAAAACACGAAATTCAACAACAAACCAATGCAACCAACAATCAATAAATCCCAAAGCCTTCCAATCATTCATCACTAGCATTAAAACGAAATGAAGATTATATTGTGCACAAAAATCCTAGTGCAATGGGAAGCAATTACAAAATGTAAGGTAACATTGCAAAAGTTTTAAAATGCAAGCATAGAAGGTGGATAAACCTTTTGTGTGCACTCCTACAACCAAGCCCGAACTATTGGAGGGGGGGGGGGAAATGGAGAAATGTTGGCCGGGGTAGTGAAGCCACACACACCGATCGGCTGCGATGGTCCACGGTGTACGATCGGCCTTGCTGCAGCCGACGGGAAGGCGGGAACGGAACTTGGCGAGCTCGCCAGGTTGCGCCGGCGACGGGGATAGAGCGAAGAACCCGAACCGCCGTGAGAGAAGGGAGAGGGAAACAAGGGAGAAGCAGGGGAGAAGAAGGGGAAAAGAATGAGGGAAAAGAAAGGAATTAAGTCTAAGTTCAAATTTTTGAACTTAGACCGACTGGGTGGTTCAACGGTGGTTCAACCGCGAATCTCCGTTGAAAGTAACCTTAAACATTGAAAGGTTACTTTCAACGGCGGTTCAACCGTGAGTGTGAACCGCCGTAGAAAGTTATTTCAACGGCGGTTCGCGGTTGAACAGCCGTTGAATGGTCTCGGTTTTCTTGATCCGGCTTAGAATAGGGGAAAAAATTGGAGCCAATTTTCGCGCGGGCATATTTTAATATTAAATTTTTTTTTCCATTCAAAAATTAACCCTACAATTTTGTAAATAAATATTACATACCTAATTTACATTATATTTATTAATTATGTACACAAGCTTGACTTTTATGAACCATTTCATAATTAAATTTCAAATTTTCATTGAACCATTTGCATTTAAATTTCCCGTGCTATACATAATAATTATAGGTGAAAGATAAAAATTAATAAATTTCGTAAATTTACATGTAAGCGTCGATAAAGTAATAAACTTTATTATCTTCCCTAAAATTTCTACTTTTTCGACTTGGGCGAACGGGATAAAATAATCAAATTCGTAAATGCATTAGGTACGTAGTAATATAAACATCTTCCTCTTTTATCCTTTCCCCTCTTGTACATCATCCAACTCTCTCATTCTTCTCTCTTGTAAATTTTCACTACATATATAAAATGTTTTCATTTTTGAAGAATTGAAGACTTGAAGACAACTTTATAAGTAAGTATTATATATATATATATTTGCAATTACGATAATATTAATCAAATATGTATAGTGAAAAACATTAAATTTAGTATATATGCTGCAAAATATAATGTATTTATTTACTTGCACTGGTTGATCATGATTAAATTGCATATACAATATTATAGGGGAATGTTGGAGAAGCAGGGGAACTGTGGGGAAATTAGATATTATACCAAAACCGTAAACCCTAAACCCTAGGCCAACAAATTTGAATTTAGACCGTCGCTTTATTCTACGGCGGTTCAAAAATATACCGCCGTAGAAAATACTTTCTACGGCGGTTCAAAAATAAACCGCCGTAGAAAATATTTTCTACGGCGGTTCACAAACAAACCGTCGTAGAAAGATGACTTTCTGCGGCGGTTCATAGTTGAACCGCCGTAGAAAGTATTGAACAAATTTAGCCAATTAATTAATTCCCGCGCGCGCATAAATATCTATTTTTATTTCATTTTATGAAGCATAGACCCTAAACATTTCTAGTTTTTTCATGTTCATAAATTAACTCCAAAACTTTGTACATATAATATTACATACCCAATTTACATTATATTTATTAATTATGTTATCAAGATTTGTATGAAAAATGCTTTACTAAATATATTTCCAATTTTCCCATGCAACATTCCACCGAACCATTTCAGGTACTATTACACAATAACTTTAGGTAAACGCACAAAATTCAGTTTATTTGTTCTTAAATAATTATTTCTATTTTAATAATTAAAGGCAAGCAATAATTACAATTATGTTAAGGTAAATAAAAATAAGTTGCTGCCGGTATGGAGCGCACCTCAATATAAAATATATTGAATAATCTTTATAAAATAATAAAGCATTAGTAATCGATAAACGAAAGGACCTTCTACGGCGGGTAATTGTTAAAACAGCCGTAGAAAATGGGTTTTCTACGACGGTTGGGACAAACCGCCGTAGAAAGTGGGCTTTCTACGGCGGTTGGAAGGTAACGCCGCCGTAGAAAGCGAAGGTAACCGCCGTAGAAAGTATGGACTTTCTACGGTGTGGTTTATCCCAACCGCCGTAGAAGGGACTTTCTACGGCGGTTTTATTTTAAAACCGCCGTAGAAAGCCCCGTTCTACGGCGGTTTATTTTATAACGCCGTAGAAAGTCCGTATTTCTTTTATAACGGCGATTTTCTTTTTTTCGCAGTTAATCCACAGCCGTT